>LQNS02278083.1:13199264-13221504 GCA_001587735.2 Parhyale hawaiensis | reverse complement strand
TGATGGGACTATCGCGTGACTGCAGTAACATATGTGCAGATCGTCGCTGCTGTTGCTGGAAGAAAAGAAAGGGAAGACATATAGCAGAAAAACTCGTATCACTGAAAATATATATTCCCGACTATGACATATGGGTATAATTATACTAGCCAAATAATGTATTATTGATTTTCAGTTATGATATAACTCGGCGTTACATTAGGGCTCCGTAAAATGGTATCGGACGAGCGACGATAACGAGTAATAAGGGTTAGTACAAGCACATGCAACTATGATACCTTTTTGCTACAGTTGATGAAATTTAGTTATTATGACCATGAATTAGTTATATGCCCATGAATTACGAAACCACAACTGTAGTGCTATTTAAACAAACACGAAATCGATTTTGTTTCACGTGAATAACATTCCGCGAAGAAGTAAATTACCCTACAACCTTTGATCTAGAAAGTTACGGATCAGCCGTCAAAAGACCACTGAATAAACTACTCCGCATGATGTGCGTTTCCACAAATATGTATTTATAAATAAATTTAATATTCACGCAGAGTAAACGATAAGATGTTAGCCTAGCTCCCAGTGTTGGACCTGTGTTGAATAAAACACACAGCATTCCTTGTTTCTAAAAATAAGAAATTGCGCTGTTCCAATCGTATAATATTTTATGGTAAGAAATTGCTAGTAGTTATTGCTGCACTACCAAGGCTGTATTCTTTTGTATTGTCTCCACATAACGGAAACTAAACCGTACTTGTACTAGCTCAAAAACAATTAAGTTTGACGATGCGTAACATACGATAAATTCCTAAACATTGGTAACAGGTAACCGACCACAAAGTTTATCAACATATAACTCAAAATAACTTAAAGCGGCATACAACGAACAAAAATGTATCTAGAAACATATTATTGGGAGGCCAAGTTCAGTACATACATAAGAAAAAAAAAATTTAGTAACATGTAAAACACAACAAAGTTCAGTACCATATTAACCAACAAAGTACAATTACGCATAGCATACAACATAGTTCAGTATCACATAACACACAACGAAGCTCACCATCATATAACACACATCACGGCTCACCATCATAAAACACGTTCCAAAGCTCAGTCCCAAACGCAAACAAACCATATTGCTCCCCCTGACACATACAGGCTAATTAATTGTGTTCATTTCTCTGATGCACATTGCTTACTAAAAATTACTTAAGCCTCACACAATGTCGTCTACAATATGCCTCTTCTATATGAACCTCCTGCAGCAAAATTAATTCAGTTCTTAATAAAGATATTATAATGTTATTGTTAGCAGACATAGATACTGCTCAATCCTCAGTGCTAGAACGCAAAAAGAGTATAGAGCATAATGACACACAACAGCACTGCTGCAACACAAATCATCAAAGCTGTAACGTAAATACTCTAAGATGTGCTGGAGCAGCCAAGTAGCAATACCAAAGTAAGCGTGTGCAGCAAAGCAGCAGTGCTGCCAATAAAGCAAACCAGTTACGCTGCTGCGCAACAGCTGACAAGCAGGCAACTGATCTCGGCAGTATTTTACGGCATTTTTTTTAGGAGATGTGCGGTTTTTTGCAGGAGCTCACGCGCGCCTGTGTCCGGCCCAACGAGCAGCATTTGGCCACCTGAGTAATAGCGAGAATTTCTTATTAAATCGTGACGAATTTGATAGACTCAAGTCCAATAAATGTTTGTATAACAATCTATGAGGATTGCATGGCAATAAATTTTTATAAATATCGAATCAATGTATAAGACGCGAGGCTAAAGAGGCATCTTAGTCATGAAATAAATTCGTGGCGAAGGAAAACGCAAGAATTCGATGTTAATTTGCAAACAGGTATGGCCAAACGGTGTGATGCGGTATGTCCTAAATATTGCACATTAGAGTATTGTATAAATACACCCACTGTTAAATTAGCATCCTAGCCAGTTTATTCAGCTGTTTTCATGTCATAAAAATCTAACAATTTTGTTTTTAATTCATACTAATGGTAGAACGGAGAACATACAGGCCGATTTGGTGAGCGGTAATTGTCTTCTATTACATATAGGCACTCACCTCCTTTAGCTTTCAATTATTACGAGCTATATTCTAATCAAAGTGTGAAATTACTCTGGAATTATTACTACGGCAAAGGAGGTTATGTTTTTGTCAGACTTTACCTATTTGTCCCGTTGTCTGTCATCATGATAAATCCAGAAGATGTGCCGGATCTTAATGAAATTTACAGGGATTGTTAAGCATGATAAGAGGAACAGATGATTAACTTGTGGTGAAGATCCGTTCAACCCTTCGTCTGCTTGTTTGTCTACCTCTTTTTTTCTTGTCAATGTAACGGAAAAAGTTATCCATAGATTTTCATAAATGTTGCAGGGTATGTTAACACTGTTAATAGGAGCATATATATGACCAAATTTTTGTGATGGTCTGTTACTCCAACTGTCTGTTAGCTTTGTACGTTTGTTTTTCTGTTAACAACATAACCCAGTTAGTTACGAACAGATCTCTATGAAATGTTAAGGTTAAGAGGTTAAGAGGAACAGCTGACCAAATTTTGACGATACTCTATTCATTCAATGCTGTGTTTGTGTTTGCTGGAACATAACTCAAAAATTTATGGACGGATCTTCAAGAAATTCACAGGAACTGCTGGGAATATAGCGAGGAACAGATGCCTCAATTTTGGGGGGCGATCAAAAATAAATCCTGGATACTGGACTGATTTAAAAATTTCACTTATATAGCATTGCTTGACGGAGGTATGCGTTTTAAGCATGCTTCTCTAGTTGTTAATAAAATTATCTTAGATCTCTTCGGTTATAAATATTGGTGATAATGATGATATTATGCTAAAAAAATTATTTAATATTAGGGACTCTGAAGATTATTGCTGAACTTAGTACGCTTTCTCGTCAAATTCACGGCTACCTACTCGTTTATATTCGAAGGCAGATGGCAGCGGTGTTCTAACATCGGGCATCGCTAGCTTTGAAATTGACCCTACAACACGGTTTCGTTTACTGTGTTAGCTGTCCTGCTCAATGTACTATTGTATGGATTTTCTAATTGAATTGTATTGCTTAAGAGTCATAGTGATGCAATCATGGTCTTAAGAGTCTTGCATCTAATAATGCCCTAGAGCACCTCCTAACAGTGCTTTGGAATGCACATATGAGGTATATACCTACAGTGTTTGCCAGTGCCAAAAGCCACCAACGAATGAAATTTGTGCAGAGCTTCCTTATGTTTACGGCGACAGAAAGGAAACTTATTGAAATTCAATACAAACTTTTGACTATAAATCTTCACGTTGAAAAAAAAAACAGAAAAATGAACACAATAGACTCACACAATCTTTGCATCAGCAAACATTCATATTAAGAAAATAACCAGTTTGTGCTGCTAGACCTTAGAATTATCTATCAGGCCTCTATCACGCTATTTATACCTGCAACTACAATATGCGTGCGTATTTGCAAACCATGTAATGAAAAGTTATGGTAAATATAGTAAATGAAGTCCCTGCAACAGCCGGCACCCGTGAGAACATTTCCGTTTTTGCTTTTGCCTTCGCAAGAAATATAAAAAAAAAAAACCTTGGAGGGTGAAACACCGGAGCTCTTACGGCAGACGCTGGAGAGGATAGCTCAAAGCAAAGGCTCTTATTATGGTCAGATCAATATTTGAACTATTGACCCCAAGGCGTGCCGGTACTTTTCTATCCCTTCCATTTCGCTCTGCATTGAACACTTGGAGAGTCCGTGTTCCTGAGAAGTGAAGCGTATACAGGAAGAAATGTAACCGCAAACAGCTACCTTAAGCAAGCTACTAACGAAAAAAAAGGTGATCCAAAAAGGATTGAGAAGTACTGTCGTAATGCTTGGGGAATTTATACACACGTACACATACATGCACTGGCAGAAGTGGAGGAGGACTCCCACACACACATACGCACCAACATACATACATGAGGTGACTGGCTGCAATAATTGAACTTGGAAGAAGATAGAAGTCGTTGGCTAGAGGACACAGAGCTCATGTACGGACGTTATGAAGTTAGCGTCTTCCGTTCTGAGGTGAGCTTGCATTTCCGTAAGGTACTTTGGGCTTGCAATAATTGCGGACAGCGAGGTAAGAGTTTATGAAATTGTTTCGCAATTTGTGTATTACTGAGACGAGCTACAGCTCTGATGACTTAATGTGCAATAAAGCAAATGCATTGATAGGAGGCACAAAATGATGTATTCACTAAATGAAAATTTATACCAGGTGATACCGAAAAATGCACGGAATACATTAACAAATATAATTACACCATACTTAGATCTTATTTACCACCGTCACCTTAAACAGTAGCCTTCTTGGTAGCGTAAACATACATTGCTCCTAATAGGCCTTCCATCCACTAGAAGCTCCCTGGGCATTTTTTCTTTTTTCGTGTGGTCGATTAGTACCACTCGCGCTTCCGCTTGAATGTTCTCAACTGCGCCAATTTTTTTCTCAGATTAAAGCTGAGTTCCATGTTGAAGAATATGAGAAAGTCATATGGTGCCAGTACGGATGAATACGGCGGATGAAGTGCAGTTGATGTTTTGTTCATCCCTAGGAACTCATGAGCAATGAATGGAGCTTGGGCCACTTACTGACATGATGGAGGAACGAAGCGGCCGCTTGCCAGTTTTCCGGCCGTGGTCGGACAAAATCCTCTGTGGCACGTACCACAGGACGGCCCGCAACTTGCACAGGTGGTCTGGGACGGTCAGCCTACGAATTTTATGGACCGTTTTGCGAAGAGCGACATTTTCAGGCGTTTAAGCGTCCGTAACTTGAATCATCGTCAGCTGATATTCTACCATCTCTAGAAATCTAACCATTTTTGTAAGTTTGACTGTGACCTAAATCGTCTTTCGCGGATGCTTGGGTCAATATTTTATGTGTTTCTGCAGTGGTTTTAACAAATGTGAAACAAAATATTATGCAGAAAGTTCCTCTCGAAAGTCCGCCACTGTCAGTTTCGCATGCCACGCAACACACGACAGGGGGAATATATGCACGGTAAAACTGAACACGAGCGCCTAGCCCAAAGCCACTTGAGGCACTGGCCCACGAAGCATGTATGAGGTACCATATCTACCAGCTTTTCGTAGTACTGACTAGTCTAGATAGATTGCACAGCTTCACGCGACATTCGGAGTACTTTTTGGTAATAACTTGAAAAAATCATTATTAGCGCATGTGTTGAAAGAAAATTGAAAAAAAAACTGAAAGTATTATAATGAAATTAATAGTCACAAATCAAGGTAGGTAGTGGAGGTATCTTTATGATCACCCGCGAACGAAGTGACAGAGGTGATAATGTTTTCGTTGAAAATTTAAGTATATATATATATATATTTGTAAATTCTGGTTGTAGATGAAGTACATATTGAAGAATTAGATGAGAAGTGAATCATCTAGTTGAAATTTTATTACCCACGACAACAAATAATTAACTGACACACTACACGCCTCAAGATTTATCGGCTTAACTCTTTACGGATGAATTAACAAATTCATTGCAAAAAAATTACTCAAATTCCGATTCAAAATAGTCCACAGACTTCAGTAATACTCACACTTTTGACAATAATGTTTATTGACACGTTTATATATATATTTTTTTTTTGTAAATGACAAATTCATCCGCTGATCCATTTGTATTTAAATAACACATAAATCAAGCAATTTATTTCATTTATGATGAATACAAGATTTGATACGTCTAATAACGCATCACCTGTCCGTGAAAAATTCTGACAAAAGACGCCCATATTAGGAAAATATTGGATTAGTTTTTTTGTCTCTGTCGGGAAGGATTTATTTGTCCGATGAATATTTGTCTGGCAGCAGGCTGACACTGCCGCATTTGTCTGCAGGGAAATAGACAGTAAATTTCAGAGGGTTATTGGGCAGACGGATAAGTCCGTGCCGGCAGTGGAAGAAATTTTTAATTTGCTATCGAATAATTCTCACTACAAAAGGGAGGATGAATTCGTCCGAGTCGTCCGTAAAGGGTTAATGGTATAACGCCCGATTTTAACGAAAAACGTGAGCACCACTATAGGAGACCAGAAAATCATAGTCTTAACGTACGTGCAATATTTTTCGGTAACTTTTTGCAGTAATTTCATGGGTACATCAAATGATTTCATTGTATTGGCAATAAATGTTAGATCTTTTTTGCATCCCAGTTTGCTACTCATTAGAGAAAAAAGCTGTGAATTTGGATATAACTTTTGTAACGCAAACAAAAGGTCTTGGAGTTATATCATTAGCCCAAATAGGATTTCTGCCAACAACGCAGGTATCCAAATTGTAATTTTTTAGCAAACGCCAAGAACATCCGCGTAACGCAATATTCATTTACTGCATGGACTGAAGAATCTTGACAGAACGAGAACACTCACGCAATGCTTGGGAAGAATATTTGGCATTTTAGTGGAATTGCCTTGATCGAAAGTGTCAAACTGCACGTATAGTATTGCGTTAAACATTTAGCGTATGAACTGCATTAGGTACATTAGTAAAGTTGGATACAAAGTTTTATGCACATTCAGGCACGCAACAACGACGTTTCAGGCATAGTGCACAATATTGTGCATTGACATTATTGTGCATTGACATTATGTACTTTGTGTACGCCTCTGGCTTCAGTATTGTAGATCAAACGAGATCCATCGTACTCTGCTTTTCCCTTACAAGCTGCATAGCAGATATTCAGTGGCGGTGCTGAGAACAGCATGGAGCAAAACTGAGTAAGTTTATCGTCAGCACCATTTTGCATGGTCCTGCCTGCACCAACTGATTCCATCTAACTTGTTATTAGCGCTTTAGACCTCCCACGCAATAACTCAAGCTCTCTGCAGCATGAAGGTGACTCCTTCGATGACTAGAAGACAGAGATTAACGGACATATGGAGTGTGCAGTCTGTCCGTTACTCACAGCTAACTGATAATCAAATCTGGGCAGTATATTATCTTCCTGATTTTTTCATATAAAAAAAACGGTTGGGTACTTTGCCCACTAATTTAAATTGTTCTGTTATTTTTCACATCAGTATTTTTTCACTTGACAATGAGAAACATTTATCTGTACGTAACTTTGACTGACTCTATCACAACGAAAATTTCAACTGCCCATAGCTCACAATGCAAAACAAATGCATCAAATGGCTTAAAATATCTTGTTATTCTTTTCATTATCATACACGTAGCTCAGACAGTCCCTATTACAACCGTAATTTAGGACTAGCTCACAGTGCAAAACAACTAAACCGAATGACTATAAATAACTTATTTTATTATATATACTTCTCACAATCCTATACGCAGCTCAGGCAGTCCCTATCACTACCATAATTTTGGCCCCGCCTGGCCCTGACAATGCAACGCCTTTACATTTTCGACTCGTAAACGCCATGTCGCTGTGCGCTCTTGACACCATCGTAAAATGCACCAATGCTCTCACTAAAGGGCCCTTGGACCAAAGCTTCAGGTGCTGCTGATAGAGCCTTTACGCAATAAAATTGGGGTGATTCGCAAGCACATTTGATAGTGGAATATCAGCGTGAAGGAGTTATTATTGGCCATTAGTGTTTTACGGAAGATTATCGTGGGTAAACCAAGCGTTGCAGGTAGCACCAGAAGCCGCTACAAATGGCGCCATTTGCATAAATTTGCATGAGATGCGATGGCTTCAAGGGGTGAGAGCCGCTCTCGAGCGATCACGGCATCCTCTTTGATAAGAAAAAACTACGAGCGTTTGAGGATCAATTGAATTAGCGGTGATTTTACGGCACTCATTTGGATTGCAGCAGTGGACTCCCGTAAGGCTCGGGCTTAGCAAATAAAGAATTGTCTTTTTGAATTCGTAAAAGAAATCAATGATCAACTATATATGAATTTGATCGCTTGCAATACCTGCATCGCCTTCACTCAAACATAAGGACAATGTAATCGAAGAGCAAAACTGTCTTTTTGGTTTGAGTTACCTGCTAATAGATTATCACTTTTGGTTAAACGACATTTATGAGAACTGTGCTGTTTTTTTAGTATAACATTATTATTATTATGAGAGGATAAGGCTGCTATATACACGGTCTCAGGTTTCTCTCTTGTAGTGAATCCTAGAGAATCTCGTCACTTCAGTTTAGTGAGGATTCTATTTTTGCCCATCTTTGGATGTGTGCACGTCACCAAAAACATATTAGCCATAATTTCACTTAAAGTTTTTACAAAATTATTAAGGGCTTGTAGCTCATAATTAATGCAAAAAGACAGTTGCAAATCAATAACTCATTCATTTATGCATATCCACGGAAGAAGAGTTACTCAATCCTTCACACTATTGTACACAATTTGAACTGAAACTATACTAAACCAGTCTGTTCCTAATGTGATGGAGACACCAGCTTACTCTGTGTATAAAGTCAGCTCAATAAATAAGTTCCTATAAAATGCTGATAGCCTATATGCGTACTGGTGCATAGTAGATACAAAGGAGAAAACACTGCTAATGTGCTGCGATCAACGAGTTCATACAAATGGTGAATTTGAAGAATTATTCCTAATATTTAAGATCAATCAAAAACACTTACAAGATGGTGAAGAGAAGTCACTACAACACTCGGCTTGTTTGCTGTAGTGAGGTCGTGTATGCTTGTCTGAAATTCTGTCTAAAAAAATTGCAGGGTTCAATTTTTTAACTCCTCTGTCAGTTTAATAGGCTGCTTTGTGCTGCTGAACTCCCGCGGCATGCATACACTCACTCTTCTATCGAACAGTACATCAATTCTTTGCCGTCGGCGTAGTCTTTTCCAGTCCAGTACTGAGGAGCACGTTGTTAAGAAAAAGAGAAAACTGCTACCTACCTGCCTCCATCACGCAGAAATCTCGTTTCCACATTGCGCTGCAATCAATCATGGTAGCCATTACATGAGGGCTCGCCGCACTACCGCGCAGTGCGTACACGGGGTCTGCATTATTCACCACGACACGACTTCAGTTCGCTACTTACACTTCTTTTGCGTGAGCCCCCCAAAGAATTAGCGTGCATGAGTGACTGGGCTGAGCCAGGTCTGGTCGCCTCCAGCCTCATTACTGGAATTCAAAGCCAGGTAGCTCTTGTGGCTCTAAATGGAAAGCTTCGTGACCGAAGGTGGCTTTTATATTTCTTTGTTTCAAGAATTCTTAGAGCTCATGGACACTTAACGCATGAGTAGTTAGCGTTGTGGATCTCTCTTTTTCTCCGGAAGATCTATAAATTTTAATTAAAACTAGGGTGCTCGTGAAAACTCACATCCCGAAACATACCGCAACATCACGCAAGAAAAAGTTTGAGAGGCTCTCTCTACGACCAGCAGACACTACTATGGTATCGCTAGGCGAGGTGTTGAGCTTGGACGTGCACTACAGTGTTGCCAGTACAGCCCTCGCTTACGCGTCGATAGAGCTGTCTGCAGCAACACTTGACAACGGGCACCTGCTATCGTACCACTGATACATGGTAGATTCCAGCCAACACCAATGCAATGAGTTACATACATCCATTCGTGATTAAACTCAGTGACAAATCGAATCTTTTGAATGCATGTGTAACATTCGAACTGAATACGTGTAATATTAGGATACAATAAACTCGAGACACTAGAGTCATTTGTCCCCTCTGGCAAAAACTTCCCAACTGAAATGCACGGTGCCTCCTTCATAATAACCTGTGGCCCGAAGCTGGCATGGAGCAGAAAATAGTTTTGTACGCATTTCTTAGTTCTGCTCTCGACAATGCTTTATTTATTTTTTCATTTTTTTACTCAATTTGAGTATTATAGGCTCACAAATATCAAAAATATGGACAGCGAGAAGTCACTACCGTTTAGTATCTATGCTATCACTGAGAAGTACTTCAGTCGGCCTCAGACTTTAGAATTGAATAAATTTCGCAAAGCAAAGGCATCTTTGTTGTGCAGCAAGATAAATTTTGTTCTATCAAACGCTTCAGGTCTGGACGGAGAGAGCAGCCCATCACCTTCCAAGCAAGCAATCAACCAACACACTGTAAATTATTACGACATATAGTGAGATACAGAGTTTGCTTCTTGGATGGTGATGACTTGGGCGAAAATAGTAGGCAATGTACACTTCAGTCTAAAAGTTTCGAGAATAGCTGTGGCTAAGCACATGCAGGCTCGTATTGCACTGCCGTGAGCCTCATGAACCTGAACTTGATAAGTGCTATTGCATTGGGCGTATCTGGCACAACATTGACCGACCCCTCCTAGCTGGGCATGCAAATTATTCCTTGCTGTAGCATACATATAAGTGAATGGATAAATAAGCTATGCAGAGTAACAAAAATCGAGTGTTTACTTCAAGTATTTTATTAAAACTAAGTGATAAGCCACTTAACTGGTTGTGGAGTTATCAATAACAGTTTTGGTGCAAAGAGTAGTAATTATAAAATAGGAAATTATTTTCAAGTTTTTTGTGAAAGCTCTAGTAAATCGCAGTCTGCTATAAGAACGCTCAAAAACTAAAATTAAATTCTATACTTGCATGTATGACAAATATTCAAAAATAATTGTGATTATGGCCGGATTATTTTCTCTGAAATTAATTCTTTATAGCAAATACACAAGTTACAAACAGCTATGATCTTACAGTATGAGCAGAGATGCGTGATTACACACCTTGAAATTATAGATATAAAAGGCGCGCACACACACAAATGCATCAGATACTGAATTGTAAATATGCATACTCTGATGACTTATAAAAGAAATCTAGACAAAATCATCGATATGTCCTCGTCAAGCACAATGGTTTCTTTCGTCCATAAGGAAAGAACGGGCGGTGATGGCGAGCTTTCGAATCATTCGCCAAAGGTGACTGAAAAAAGTAAGACAATACGGATGAAGTTTCATTGGAAAAGTCTTTCCTACATAGAAAGATATAATTAGACCGCTACCCGTTAGTTGGTTGAGCTAGCTTGAAAATACGCATCAACAAATCTTTGATGAAGACAGTCAGCTGTTTCCAAGTGTATAAAGAAGCTAATGCACTTCACGCTTTTTGTATTCTTTAAAGATTCATGCATCGAATGTTCTAACTCTAGTATATTACTAGCCGATAATAACAATGAGGAGTTGCGCAATCGTCAGTAGAAATGAAAGCGAGAAAATATTTTTGGCTCGAAACGAAATAAAGTACGTACCATGCCTATTTTGGGAAAGAGTAACAGAGAGTGAAAAGAAAGGGACATTAATGTCTTCATCCAGGTCAGTGGATATCATTGTTAATGGATATGTCATTGGATGATACTGTTAATGGTCACTGTCGGAATGTATGTTATTATGTAGCAGGTTTAACTACCTTAGGCACAATGGCAGTGGTTGACGAGAGATCAATGTAAATTCGATTGCGTTTCACTATGCCTTGGCTTAATCACCAAAGAGACCTCTCCTTTGACTATCAGTCTTTGTGTCGAATAGCAACATTAGTCCAATTAGTCCAACATTAGTCCAATTACTTGTGATGGACGACAACATTGAAGCCGAAAAATAACAGTGTTACGTTACTAGCACCTCTTAAGTATGAATGCCTCGGGATTCTTTGCCCTAAATAGGTTGGACACAGCATTCATATGAGAAATAATTGCTCTTATTATTATTAGTCAGCTATCATCTCTTGTTATTTAGTTGATAAGGAACACGAAAAAATAGTGTTACGGAGCAAATTTTGTTATAAATAAAATCAACGTGCGGTTTTAAGGACATTTTTTTATTTATATGGGGGGAGGGTGGGGGAGACTATAGCCGTCCAATAGGTGAAGTCTTCCTTAGCTTCCTGAATATTCCTTACATGCAACCAACATAAACCATGGACAAATTGAGGAGATGAGGCATCCTACAAAAGTCAGAAAAATATGTTTAAATATACTTTATTGATAATACTTCAGGAAACACGGAGTTTAGTTCCAAGTACGGTAGCATCTAACGCTTAGTATGATATTCTTTGGATTTTAACACAGCTTTGTTATGTTTTGCATGCTGGAATGCTAGAGGCTACAAATTAGCACAAGTAGCTAAGTCAATTTTGAGCCATTCTCCATAAAGTTGGGTGTCTAACTGCTGTTTGAGGGATATTTATGCATCCAAACTCTTTTCTCCAAGTTTGATCACAAATTCCCGATGGGATTTAAGTAGGGGACTGAGGGGGCCAATCCATTACTTTCCCATACTCTCTTAAAAATAACTCCTCGAAACTCTTGATATGCTGCATAGAGTATTGTCTTGTTGGAAGATACCCTTTCACGTCTGTTGTTTTTGAACATTTTCTCAAATGAGTGGCTGTACACTTATTCAAGACGCTGGTGTACGCTGCTGAATTCAGTCTGCCCTTGCATGTGACCAGCATTCCAGTCCCTGACGATACAATGCGGCTCCAAACCACTACGCCACGTCTACCCAATATCACCGTATGTAAAATACAGTATGGGCGATTAGCTTCTCAAACTCTTCGAGCCCATATACAGTGTCAGGTATTCCAAAATCTGGTAAGGAGAAGGACTTTAGTGTAATGTTCACATAACCAATTCTACAGATTTGTAAAATAAGTGTAGAAAGTGGCAGTACATATTTGCTTTGAGAAACAAGAGACTCACCTGCAAGTTGCTTTCATCTGACCAAATGAACTCACCTCAATCATCACTATTTTAATGTTAATGTGTGTTTGCAAACAAAAGTCTTTTCTTCTTATTGGTATCAGATAGCAATGGCTTTTTCCTAGCTTGGAATCTTTTGAGATCAAAATCTACAAGTCTTTATTTCATCGTACGCGGAGAAATTTCTTTGCCAGTTACATTCTTAAACTCAGCATTCACATTCGAAGACTTTTTCTCTTGTCAGCCATAGCTACCCTCTGTCGCCAGTCTGTCCTCTTTTAATGTACACCTTTTTCGGCCTTGTCTTGAACGGTTTTTGAATGAATTAGGCTCTCTATACCTTGTGGTGGCACTTTGAGCACCGTTTTTTGAACACTTCATTTTTTAGCAGTTTCATTTTGAGAATGACCATATTCGAATAATGCAACAATTTTAGATCATCTTTTTCAGAAATATTCTTATTTGATGATATTTCCTCTTAAACAGAGGTGCTAAATAAGAATACAACAAAAAATTAAAGGATTTGCTCAGATAACTTACAGTCATCTACTGCAGCCACAGAATTAACTGATTTAAACAGCATTATGGTAAAAACAAAAAACAAATCTTACTTTGTTATTCAAAATATAATGCTGCAATCATACAATCATCGGACATCCTAGAAACAGGCAAAATCTATTCAGATGCATCTACAGATAAACTTTTCCTGAGGTACATCATAATTCTGTCCATGGCTGGGCACACACACACACACACACTGTACTCCAGCCCCGCCACAGCCCCAATGTAAATTTCCCAGTGCTGCTACATTTTCTGTGTACATGCCACCAATATACAAGTTTTCAATTGTGAATGTGCTATCTTGAGGGTATATTCTATAATACCTACCACTGTTTTCTTGTGATAAACTAATGGCATATGATACGTTTTCCCTGCTCAAGGCTCGGTGTATTTTCAATAAATCATTATCAATCTGGTTTCTCATCCTAGAAACAATTAAATGCTCTTAAGAACAAAGACTTCTCCAACTCTTAGAAATTCCAAGCGATAACTTGTAAAGATAAAAACATTCTCAGGGCTTTATCCTTCTCCTGTACAGAATAAAAAGTATAACAAAACTCGTTAGACTAACAATGGTGATTGCGCGATCTTGGTGACTAAGAACACTGAGGTGCAATAAAGATCAATGGCAACGCCTTAATTTAGCTGGAATCCACCTACGACTACAAACACCAATTTTCCTCTGGGACAAATTCTATCAGCTCTTCCATTGTGTCAAATGCGAAATGACTGTTATGCTTTCATTAGCATGAATCCTAGTGAAATTAGTAAGTGATAATTATACTAGGTCTCGCACGTCAAAATTCTCTTCTTTCTTCCTTTGTATAGATACAAAAACAGGGTCCGCATTTCCATTACGTTACAGAAGCTTTCTAAATCTAACAAAGCCTAATTAAGTTCGGATTCGTTGCTGAAGTAATTACATAGTTCCCAAAGTTTAAAACACAGTTAGGTACCACACAAGGGACTGATGAGTTAATTGTTCCTAATAACACCTAAATGTACTGATCAGTAGGACTGCAAAAAAGAATTACCAGTGTCTATCCACTCCCACATGCACAGATCACAGGGAGTACAACACGAATTAATGCAATCTAATAAGTCCAGCACTAAGCACAAGGTGAACAATGTCGTTTTTTTATTCAACAGGCTTTGTTAATTGCACATTGACATCATGCGGTGCTGTCAATGCTAAGTTACTTTTCACCATCAGCAACCGAAGGCCTGTCATTTGAGCCAACCAGCCCGGCCTAAATCGATTGCTTATGTGTATTGCTCTCAGTTCTCGGCCCACTAAGCCTCCCATGCTAACATCCTCTCCATAATGCAATATTGACAGCTGAGTCTCAGTAATGAGCACACAAAAAGCGCCAAGACTTTTGCCGGTCTCACCCTAATTCTTTTCTTTGTCCATGGCTACTTGCCGGGAGTTTTCTCATCGATTGACTCCTTCGTCTTAGTGGCAGTTGATAGTTGATAGTTTTTGTATCGCTTCCTGTCGTGCGAAAAGATGCTGCCGGCTGTCCGGTTGAGCAGTAGTCGAAGCAAGCGGCCGTACTTAAACATAATTTGCGGTCAACGTAAAAAAGTGTTTTAGCTGCTGCGATGGCAACAAACATTGCAGTTCTCCGAAGTTGCTTTACGAGTTTGCCGGGCGATCCTCGATGTGCTAGAGGCTATTTCTTGCCGTAGAGCTTCTTTTTGGTGCTCTGGCTGCCTAAACTTCACTTTTTACAGTTTTTACTTTCAGTCTGCCAGGCTATGAGGTTTGGCCACCTATAACATTTGCGCTTAACTTTGTACGATGCCCACTGCTCTAGGCATTTATACCATGCCTAAATACATAAGCAAGTGGCTTCTCTTCAAGTGAGACTTGAAGCAACGAACTGGATGCAGAAAGAACGAGAAATATGTGGAGCCTGACAGTCGAGCGGGGTGTTGATGAGAAGCAATCGTCTCTGGCTGACACGCTGCTGGTCAAGTCAGGTATCCAAACCTGAGCCTGTTCTGGAGCAGACGTTCTCCTGCTAACAGCGTTCTGTCAATCGCTGCTGCAGTCCATGTGTGTGGTTTCTGAAACTTCCGTTTATCTTTAACACATTGCGTTGATTTTGAGTGAAAATGGTGCAGGAATCGCTGCGCAAAGTGAAAAATCGATAGCACGAAAGATCCGGGTGTTATTTGTGAGTAGGTAGCTTACAAAAGCTGTAGTTACTTAACACTAAAGTATAATTATATGTGTGATGTGACACATGTGTGTGCAACAGTGAGCAGAGTGAACGATCTGTGTGACGCCAATTAATGTGCACTATTATGGTGTTAACCACCCGCAGAAGCGATGATCTTCGCAGTGCCGCATATCTGCGCAATATCTTTTTTTTGGTATCAGTAAATAAACAGCTTTATTATGTAATTACTTAGATCAGAATAATTATTTCTTATGTTATACGTACAAATCATAACTACAGAATGGCACTAAATTATTGTCCATTACGCAGTAATGAGTGTACTAAGCTAGGTAATTAGCAGGGACTATTTCTGGTATAAAATGGAAGATTTGTATTATTTTTTATAAGATATTTGAAATGGTTTGTCAAAAAAGTTGTACTAAAACGAGATTTAGTGATACGGTATAATATAGCCGAAATTAAAGAGTGCTGTTGATACATATTTATGAATGAGGGTGTAACATATAAGCTAAGATGTATACAATGTACATCCCACACAGAAGATTTTTTCATAATCCTTCAAATGCGCACTAAGATGCAATACTTAAGTCACAAATTTTAAGATGCAATACTTAAGTCACAAATTTTAGATAAATGCAGAATTTTATATTTCTGCAGTTCTTTACTTATTCGAACCGAAAGGCAAAGCAAATAGTAGAGCCTGTGACGGTGCAAGTGTCATTAACAATACACACGAAGAATTTTAATTTTGATAGTTACTAAATGCAGCCGAAGACTAATTTGACGAGTGCATGCGTTGCTTGGGACTCACTCACGAAGACGCACTTTTATGTATTCTAATACATACCGTGCAGCGGCATTTCCTTTTTAATTTCAAAAAGCGTCAGTGAATTCATAATATTTTTTTTCGAGTGGGTAGCCATAATGTCAGGAAAGGATTGAGCTTCATAAAAGAACGGTATGTGTTTATAAGAACAGTTATTATTGAGTAGAGCACAGTCACATATCGTATATTTGCTGACATCAATCAAAAGTTGCGTGATATTTCGTTAGTTGCCCTAACGGATTTTTTAAATATTTTTTTAAACATGTAATGAAATGAGAGAAAACTGTCCTTGTCAGACGCTGTACACCTTCGTTTCAGCGCAATCATATCCCTAGGGATGCTGTCCTTGTTTCATATCTATACTGTGCTCTACATATAATGGTTTAACATTCTGTAATTTAGAAATAAGCAGATGCACTATATTAAATATGCACAGCATTATGTGCAATGGGGTTAATCAGTTTTTATCACAAAATTTATCAAGGATGATGTATTACATTTGGGAAAAGCTTAGCAGTGGTATTTATTCCGACTGAGAATTTGCGAGTCAGATATTTATTATAAAATGAACTAAGGTTGTAAAATACTTGAAAACTTCATAGCACTAATATTGATACCAACGCGAAAAGATGATGTGTATCCATTACCTGTTTTAGAATAAAATCGGAGATTAGATGCCAGTGGTTCAACGGAAGAGAAAGTTAGCTTTTGTGTAAAATCTTTACAAAAATATATTATATTGTAAATGATACTTGCAGAATAAGCGGAAATGGACTATAATTAGACCTTTGACACTCGATAAAGAGACTAGAAATGTGAGGTAAAAATTATTTGAAAAGCTCACTGACGCTATAGCAGTAGAGCCAATCCACCGAAAGCCCTCTTATCATGAGCAAGCTTGATCACACAGGCCATTATATGGTCAATACTTTCCAATTGTTATTGCAGGTCAAGTCTGTTCAAGACAATATAATTGTAAGCAGTTTGGTCCACGGAAGTGTATTTTACTAACTTTAAAGCAACTTCCACCAGACTAAAAGTTACATGAAATTAGATCTGTGAGGGACCTTTACTCCCAATTCTACTACTTACTATATGAGTACCAAATTTTGTATTATATATGATACGGAATATTTAATAGGGCGTAAATGAAGGAGTGCTCTTTACTGCTGTCATGCATACTGTATGTAAAGAATAATGATATAGTTTAAAAAATGAAAGAGTAGTGCATGGGACAACTCTAGTTGCTTAGTTCGGACGACAACGTAGACGTTTTTTAAATTATTAATATCATTCAACTAAATTATCACTACATTTCATGGTTAGCTCAAAGACTTGCTTTTCATAACGCGAGTTGCAAGCACACACATAGACAATAAGCGTCCACTTGTTTACAAAGTTTCGATGATACAAGTAGGAAGGACAGAATCTTCAGCTTTGTTGCTACAACATATGAACAGAAAATAATTGTTTTAGGGCCAATATCGTTAACATATTATATACGGTGTTAGATAAAAGAATCAATAAAAATAAACTGCTAATAGCCTAAAGCATATTCTAACACTTGGCAAGTGATATAAGGCCATATCTATATGAAAATTATTTGAATAGCTTGCCTAGAATCCTCAACTATTGTATATCTGCGCTTGCCCTGTTTGTTACTCAGGTTTTGAACAGATATTGTTTAAGATATTCTCTTTTTAGCAGTGGTCTCTGCTAACATAAGTTGATCGAGTTGCTTTTCCTGAAGGTGTCCAAGTTGTCGGAACTTGTAGTCTTACATGTTTCCATTCAGTCGAGCTCCATTCCATATGATTGAAAAATTCCATTGAAACACAGCAGAAATCTTCAGTTCTGTGATGCGTACGTACAACCTTTATGATAATGAAAATAGTAATGCTTTATCAGGGTATAAAGGATAGTATTTCATGATATAGAGTATGACATAACTACTTTTTAATTGGGAAAAACTTAAATATTGAAAAAGCAACTTCTGTTACAACCGTACGAGTACATGCACCACAGAAGTTAGTTCTTCTTACTATAAAATTTATTACGATACACGTATGCTCCATCTCTTGGCCTCGTATATAAAATTGTTTCTGGTTGAAATACTTGGCATAATACCTTTATAGTTTTCTGTCAGTAAGATGACAAGTGAGAAAACCATCTTTGTTTTGTTCTTCACGACCAAATGTATCAAGTTGAAACTTTGGTTACATATATAAAAAAGAGATCTCTGTGGGTAGGCGACAGTATTACGGCACGTGATTTGGTCTCTGCCTACCAACAATGTGGGTAAAATAGAGTTAGCTGGTTCCACCGATTGTGGTATGAGTACGCTGACGTAACACTTCACAACTTCGAAAATTTGGGTGTAGAGTTCCAGTGATTTCCCAAGGTCACTTCGCATGCACTTCTTTTATCGGTTCAACAGCTGGAAATGTACAGAGAATTTTGTCACCGATAGCATTAGAACTTGAAAACAATTTTAACAAACCCTCATCAACATACATGAAAAATGAGTTTTTTCTCCTAGTAACTTCTGCATATTGTTGATTTTGAAAGTTATGTTCAGAATTTATGAAATGTACTTAATTTAATAGTCTATTGCTGCAGTAAGTTGCGTTAGTTTTACTAATATGGAGCTAGCAGAACATATGTATATTATATACATACTACATCGTTTCAGTTTATATGAATCATACATTTTTCATAAAAATGTACAACAAAAGTAAAAAAGACTTCAAAGTTACCATGTTTTGAATTATACTATGCCATGCACTTCATTAATGTGATCCATTATGATTTTGCGATAGCTACCGTGTTCACAAATCTCAACTGTTAAGTGCAGGTTTGACCGAGCCAAAGCTAATATAAAAGTACTATATACGGAGCATTATATATATACTACATTTATTCTGTAGTTCTGAAGAACATTTCACAATAACAAGAATGCAGATCTACATATGTTGAGGCCTGCGAAGTTGCACTGATGTGCAATTTTGTAAGGTATTGCGAAGTTGAAAAACTCACTACCATACAACTATTCAAATAGCTCTACAGTATCAACCTTAATTGAGAGGAACCGTGGTAGAGAGAATTACTGTTTGATACAAAACGACTAATATAATACTTATTGGCTACACACCGTTCAATTAAAGAACGCACAAACGAAAATATTTTGATCCACTTCTGGTGTAAGCAAAAATGAAGCCTTAATGCTAGAAGAAGTGAACTTCAATTTGACTTTATATGAGTTGTATAGAAAGTATAGCCAATAGAGATAGGTTGAGTCATGCGGCTCTCCACTGCATGGAGGGTGTGTATTCGATCAGTTCTTATTTACTACTGCATTCAGTCTTTTTCCATCAACAAGTTCTAAATAGAAGGGTAATCATGAGATTTCCCAATTCTAATGTCTTTGAGGAATTTTTTCCAAACTTCCAGACGATACTACAGAGTAAACAAACAAAGTAATACCGTGGTCGGCAGGCCATACAGCCCTTCTGACTCCCTGCTCAAGATACCGAAGCAGCGGTAAGTACCGATGTAAAAATAAAGGTAGATCAGGTATCTAAACAAGCCACCGAATCGGTCCAGCAAGTCCGCCGCTGGACCGTCCAGACTGCTAGGAGCGGCTGCGCTGCACAGTAGCTACCTATACTTGATGCAAAAACTTAGCGCTGCCAGCATTAGGGTTCAGATAAAAGAGAGAATGCCGAGTGGTGGTTCGTTTGCAAAGCAATGATGAGAGGAATCGGCACTTAGCGTTCATTATGCGGCAATGAACCGTCGGTACACAATTGCCTTGTCTTTTGAATGGTCGCTTTGGGTTCATTAATTAAAGATCGCTGAACAACGGGAACACGCAGAGGCTATACAGAGAGTGTGGGCTGGTGGAGCTGAGTACGATAATCGAAGTCGCATTAGGATCGGCCAATCGCCCGCGTACCTGAGGCCCCTAAAAATACAAGCAAATATCTCATTAGCACTGAAAAGCTCCTCGTCTTGCATTGCGATAGCGAGACCTTATTAGATCTCGCTGTAGTAAAGCGAAAGCGAGGATGTATTGCCATCAGTGCCGAGTGTGTGTCTGCCTGTCGTTTCGGGGCTCAATCAAAGTTGTGCGTAGGGGGCCTTGCGTCAGCATTTATCATACTCTCATTGTGTGAGGGAGTGCTATGCTATGAGCTCTGAGTTTCCACGAGAACGCTACAGCTTTATTTGGAAGTTACTGGGTAGGTTCATACTTGTTGGCTATCGGCCATTTTCGTATGAGATCACAGTTGAAATATCTGTTGGATAATCAGGTTGAGCTTGAGATCATACGCATACAGAATTTCAGCATATAAGAACCAAATAAAATATCTGCGTCTCATAGAAGGAGCATTGTTTGAAAGGCTCTTTATGCAGTGCGCTCGTGCTTATGGAATTAATGCAGTGCGACACATCAAGTCAAAACGACCTAATATTGCCCGGCTTTGTAGCCTTCCTTGTTTGCTCTCCACTAGAAAATTGTGTTCCTTGCACCAAGAGTCGCCTAAGTCGGTGTGCATATGACGGTTATTTGGTCAATCAAAAGGTGCATATATTTCCCTTGCTTTCAAGCTTCACCAAAAGCCTGCATTAGTAATGATGCGCAAGCAGCACTTAGACACCACTTCTTCAAGACAATTTCCTCCGAACCGTCACTGAATAATTTTTATGGAACGCAATTTCTAGCGACCACAGCTACATTTACGAGGTTTACACTCCCACCTTAATTATATTCTATAATTTCACGCTACACACCAGTGCGTGTGCGCTCTGTGAACACTACTCAAACAGAACTCATGCAGGCGGGGACACCCGCACACATGGTCGTTACGCACATGCAACTCTTATGCACAGACTCTGCAAGTGAGAATATCATCCAATAAAGTCTATTTTACGTACGAGAGACTCTGGTGATAGCTATAGAAATTATTAGCAATGAACTAACTTAGCCAAGTGATGAAAGTTCTCGTTCAAACGCTCTGGTTTGTATATAAATTGTCGATTAGATTACAAGAGAAGAATCTGTTCGTATTGTGCGTAATAAGTAATTATAGTGAAATGTTAAAAATATTTCTCAGAAATGTAGGCTATTATTTGCTGCCCCCCAGTGATAAAATAGTGATCTTTTGACGCAAAAAGAAAAGAAAAAAACAGTTCCTTTTACGCATATAGTCGTTTTCAAATAAAGGAAACCTGTTCTTTTATGTGATCTCTATGACACTGGAATCTTTTACTCGTAACATCATTGATGCTGTGCATTTAGAAATGAGCATAGTGGTGGGAAAATTGTCATCGAATATTTTTCTGTAAGAAATATGGTGCTTCACTTAATTCTAAGTGTGTACAGGTGAGCTTGGAAAAACAGTATATACTGCATCATGCCATTAAGTAGTGAAATGTATCGAAGGGCTCTCATATATTTATTACCATCAAAAGCTATATACATATATTATTAATAATACTCTCTAAAGCAGAAGGCGAGGAAAATTCATAAACATCAAAGTTGAGTTGATGAATACAGTCTGCATAACAACACCCCCAAGCAAACTGAACTACATGTATATCTTGTAAATGGCATCCACCGCCGAACACTGACTCACACGATCATTATCGAAGAGAATTTATAGGAAGGAAGGCTGGAGTGTCGCACGAACACTGCAACGCTCGGATCTGACGAAGGCGAGCACGACAGCGGCAGCCCGATTCGCTGGCCGATAATTTGCGAATACGCTCAATTTGATCAATTGAATATAGGTATTGTGTGTAGCCATACAGGAACTCAGGCTCCACAACACTGGTCTAATTTAACAAAATAAGAGGGTATTGGATCGTAGCTTCCACCAGAGTACGACAGAGGCGTGTACCTTTGACAATAGATGTAAGTCGATCGAGGGACTTTGTTT
>LQNS02278083.1:13175479-13191494 GCA_001587735.2 Parhyale hawaiensis | reverse complement strand
AGCGCCTGTGGTTCCGAGCATAACGAAGCTTTGCGGAAGAGCTTAAGCACGAACTTCTATAGGTGCGCTGTCAAAATGGCGAATCCCTCGGCTATAATTTGAGCAACAAAGGGAGCTGCGTTAATTAAGAGATATTGGAAACGTCCATCGTTGATGAAAGTGGCGTGTTTAGGGCGTTACAAGTCCACTTGAGGGATAAATTGGACTTGTCTCTGTTGAGTGGGGTGTGTCTATAGGGTAGAAATAGCTGTCTTGATGTCAAGTTGACCTGTTGAGCAACTGCTGACACATATAAAAATGAATCGTACTCGTGACTGTTATCAAGAACTGAAGTTTGAAAAATAGATATTTTTTACTCGCATAGAGAGTGAATGGACGCTGTAGCACATACTTTGTATGCTTTTGAAGCTATGGCACGGTTCGACCCAATATGAATCATAAAGGTACTAAATTTCAGGCCGAAGGATTATCACTATAATAATGATAAAAGTACTTGTAGCGGACAATATCGAGATACGATACGCCTCTTCACAGTCATCGTGAAGAATTAAACTTGTTTGTGATAAATCTTTAGAAAAATAGATGGAGCTAAGGGCACTGCATTTATCTTGGAATAGACTCACTAACAAAAGTTAGGGTTGGAATCGTAACAGCAATCAACGGGATCCTAACAATTGCACTCTATTGACAAGTTACTGTATTAGAACAGAAAACAGTAGTTTTAGCTGTTAAATTGATTGTCACGACAGCTGCTAACTCACCTTAGTCATCAACGCTTCCCAAAAAAATAAGTGCCGCTGATAAATGATTGTCGCAGCCGTTTTATTCAAGCGAAAGCGGTGCTGTTGATAATGATTTTCGCAGCCGTTTTATGGAAGCGAAAGCGGTGCCGTTGATAATGATTTTCGCAGCCGTTTTATGGAAGCGAAAGCGGTGCCGTTGAGCCCACAATAAAGCCCACTTTCCGCTTCACTATTTTTCATACACCATAGTCTGACCATTTTATCAAGGTAGTTCTGTCATGGTCAAATTCCTCTATAGCGGTGCCAATCTTATGGCTATTTCTGAGATTTCTCTATAGTGGATGTCGCTGCTATGATATGTGCCCAACAAATTCTCAGAAATACCCATAGAATTGGCAGCGCTATAGAAGAATTTGACCACGTCCGAACTGCCTTGATAAAATGGTCAGACTATAGTACATTGCTGAACTGGTGAGCCTCTATCAATGACCAAGTGGTCGGATGCGAACTGCAACAAACGTAACGGTCCTGTTATCTGAAGGAAACTGAAAAACTCGCGCATAAAGGCACTATAAATTAATCCATCTTTTATAGGTTACCGACAGAATCCTTCGATGTTTTCTTGGCTCCGCCTTGGAAACTGCAAGTAAGTTTATTCTGAAAGCCACAATGAAAGTGATAATAAGAATAGAAGAGTATGCCATAGACTGCTGCTGTTACTGACTGTATCATAATCAAAAACTGATCCACTAACACGTATAACAGTAAAAATTAGTGAAGCATACCTGCATGTGTACACGTCTTTTTATCTTTTATTTTATTTAACATGTTTCAATACACGTTGCATTAGTGAAGCACACAGTCCTGAACCATGTACATTACTACTACTTTAATTCCCTTCAACTCTTCACTGACTGAACTGAAGGTTACTTTTTCTCGTATGTGTATCAGTATTTATGACCTTCACATATGCGTGCAGTAGACACGAGAGGACTAATTAGCAAATAACAGGATAATTTGTTTTTGACCTTCAGTAAAGGTTAGCCAGTGCTCCTTGGACTCTGCCCCAAAGCAGAGAAATTCATCCTTTCTCTATTTCTCCGTTGCAGACGCTCCTCCTATAATTCATCTTTATAACAACGTACAAGTTCTAATGTTTTATGTAAGGTCTTTGTGTGGTTTACGAATGGTTATTTTATTGCCGGTAAATGTATTACGCTCGGTAATGCGTAAATTATCGCCAGTTTATTTTTAAGTGCCCAATTTCAGTTCGACAATGTTCCTTGAGATGCAATAAAGGAAACTGATACCAAAAATTAGATTTTATAATTGCTCTTGTTTTTATACACGAAGAAAACAACAAGAAAAGCTAATAGCTACCCGATAAAGTGTTGTTTCCTCTTGCGTATTGCTTATTTTGAGAAGGAATAGGAGGATCTTCCCCCCCTTTATTTCTTACATCCAATCTCAAATTTCCCATTACCAAAATGACAAATAAATGCAGTCGAGCAACAGTAAATGTTTCCGTTTCACAACGAGCAAATAAAAAAAAGAAAAAATGGCTGCTGAGTTTAGTTAACAAAATTCGGGTTAGTTTAGGTTAATCAGTAATTTTGTCAGTTATTTAATACGTTAGTTCAAAAATTTTAACACATCACAAGGTAGTAGCTGGTGACGGAGACAAAGACGAATTGAACGGAGATTGTTAATAAAAGTAGAAAAAGTATGAGAAAGCAAAGTTGGTTTGAAAGAATATACCCCGAAGTCCTAGTTAAAGCTACCGACACCTATTGGGGGGAAGGGGCCTCTCCGAAGACGTGACTCCCCATGCCATAGGAAGAGCGAACCTATAAATATCCTAACCATGTTGCTCATTCTGTGCTCATGAATTTTATAAGCAGGAGTCACGGTGCACTTAGTTCCAAGGTTGCCCAACTAGGGGCTGCTAATAAATAATAGTAGTTCTAAATAGAATATCAATAGGTACGAAACGAAATGATCAAAAGCATTATTTCTTTTCGATATCGAAAGATACTACTTTACAAGCATTTATATTATTTTGTACTTTCGCTAAACTGCAATGGATGGGCCAGATGGATCCCACAGTTGTTGCTAAGATATTAGATCGAAAAATATTATTACCAGGCATTTGACATAATAGTTGCTTAAAAGATAGTTCTTAAACGGTTGTTTTATTATCAGTTTTTTTTAACATTATTGCCATCATTGAGGTATACAGCCATATTTCTCATTACAGCAATCAACACGTCAGGAATCAACGCTCTGTTTTATTGTCATTGTAGGGTTTTATTCAATAAAATCTAATGATTAACAATCGTTCCTGACGCCGGACACACAATGTGGTCCCAACATTGTCCATGGGCGCCATTTCACACGTGCAATGAGGAGAACGATGCTGTCTTATGTTACTGGCTGGATATCTAAGCCGATTAATAAGCACGTAACTTATAAGAAATTGGTTGATTCTTAATAAGCAGATTGAGCGACATATTGTCTCCTCGCCGTACTCAAGATTCGACCTCATCAGATTTTTCCTTTGTTCGGTACCTAAGTGAAAGAGCATGTATCACAAACCCAACCATTTTACAAGACCGCGAACCTGCTATGAGTAACGAACTAGACTCATAACGTACTTAGGGCATGTATAATGTAACACGTTGTGAGGAGTTGCTATTCTCGTTCAGAAAACGGTAGGAACTCACTTCAAGGCCAAAATATTGGGAAATTGGTTACCAGGCAACTGTGCAAGGTGTTTTCTTTTTAATAAAAGCGCATAGCAGTTTTCTTGAGTACGAACTTTCATTTATCAGTCTAACCAAAAGTGCAGTCAGTTACTTCTGGCTCATCCCGTATTATTTTTATATTGCATTCTTGTAATTATTCCCATTGTCATTGGTATTGTAATCAGTATGAGTCACTGATATAAATATGAATAGATAAAATACTTATATTTTCCTATGTAATAATGCATGAGCAGTCGAAAATAATGGTTGTGATTATGGTAGATTAATAGTGGTGTGTGCGAGATTAAGGTCGATTATGGATGATGAAACAATATGGTAGATATGTCGACCAAAACATAACGTTGGTTTTAGTATATTTAGGTTAATATTGGTGGAGGCAATATTAGTTGTTTAAGGTTGGTTAGGAAACGAAGGTCGATGGTAGTACATAAATGTATGAAGACTATATATGGTAGATGGTAGTACATGGATGTTCGAAGACTATATATGGTAGAGCATATGCTTGAGCATAACCAGGTAAGTTATCAACGGATTTCCGTACGTACGATCATGAGTGGAATTCCTCCCATTATTTGGGGAAGAATATGTATGGGTTGCCATGGATTATAATTTGGCTAGAATTCCCAACATAATTCACCAAAATAATACTGTATGACTATAAGTTTGAATGCGAAACATCTCAAAATTCATATTAAAGTGCAAAAATTGAGCACTTTTTTCAGTTTTTTCTTTCCTGTGTGTCGATGAATTACAAAAAATTGCAAGGTATGTGTGGACGTTAAGTGCCTTGACGTTATTTTTATCTCCCGTTTCTAAATTTTACTAACGCTTTACCAGTTTAGTGTAGTTACCCATCATTTCCATTTATTGTTGTATCCCTTGTTAAACAGTATTACAATTTTTGATCCAATATTGCCATCTATTTCTATGATTTTTCAATTTATATCTGTAGAGTTTCATAAACAAATTATTCCCTTTAGCTCTATGGAAAGCAATGCCAAGTTTTAAGATAAATTTGGCCTTACATACCCTGGCAACGGGTACGGCCAAACTTCAGCCATCGACTGGTCACTTCCTCTGAACTGTGTCGTATAGCTGCTTACCAGCTTAGAGTTGGAAAAAGTTGTATGTAAACGTGTATTAACTGCACAAACTGGTTGAAGCTCCTGCTCTATAGCATTATCCTCAAGCTTAGAGCCTTTCACCATACTGAGTTGTTGGCCTTACTCGCACGTATAAATTATCTTTCTTTGTAAAAGCAAGTAATCATTAGCAATCATCCAGGACATAATATGTCAACAGTTCAAAAAGTTGATCTTGGTAGAATATAGGTGTATCATTCACTGAACACAGTCGGTTTTGGTCATGAATGGTGTTTCTTACTGTTCACTATGGTAGATCATGGTTGTGCAGCTAAAACCTTTATGGTTGTAATTGGGTATTTATGGTCGGGAATTATGGTTGGCAATATTGTTGAAGGTTGTGACACATCTCTACCATAATGCACCCCATAATTGGTTGAATATGGAGGATATATCGATAATAAACAACTAAGATCTCGACCAAAATCATAGTTGTTCTACTATAATCACAACCATTATTTCCGACTGTGTGGAGACCTGCGCTTTAGTAAATGTAGTTGAAATGCCTCCATTTGTATCATATTTCGTTTCGCAATGCTTACGTCTGTTTTGCTTTCAAATGAACTATTAGGGAAATGCACGAACTATGAACAATGTCAGAGGTGTGGAAATAGAAACAGCTGTTCTTCGCAGCTCTACTCCTTACAGCTGCACAAGTGTGTGCCTTTTACGAATGCAAAATTTGAAAGCAAGGCACTAAGTAAGCATGGACATAACTGAACTGACCAACGAGTTAACTTCTTCAACTTCAAACCAAGATAAAATATACTGATGATATTCGTCACGTAAATCGATGAGCAGCACGGCCGACCGTGTCACTACCACATTAAGTTAGGCAGCATTATTTCTACCATTCCATTACTTCCTTAATAATGTCGCATAGTGAGACAGAGAGTGTGATTGATGACAACCGCCAGTATAGCAGCTGCCGCCAATATGATACGGCTTTTAGTCTATCTCTCTAACAGTTGAACGTAATACTGGTATGAGCAAAAAATTTTCCTGTTGAATTCCTACCAAAAGATGTTCAACATAATAACACATTCAGGATGCAGAGAATTTGTTCGTTATTCAAATTAATCACAATTTCTTTTAGGGCTGCTCTATGCTTATATATTCATATATTCAAATTCGAATAATTTCAGAGCAACCTCTTTTTTAAGCATGTCTGATTTAAAATATTGTCATAGCTAATATTTACGACACTTTTATTTACATCTCTAACTGCCAGACTTTAAGAATGGTTTCGTTGTCTGCTGTCTGATGAAATATATTAACATAGCCTATATCTGTAAATTGACAGAAGAGAAATTAGTAAATGGAACTGATGATACCTTATACTATAACAGTATTTCCACTCAGGTGTAAAAGTACACGCTATGTTTACCCTTTGTTTCTTCGTCACCTTACAGCCACTCCAGTACAGCCAGCATTGTAGAACCTTTTCAGAATTCAGCACCCACATTTCAAACACCTTCCACTCGGTAATATAGACTATGACAGTTAAATATGTACACTTTGCATAGCTCTGCTGCAGTCTGGCCGTGCCTTCGTTAATTTAACACCAGCCAGTGTAGTGGTGCGGCATTTTACCTCCACCGCTTTTGAGAGCAAATGTGTGCCTGTTAAAGCTGCAGTATTCCAGCTGCTAGTCGCTGACACCGTTAATTTAGTAGCTGCCTAGCTTAGCAGTCACATGAAACATGCGCTCGGTCATTTTCATGGGTCTCTAATAGAAGCCTCTGGATAAGGTGCGTGGCTCGCTGTCACCTTGGAATTACACGGCATTTCTGTGCAGTAAAATGACACCTCAGTTGACATGCTCTAGGCTGCACCTTATCGCTAATGAGGTCTTGTGCACGCGCGCTCTGAACACTGCTACATGTTCACCGCGCGGGCTTTGATCTAGGGAAGATTTTCGGTGCAACTTTATTGCACTAAATTTTGCGCTTAACCCTAGAGCCAAGTGCCAATTATGCCCGAAGTTTCAGGCAAGACGCAAAATTTCGTTTCCGCCTTTAGGGATAAAAAGGCAGTAAAGTTGGGAATTTCTCAGAATTCTTAAATAATGATAGGAGAAAGGATTACTGTATCATAAGTATATGCTTCAGTATGTCTGTGAAGCTTGAAGCGACGCAGAGGGAACTCTCGGAAACCTAAAAGGGTGTTCGATTGGCGCCGAAGTTAAGCCTATTAAGCTTGTCTTGTCCGCAACTTCACACAGAAGCTCTGTCGAAAATCGTGTTGCAAGTGCTAGAGGCGAGCCTGTCACAATGAGCGGACTCAACGCTCCATTTTACTGAGCTAGACTGAGTTTTTGACAGGATTAGCTGATCGAAAATCAACGCCTGAATAACAATTATACGAAACCGGAGCACCTGTCTAAAGTTTCGGATGTGTAGCTAAGTAAATAACGCATTGATGTATAAATTATAAAACGATGTAATTACTCATCTCGGCTAACATACGAGGAGCGTATGAAAAGTTTTAAGCATCATTGTATAAAAAGCGTTGATGCATTGCAAGCCTATGATTTTTTTTAAGTACAACCTTTTCTAATTATTCTGCCAAATTTTGAGCCCCCAGAAAAGTTGAAAGATAAATCATCAAAAATCCTTTGTCCCTTTCAAGTTTTCTGATGCTTAAAACTCTTTATATACACCTCTCGTATATTCGTTTTAAACAGATGTGAGCCCACGTTAAATTTGTAAAAGATGGAGTACATGTATTTGGGAACCACTAGGTATGAATATATCTCATACGTTGATATATTGATTCAAACGCACTAGGGCGTCAAAATGCTGCCTTCAAGTTACATGTGTGTTCTTATTCCCGATCACTATGAGCGCAGTCATACATGCCGTTATGGGCGGTAACGATGTACGTGGCATTTTAGCTACGATCGAGTACCTCAAATTGCAGGAGCCACAATTACCGTCTCTACAAGCGATTTTGCCGTATATTAGTCACTTCAATGTACCACTTGAACTAAGATGCGGGCAAAAGTTACTTCATGCTTTTAAAAGTTGAAATAAAACACTAATAAGGCTGTAGCTGCTATAAAACTGGGTTCTGTATAAAAAAGACAGCCTATGACTTCTTATTCAAATAATTTCTTTTCACTATTTTCCATCACTTTTCGACCAAACGTTTATTAAGTAAATATAATTTTTTATCTGGAGTTAGTTCTGTTGCTTTCTTTGGCAATGTTGTTTTTTTACTCTTAGAGAGGATTTGGCTCATTTATTCAAACGTTGCGTTTAAGATTTGCCCGGAAGAAAATGTCTGAGGTGAATAAATCAGGAGGTCGCAGTGGCCGAGAGATGTCAACAAACATGAAACTAATTTACCATTAAAAAAATGCCATGGTGGTGTTATACAATGTTATTTCCACCTCATTTCGTGCAGGTTTAAATTTCCCGTCATGACAACAAGATAGGGTGGTATTACATAGCCACCAATTTCATTTTCGTCCATGTGCTATTCACAAAGCTGTGCAGTGAGTACAAAAGAGTTAAAGCTTTATGGGTATGGGCCTGCAGAAATAGGAAACCAGGACGACCATAGTCGTCCATTGACCATAGTCAATGCACAGTTTAAAAAATTATTTTAAAAAAATCTAATGAATGTATAAAAGTGTAAAAGTGGATAGTATATAAAATGAAAAAGTGAAGCTTAGACTTTTTATTTAAATACAAGTCTTTCAAGTAGTACTGTGCAGAAAATATCTGTATTCACTGCGTAGTATTTCTCATAACTTTTCAAAAAATATTATCTGCAGTTATCTTGTTGATTTCGTCCATATTGCTATTTTTTGACTCATGAAGAGTATTAAGCATATTGATGGAAACGTTTCCTTTAAGGTTTGTTTTTCTTATATGAAACTATTTGGATAGACTAAATCAAGAGATCGTTGTTGCCAAGAGATGTAAACAAAACGTGAACAAATTTACAAGTAATGGCTACTTCATTAGCTTTGCCATGGTCTCCCTACATGTAATGCCTGTAATGCCACCCTATCTTGTTGTCATGGCGGAAAATTTTGACCTGCACGAAATGTGCTGGAAATAAGGTTGTATAACACCACAAAGGCATTTTTTAATGGTAAATTATCTTCATGTTTGTTGACATTTCTCGGTCGCTGCAATCTCCTGATTTATTCACCTCAGATATTTTCTTCTGGGAAAATCTTAACGGCAACATTCCAATAAGTTAGCCAAATATACTTTTTAAGAGTAAAACGACAATGTTGCCAAAGAAAAAAAAAACAGAATTAACTCCAGATAAAAAGTTATATTTAGATAATAAACGTTTGATTCAAAAGAGATAGAAAATAGTGCAAGGAAATCATTTGAAAAAGAAGTCAAAGACTGTCCTTTTTATACATGACCCTTTTTTATAGCATCTATAGCCTTATTAGTGTTTTATTTCAACTTTTAAAAGCATGAAGTGACTTTTGCCCGCATTTTAGTTCAAGTGGTACATTTAAGTGACTAATATACAGTGAAAACGTTTGTAGAGACGGTAATTGTGGCACCGGCAATTTGAGTAACTCGATCGCAGCTAAAATTCCACGTACATATATACTGCCCAGAACGCAAGTATTTCCAATTCAAAAACCAAATATTTAACAGAGGCAAACGTTACAAATACTGGGCCATCTGTTATTCGATCAATAAAGACTGACTTGAACCACGTTAGCTTATAAATACATACAAACATTTATAAATAGGCAAGAGTTTAGATAGTTACGTTCATGTGAATAAGTAGATATTTCTCTCCCATTTAAAAAATATAGGTTTATAAAGCAAGAGAACTAGCTAGTAAATAATACAAATTAACTTGAATGCAATTAAACCATGGCTGATGCTGCCAACTGAAAACGTAGCCTAAATCTTCTACAATTCACTTTAGTATGAATTAAAAGCTGTATATATAAAGCAATGGGCCCATTTTCACGCGAATTTTTTGTAACTTTGACATTCGTATATTACCAGGTAATCAGTTAGATTTTTAAAGCTCTATCATTTACTTTAAACACTGATGCATTTTCATGGCGAAGGCCTTAGTGAATGAGGTCTCAAAGCAATCGTAAATTTAGACTCATTGAAAACTAAAGGAGGCTAACGCTGGGGTTGATACAGAATAACAATCAACTCAACATAGAGCAACCGACACGCTACTCTAGTTGCGCATAATATTGGAAAGTGGATAACATAATGCAGATGGGGTGCGTAGTCTAGTAACACTGTGACCGGGTGCATCAACATTATTTTTAGGCTTTTGAAGGTTTTCCTCCCTTGTTTGCTGGGAGGACATAAACAGCATTCATGTAGAGAGCAGTTAATCCAAAAAGAGCTCGGTTTGCAGATAGGAAAAATTGAGAGAATAGGATGCTGTCCTGTTGCTCTTAACAAGGCTCCCGCTGTACAGCCCCCCCAAAAAAAAGAGTAGAAGACGGGGAAAAAACTAAAAAGCTAGAAGTAAAAATTTGATATCACGTAGCCGCCACCAAACGTGAGAATTGTAATTAATAGCCCAATTGGTGTCTGGTACCCTGCTGGAGTTATTCATAATGCATTTCATTTTGCACTAAGACCTATTTACAGTACCAAACAATTGATTACCGACGATACTCGTGAAACAAGCAGAGCAACAAAAGAAAGCCTTATACAAGAAAATGCTCTACCGTTGAAGGTATTGCTGCTAAACTGACGAACGATAGTTGTCAAGACTCGGTAACGCCATGCTCATTAGATACATATAATTAAAGGTAATAATAAAGAAGAGCGTTAAGTAATCATCCTCTTGCCACTCAGAATAATAAAGTGTTTTGTTCGAGGCGATGAAGCACTTTCCACCAAAACAAGTATTTAGTATTTCTACGGCGAGAAATCTTATGCATGGTGGTCAAGTAATGTATTAAAGCGTTCAAATTTATGAGATATACCTCATATGAGGTATTCAATTTTACAGTCTTCTCTCAAGATACAATGTGTATAACTAAGGCAGAAGCTAGTTAATAATCACCGTATTCCTGAAAAACAGTCATCCTCAAACGACAAGAAGAAATTTGAAACACTACTTTACAGTAGCAGATATCACAAAGAGGGCTGGATTCGAGCGTCATGTCAGTATCCTAGATATGCATTATCTCTGCTGAGTACTCACAAGGCAGGCAGCAGACGTTGTCAACGGCTGGCCTAGAAATGGCATCTAATTTTAACCCTTGCATCATATTATAGCATAGGGAAATCAAATTTTAATCACACAGGAATAAATCCATCGAAATTCATTTCAACCCACGAACAGATACACATACTCAAAATTTGCTTTTATCAGTTTAGCTTAGATTTGAGGAAGATAAACGACCCTTATTAGCTGCAGCAAAAAAAAAAATAAAAGAAAATAAATTATATATAGTAACAATATGAGCATTTACAGATACTGGAATGTTAGGATCAAATGCCGTAGAGTTTTCTGATAGTATACGGCAAAAAAAAAACCTGTTTGGTGCATGAACTAAATTTCATTTTAACTAGCAGGCTTGTCTTATTAAAAAATAGGAAATATCACTGTGCAACTCTTTACTAATTATGAAGTTAACGGAGAGTTGGAAGTAAATAATCCCCTATTATTTTTTCTATGGCGCAAATACTGTAATTACACAAAAGCAAGATGATTACGATATAACGGTGGAGATGGCAGAATGAGACAATATTATACTGCACATAACAGTGCAAAGAGCGAGGCATGAACATCCTGAATTATCATGCTTTTTAAAAGCGTGTTAAATATACACTTCTACATAAACTGCAAGCCGTGCATTTGGCTTATGAAGGAAATTACGGTACGAGAGGCAGTGTAGTTATTGCTTAAACAAGAGAAAAGAAAACTAGCTGTCTTATGAACTCACTGAAATTAAGTGCACTAACTGATTTTAGATTGAGTTTGTTATATCACTGACGGTTGCCACCCTCAACATGTGACACCGTGTAGTCTCATACTCACTAAAACTCAAGTGTATTATCACAAAATACTGCTCAAAAATACTAACGCTGAAGCTGGAAACTGACACTTCAATAATGAATTTGTTAGGAAATCAGAATATGGAAAAGACAACCGTAAATTAACAAAAGAATATTCTATAATTGTCTCTTGCCTCAAGTTCAGAAGTCTTCTTACTATTTAAGTGCGTGAGTTATAGGAGCGTTTATCAACAGGCCTCGAAATTCATATATCAAATTTGTAAGTATCCCTCCTTCACATCGATATCAAACAATTACTTCTTGGGTAATCCCAAGCCGGAAGTGGTGGCTTCTCTGACCATATTACGTTGCACTAAAAATAAATATAACCATGACTTAACCAGTACTTTTATACTTTTAAATATATCAACCTGTGAAGTACGCTGGCAAAATATTGTAGCAATAACCGCCGTCTTGTCTGTAGCAGTTATTTATTTTTTTTTTTACTTATTTCATGTCCATAATATTCGTGTTTCAAAGGAAACATTTTACAATTAAGCAAATGGTATAGTAAAATAAAAGTTTCACGACAGCGCAAAAACATACACGAGTATTTGCAGTGTCCAAATTTTCCTTCTAGTGACAAATTAGTGGTCATGAGGTCTTGTGTAAATCGTACTTGGGGAAAAGGTGCAATCCTTTATACAAACTAGTTTCCTTTACCCATACATTTGTTATCAGTACCATATCATGCATGTTTCAAAACTTATTTTCATGTTGCCAGCGTTTTCATTTTTCGGAGCGACAGAAATGTTTAGAAAAGTAAGCACATTCTTTCCGTATAATGAGCAATGACGTATGATACGAATCACTACCGCATAAAAAGTAAAATGAAATACATTCCATATTGGATGATGCATCTGAAACGAATGCCCAAAGGCGAAAATATGTTCCTTTTCCGAAAATATGAATTAATGTGTGAAAAAATCACATTGGGTAACGAAATGGGTAATCTAATTTCAAGCGCAACACTGCTAAGTTGCATTAACAACTGAGAGTAAATAATACTTTAATTATTTCACTTTGAAATTGTCAAGTTACTGTACCAATTAAAATGAACATTTTCTGCCATGCATTGCACCACATTTGCGTTCAATAGCAGACAGCTACATGAACTGTGCCCAAATAAAAACAGAATTTGCTTAGGTGACAAATTGGAAGATAAAATACAAAATCTGGAGCAAAAATCTACTAAGTTTCAATGATGCAACATCATATATGGAGCTTGACAAAAGACACTCTATAAAAGTTTAAGCAAGACTGTGATAAACTGCTATGTAGAAAACTTTTATTCAGCAAGATGAAAGGAATATTATCAAAAATTGAAATAAAATATCATGCTACGTTTCTATGTGGAAACGTTCTATAGCCTACAATAACATGTAAATAGCAATGGTCTTATCCTATACAAGCATCAGTTTAGTGAATACGTAAGCAGTTATCAGTTACACCTTTATTTATTCTCAAACATCTACAAAGCAATTTTAAAACTGTCGTGCTAATATTGAGAATGTACCCATCTAAAAGTATTGCTTACTTGTGGGACGCTAAAGCCAATAAATGTCATAAGTAAAACTAATACAAGTCACTCTTACATGTCTAACTATATAAGATAACAACCTATGTATGTAGACTAGAATTTCATCTGGCACTCACTTCAGTAGGGCGAATTGCCTAAAACTATCAACAATAAAATCCTCTAGCAATACTCAGCGTAATCTACCCTCACTTGGTAATATGCATGTTCCGATACATATTATGATCACAAGATTAATAACATAATTCCAAGATGGCTGCTACAGGAATACATGACGCAGTAAGTTAGATATATGTAGTACAATGCACAAGGACACAACGCATTTGCTACAAGCACAGGAACTTAAAATGCCAATAACGAGGGTAAAAAGAAGAATGGGCAGAACCCAGGGTATCAGCTCCCTAGGGCCCTGCAGTGACCGAGCGCCACACCCACGCTGAAACCCAGTTGGTAAACGAATCGTGGAGCGCTCGGTCACTTTGCTCGCGTAGTAGATATGCTACAGCCAAGCCAGATTTAATATTAGTGCACTTGAAACCCCTTGACATACTGTATGTACGTCCTAGGAGATTTGCCCAGTTGAAAGAATGTTGCACAGTAGTGTGGACGTTACAGCTGTCAACATTTCACGACTTCGTTGGGCTTTACGAAGTATACGTAGCCCATCAAACTTGAAGTACCAAGAAAAAAGTCAATTACATTTTGAGCTTTTTCTCCTAAGAGTCAAATTTGAATTGTTAAAGTTGATAAAACACGGCCGCAGACGTAATACAGCAGAATTAATGTTACACCCTTCAAATGATTAGGACATTAGTCTGCACCGTACTCCTATGACGTGAGTCGTGCCACATCACACGAACAAGAGACAATTGCTCGTCTCATGGATCACTCACAAGGCAGCTTAACATTGATGCCCTTAGTCGCACTTAAAATTAACGACATATAATGACGTGCATCGGATAGAATAGGCAAGAAGCTACGATTTTACAAATTAAACAAACCAGCAGAGAGTACATATTTAGTGTACATGCAAAGCGCAGTGCCAAGTACCAAACAAGCTAGATACTAAGTGATGCAAGGCCTCACTCAACACAGAGGCGACATTCACCAAAATTATATATAGCCTCAGCATCCCACCATAAACTAGTGATCAACTGACTCTAAGCTTTCATATTGCGCCAAAGTTATAGCACAGATGCATCACTAAATGGTAACTTTTTAACCAGTCACCAGTCAAACATCACACGTTCAGTTAATGGAACCGAGTGATCTATAGTACATTCCTAAAGGACGGATTTAAAACGAAATAGACCCTAAAGCTCGAAGGAATGCATTATAATATATAGAGCAGGTAACTGAACTTAAGAAATGAAGGATATTTGTATAATAGAAAACGTATTTGCATAAAAATAAAGGATAACGAGATTCAGCCAGCTACACGTAATAATCGAAAAAGTGGTAACAAAAACAAAGAGTTAATTGAAAATGATAAACTTGACATTGATGGACAATAAAACTCAGAGGCACTTCCTAACGCATAAAAAAAAACATGCTTTACTTTGTTTCATCTACAATTGAAGAAACTTCCAATGTTTAAAGTAAGTTACTGTATATGACTTCTCAGAGTAATACAGTAATACAGAGAAAACTATATGTTACATTGAAACCACGGGTCATGACTGCTTTCACTTACATTGAAGCTTTCACTTTCTGAATTTATTCAACTAACACGCCGTATGCGAGAGCAAGAGAAGATTTCTCTATGTTCATGCTCAGTGATTGAAAAATTACCTGGCTACCAAAAGCATCACAGTATAGTCTAATTGCCAGTACATACAAATTCAGAATGACGCACCTTAGTTTTAAGTTTCTCGTATATTTGAAAATAATGGAAAGATGCTGCCGTATGAGAAACAGTGCCGGTACATATTCCACCTAAACCCAACCTATGCCAACTTGGACCAACCTTTTCTTTACTAGCCTAACCTATTCCAACCTAGCCTAATACATACTTTGAGGTTGGCCACAACCTATACCGGGACCCATACATAAGGCCATAGACTCTGTCGGTAAATCAAATACGGAAATACTTCCATATCACGTAGAGAACTTTCAGTACTGCAAACAAGAAAAATTGGCTAAGTAGTGCAACTGAATGGAAAGAACCAAACAATAATGAAGGCGTGAAACACACAATCTATTACAACACAAACAATATATTGAAAACAGGGTGCAACTGCATGTGGGCCTCTGATGTAATACAGTGAACTGAAATAACTGCGTGATACTACCTATGTAAATAGCTCAAGGCAAATATTTAAGAAAGTGATGCAACTGCTTGAGAACAACCATACTCGTTCGATCAGTGAAGTGAATCAAGCGTATAGGAACAACGGAAATAGTTTAATCAAGTAGAACTACTAATTTACAATAACCGACGTTTTCATTTCTGGTTTGCGAAACTACTGACTTCGAGAAAGCAAAGTATACTGATCACGTGGAACAAGTGCTTACTGAAGAAACAAAGCCACTGCATTGGGGTAACTTAAAGAAAAAAAAAAACTCATTTCCCGGAACAGCAAAGCATGACTGCCGCAAGCAAGCCATTAGCCGCCATTTTGGTTGGAGTGCAGCACTGCTTCGAAAACTGCTGCGGTATATCGGGTTTTATCAAATGATAGCTCAATTAACACTAACGATGTGCGCGGCACTCTGATAAATCATCTCTATCTTAGATAGAGTGCAAGTGAGCTTGAAATGTTCTACGTTTCATTGGTGAAGCCTTTTGAAAACGTTAAAC
>LQNS02278083.1:13137167-13170578 GCA_001587735.2 Parhyale hawaiensis | reverse complement strand
CACTTTTTTGGTTCGAACAGTTCGTGGGCAGCCTGGAATTTTCTTGCTGGAGGTTGTATTAGTATCATTATAACGTTTCCAGACATTATATACAGTCTTACGCGACACATGGAGCTGTTTTGTGGAGTCCTTGTTGGCGATACCAGCTGTTTTGAAGGCAACAATTAGATCTCGTTTTGCTTGAGATGCCATTTTGGTAGAAGTATTGTCTACAAATTAGTGAGACAAAAGACAATCATACAAAAGACATTCATTCAAAAGAGTTCTGAAAAGCAAAATATACAATCAAAAGTTATTTCTATCGATCAATAAATGTTTTGTGGCTATTTTAATAATGAGTAAGTCTTTCCTGGACACCCTGTATGTATATTTGCATGCATATATTTACCACCATCACAGGAGTTACCACCGCCGCCGCCACCACTACGGCACCACCACCAGTGCGTAACACCAGCAGCAGCAGAGGACCGGTTGCTGCCAAAAGTTCACATTAAACAAACACGACCGAGTAATTATAGGGAAATTCTTATGGTCATGTTACTCAATAACGATGCTCGAGACCTGGACGTTTGTAGCCTGCAATTATCTAGCAAAAACTCACCGGAGATCTTATAATAATACAAGGAATATTTGTATTGGTTACGGGTCGATACCCTATTAAATGAGACAGCCATATATTTGGTGGGTATAAGCAACGGACGACCTACACAGTCAAAACGATAGGTCCTATAATTAAGCAGGTAGCAGTATATAGATAGAGATGGGTGCGGTTTTTTGTTTCGTAGATAAAGAATGAAGAAGACAGACGATTTCTGTTCAACTGTTTTAATTTGGAGACCACATTCTAAGTAACTGTTGTGTTTGTTGTGTTTACCAGCTTCTCAATAATTCAAGACCAATGACTGCAAAAATAGAAAAACTTTTTACAACAAAACGAACGTTAAGAATAGAGGCACATAGTAATAAGTCATGACTCGAATGTTGCTGATAATCTAAAAAAATATATATATATATTATATATACGGTTAGGGAAAGCTTTCTCTAAGCTGTGAAAATGGCATCACAATGATCGCTTACTGTTTCAAATTGTTGTCCATTTCTGAAGACATTTCTTACCGTCCATCCCTAAGCGTTCTTGAACGGATTCAGGCCTGGAAAACGAGCTTGATGGCAGAAAAGTGAGACATCATTATCGTGAAAAATAGTGTTGGTCAGGCGGACATTGTGGATTGCTGCATTTTTCAGTAGGAAGAATCATCTATCACTGCACAAACATGGGCACTCCGCCATAATGGTTGCTCTCTGCAACATTGTCAACATAACCAGCCACTGTCTGACATCTCTTTAAGTTTGAAGTTCCATTGCCCCTGTGGAGGAAACGGCACCCCGCACTATGGTGAAACCTCCGCCACTCTAACGAGTAGGGAGCATTTCAGAAGAAAACTCTTTGTCGAGCCAGCAACATTGGAAACCATCAGGACAGTATAGGTTAAGTTTTTCTCATCAGAGAACAAAACTCTTTCACCTCTCAACGCCCCACGGCTATTGATCCCTGGCAAACTAAGCGGTCTCTTTTGTAACGTGGATGTAGACGCGGCCCTTGTAGACGCTCTTGATTTTCAAAACCCTCTTGTCTCAGGTGTTGCCTAATGGTTATTGGGCTTGAATTAGCATCAATGAATGCCTTCATCTGTCTCACAGATCGTTTCCTATCTTGATGGACAAGGCTACAGATTCTCCAGCTTAATGCTAGTTTTTTTTTTTCTACAACTAGATTTCGCTGTTCTATAACTGTCAGGAACTTTGCAAAAGGTGCAAACCTTTGTTAACTGCGTTTAACCTCTGCTGCGATTGTAAGTCAAGACAATCATCGCTTATATATGCACCTCAACGGTTTGACCACGTCCAACAGAGGAGAATTTGCTGCCTTCAGGTAAATAGTGACATCCTTACACAGTGAGTGACAACCTCAAACTGAGGTGAAATCCATGAAGTTCCTTGCAACTAGACTCTTGTGAGACCTGTTCCTTGATTTCTGATTAGCGGTATGCGCATCTGTTATCTAAAATGTAATTTTCTCATTCAATTGATTAGACAGAATTTTTTTGTCCCCTGCAGCCTTAATTGTTGCCCATGAGGAAGCTTTAATTACTAAAGTTTCGACGGCTATTTACGCAAAACAGTTTTTTCAGTTTTTCAATTGGTCCTAAACTTTTGAGCAGAAGTGTATATGCATGGCCATAAAGTGAAGTGGCTAAAACCAAACAGTTTGTGTAGAAATAAGTATACAGAGTTAGCATACAGTAGACCTAGATTACTAAAAGCTGCGATTCTACAACCTACGTAAGGTACGGCAGTTTAGTCAGTATCTCTTACAGTTCTTTTATTTCCAAGGCATATATGCCTTATACATAATAACTTTATATTTTTATTGAAAATTCAGATGCCACCATTTTGCTCAAAATTAGTAGCCCCGTCCAATATTGACGCGAGATAAGTATATTGCATGGTCACCCTTCCCGCAACTTGATAAGTGAACAGTTCGATATGATGTGATAGGCATTAATGAGGCTTAGTCCCATTATAATTGTTATCGACCGCCACTGGACTTTATTATTTGATCAAGGTAATTTTTTATCACACATTTTGAAAGCCAGCTTACACTAAATATTTTACAACTAATTTGCCATAAAAAATAATAAAAGAATAAATAATTTCGTGAGGGCAAACGTGATATTTCTCAAGACCCCAACAGTCTTCGAAAGAAATAACGTAAAGCTAGAGTGGACGAGGGAAAATTACGTCTATCATGAATCTAATCACGCTCTTGAGTAGTAATAATAATTATAATGACTCACAGGTCAAATGTTGGAAAATTACATTAACAACGAAGTAGCAACTCTCTTCAGTGATAATAAAAACATTTTGTTAAGCCGACAGCAAGTTTTAAATATTCAGGTACTGTAAAAGCCGACATTACGGTGGACAGATTTTTAAGCCCTATCATACACTTTCTGTTATTAAATACGAAACATTATATGAGAAAATGGGCGAACATTCAGTCGAGACAGTTCTGGGCGATTCGAATGACATACAATCAAAAAGATATGATAATAGTGCAATGGTAGGAACCTCATACATGATAGCTCTGGATGATTCGTGTTACATATAATCAAAGATTTGATAATGATGAATTAGGAGAAAATTCATGGCAGATAGTTCAGGGCGATTCGAATGAGACATGATCAAAGGGTTCAGATATCTCCCTCAGAGATGTCAGGAAAACTTCTTCACTTATTTTCGTCCCAGAATAGAGACTCGTCACTGTCCCAGATGTTAACTTATGCATAATGCTGTACTGAAAGATTGCAATCTCTTCAAATTAATAGCTTGAATAAACTTGATTACCCACTCACTCACCTAATCACATCAGGTATTCTCTAACCTGATGTATTATTTAATGAGCTGGGATTTTACCGTGGCTATATTATGCAGCCTTTGTTCACTGAAGTAGTCTGGGTAGATGCGTGCGGTAATGCACAAACCACGATTACTATTGCATGTTCTTTGAAAGATTAATATACGTACATACAGTATATATTAGCGCTTGCTAAATCATAGTTAATTTTACCTTTGTTTTCTTAACCTTTACTGTATAAAATGTCACACAAGGCAAGTACCGAGAGTTTCTTTACTTTAGGGAAGGCTACTTTAAGACGTTCACAACAAGTTAATATCATTAATATAACCCACTAAAACACACTGTCAGTTTCGAGATGGTATTAATAATGTTATTCTAATAAATATAACGGTTTTCTTTTCGAGCTGACACGTTAATATTTTCATTGTTGTCATTAGTATCGAATAAAGTTACAACACTAGAGCAATTCAACGGTTACGAAAAAAAATAAAATTGGTTCTGAGACCATGATTTTCTTTGTATTAACACCGAAATCTAATCATTTGTGCCCTTCACCAGTGTTAACAGATTCAATCATTTTTTTGGAGATCCGTATATATGCTGCTAACAAACATTATGACAAACATGAGTCAAACATAACAAACGAACTAACCAATCTGCACTAAAATTTAATCATTTGTGTCTTTTAACATTACTAGCAGCTCCTATTATTGTTTTAGTTACAGTGCTAACAAGTAAAAAATAAAAAACCATGACAAACGAACGAACAAACTGTAAATTAAAGAAATTTGGTCTTTTACTCTTTGTGACATACCTAACAAATCTTGTAAATTTAATAAAAATCCGACTATAATTTTTTAAGTTATGACATTGAGAAAAATGAGGAAGACAAACAAGCAAACGGATGAACGGATCTTCACAAAAAGTTAATCATCTGTTCTTCTCAACATACCTAACAACCCCTTGTAAATGCCGTTCAAATCCGTCCATAGCTTTTTAAGTTATCTTGGTGACAAACAGAATAACAGACAGACAAAGCCGACGAAAACATTACCCCCTTGGCGAAGGTAAAAATGCGTGCAAATAGCTCGTCGAAAACCAGATGAGTAGTGAAGGGTTATCATATTTACCGAGCGAATAGCAGCATTGGTAGGAATGAATATCAAAAATGCTCCGAATGATACGTAAATGTTACATGTGAGAGCATCAGTCCAGTCATCTCATATATATATATATATATATATGTTAATATGGACGGAATTTAGCTTTTATACTGCTTTATTCCATTCCGTGTAGCTTTTTCTATGCACCTAAAGATGCAGTAACACTATTTTAAATGCAGGTCACACATTCAATTCCTTAGATCAAGAATGTATAGAACATTTTAGGGTGGCAAAAAAAACTGTTGGAATATATATAGGTAAATGAAACGCTGTTCAGTAGGCCGAGACCACAGTACATAATCGCATTCTCAACTTATGGGCGGCGTTTGGCTCTAATGTCGCCCAGATTACACAATGAGAGTCGGTATCCAAGATGCCCCTGAAAAATAGTTAAACTGAACGATATGCGAGCTGAATGTCCATTCATTAGTTGAGTGTGCAGTTGAATAGTGTGCCCTCGGCATTATGCTCTCAGACTTTGGAGATCTGCAGTTTGCTGTCACATAAGTTCTTCGAATGTTATAAAATGCGCAACCCAGGATATCGAAAATAGCAATGCCTTCTACGTTATCTTTATGTATACCTATAGGTTACCGAAAAGTAGTACAGTAGCTGAATCGTAAGTTCCAGAAATTTTTCTCGTCAGTAACGTTTGCGCCTGTGTGATTCTAAAGGATTATAGGCTCCCTCCACAAAAGATGGCAGGTAGCAGAAACAAAAATATCTGAGGTGTGAACGTTCTCAGGCTTTCTGAAGTTTATCAGGCTGTAGAAGTTCTTGTCTAAATGTGATTCAGTTATAAATCCCCAAACCAGTAGGAAAAAAATCACCAGAAAAAAAAATATAAAAAACTTCAGATTTATTGCTAAAGAAATTGCTTCTAGGATAAATTTTCATCACGATGTTTTCTTTGACAGCCACTAAACAGTTTTGGCAGATAAATTCAATCTTTAGTTTATACATAAGGGCTTTTCAATAAAGGTTTCATGTACGGGTTCTGTCTAAGGGTTCAGTGAGTGGGCAAAATTGAGTAAACTGCAAAGAAAAAATATATAAATGTAGTAATGAGTAGGAATTAACTTTAAAGCAAGCAATAGTGTCGCCAATGTCAGACGCTTCTCCCCGCCCAAGAACAATGAAAAAATGAAGAACTACCGGTATAGTCTAATAATTGCACAAGGGCATCAAAACGAAAAAAGAAGAAACATAGAACAAAATCATTAGTAGTAATAAAAAAGAAGAAGGGAGGATTCTAGCAAGAAAACAAGGAGGAAGCCTGACGAAGAAAGCTAAGAACTAAAGAGAAACCTAATATGCACATAAGTAATTGTCTATGGGGTCCCTAGTGTTAAGACTCGAGGCAAGACGCCTCACAAACATTTCAGACTAGAGCACTCTGAGAGCGCATACCTCCGCCAAGTGAAGCAACGGTAGCAAAAAATTCAAATTGGTTCTGAAACCATAATTTTCTTTGTATAAACTAACAAATCTAATCATTTGTGCCTTTTTATATTAATAACAGCTTGTTCAATTTTCTTGAAGATCTGTTCATAACTTTTTGAGTTATACTGTTGACAAACGTTATGACAAAATAAGTCAAACATACAAACGAACCAACCGATCTGCACCAAAATTTGATCATTTATGTCTTTTAACATTACTAACAAACCCCATGAATTTCATAAAGATCTATTCATTATTTTTTCAGTTATTGAGCTAACAAGCATAAAATTAAAAACAGGGACAAACGAGCGAACGAACAAGCGGATCAATACAAAAATTTGATCATATACTCTTTGTTATATACTTAACAAATCATTTTAATTTTATCAAAATCCATCCATAACTTTTTGAGTTATGGCATCGAGAAAAATGAGGCAGAAAAACAAACAAACAAACGGATGGACATATCTTTACCAAAAGTTAATCAACTGTTCCTCCTAGCATACCTAACAATCCCTGTAAATTTTATCCAAATCGGTTCATAACTTTCTGAGTTAACTAGCACAGGAACGGCAAGTTTAGAGAAAGAGGAAGATCAGAGGCAAGTATAACATCAGTAAGAACGCTTCATGGCGTAAGACTATCACCCGCGGTGGGGGGGGGGGGGCAAATTCCAAAACCGTCATTTTTGAAGGCCAGCTTACTCTTGAGTTTTGACATTTTTCACTACTAGGTCAACCCACCAAACTCCGCTGCAAAATATTACGAACATTGCTCAACTCCTTCTCCCTCTATTTGGGTGGACATATAAACAAGTATAGAAAAAACGTTTACTTAAATCTTCAACAAAAATCATTACCACGGCTCTTCGCTTCACTCGCGGCTGATCAATATGAAAGCGAAAAACAGCACAGTGGGCACGAAAGACAGACGTTCGAACACCCAGCACTATTAATTTCAAACTTCACAAATCTACTAGACGTGGAGATAATATTGCCGCAGTTACGGAAGCACAACGCACACAAAAATAATTTACAAGAACAATATACAAATGATACAGCAAAATGTATTTTCAACCTTATTTCTGGACCGCTGTAACACAAGAGACTACCGGACCAGTCATGATTACACGTTATCAAGTCACAGGCTACAATACGCGCGGTCAAATTAAAGTATTACCAAAATCAGAAAAACAGGAGATAGGGGATGCACACTATAACAAGGCACATTAATGAAATGCCTCATATACATAAATGAGGTAGATTTCTTTTCTAATACAACTCAATTGGTATTATTATGGAACTCGATAGAATTAATTTTTTTGTTCCCACATATAAGCAAACGATAACAATGTTGCATGAAATTATACTTGGTTCTCGTTACATGTGAGGGTTATATTCGCGTAATAACTCGCATAAAGCGGATTCGCATATATGAACTTATCTTTACCTTGTATAAAGGGGGTTACCGTACTAGGACTCATTTTTCACTCCCCTAAATATAAAATTGGGCACTTTTTCATTATAATATTGCACTAACATAGAACTAAAACACAACAGTAATGATAAATTACAACAATATGTATTTATTAAAAAAAGGCACTGTAAAAAAGGAAAACCAAGCTACTTTTCTGTGGTAAATACTCACAGTTGTAAGATCGTAGGTGTGAGAGCGAGGTTATGTCCAGTGTAAGCTGCGGCAGGGGCAGCAACCATGTGAGAACTCCACGCTGTGCTCTGAGTCAGTCGCACTCGGTTCGGGTCGGCCTACTCTATTCGTAAGCCCCATAAGAGGGAATTTTTCTCTCACAAAGAGAACCAGTGGTCACAACTGTCCCTTCGCACATAAGGCAATCCGTATATTCCGAACTCACGTATAACGAAAGCCAAGTGTGCTGTTTATAACTGCAAAAAAAGGCAAGCACTAAGTTTTCTCAGATGCTCACCTAAAATGTACTCTCTTACAACTGCCCATCTTCAATTTTTTTTCACTTTTGAAAGGGTAATCGTGCACTTGATGTAGAAACTTATCTTTGTGAATCCTAATACATAATTTGAATCAGGGCTAATTATAGACCAACCGGGGTGAAAATTTTGGAAAAAACGGGGCCGGTGCGACCAAAAATCAAGTACCCGGGGCCGGGGTGACCAAAAATCAAGTAGCCGGGACGACCAAAACCAAATAGCCAGGGCCGGGGGTTTCTCGTACTGACAGTAGCTTAAGACAGTATATTGATATGATGTTGGTCAATCGTCACTCATAATGAATCAGTTAACAGAAAACTTGTTTTATTGCTTGTTAAGTGTTTTCCCTCTACCAAAAAAGCCCCGGTCAAACCCCCGGTTTTTACAGTTTGAAATACCAAGGCCGGGGCCGGTATCGATAGAGCGGGGACGGGGTAAGCAATTTTCAATAGACCGGGGTCGGGGGTCTGAAAAAGGCCGGGGCTTGCCGGGGCCAGGACCCCGGTCGGTCCCTACCATACACTAAGCAATCTAATGACAACACCGGCAACCATTTAGCGCACACCTACTTAAAAGTAAAGCAGTAAAATTTGCAATAAAAAAGTAGATAGGCAGTTTGTATTACAAAAGTCAGGAACCTTCTTTGGCTAAGAATGTATTTCCGCGAGAGCTGTTTAATATTTTTCAATAAAAAAATAAATGCACCCATTATTCCAAGCGAGACCAAGAATTTTAGAGAAGATTAGTTATAAATTTTTTCGTTTTAATTCCTCTTATATATGTTGCGTTTTGAAATTTATTTTATGCTTCTCTTTTCTCACAGTTTCAATTCCTGGTACCATTTTAACAGTTTGTTTTTTACGACCTTGAAAGAGTCATTCCCCGTCCGAAGAGACTTCATTGCCTGTAAAATTCTGCTGTTCGCACGTTATTTCAGTTCAGCAACCCACTATTTCTTGTCACTCTGGAATGAAGCCTTACAAAACGTTTCAAATTTCTTTGAAAACGTCCTCAGTTAGTCGCCAATTCTTCATTACAATATTTGCAAAATGGCGCACTGCTGTTTTCGAGAACCGTTTAAATTTGCACTAAGCTACGTACGTCACAGGCTTTACATGAAGCACTGCTGGGCATGGCATTTAGTTCATCTCTGAAAAATATTTCACTATCTGAAGAACCGCTGGAATAAATGCTGCAGAATTAATATAGCTACTAGTTTCAGACTGTGAATATTCTTTATCGGTTTTTGACGATTTTGAAATGCAATGCTTTTGGGAATTGCATCAGTCGCCGACGTGTGCTGCTAAGAGGAATCCGGTATTTTTGACTTGCTTTGTTCTTCTGTAATATGATCATGGAAGAAATCTGCCCAATTTGCTCTGAATTGAACTAATTTCTCGTGAAAACCAGGCAATACTTGATCTACCCAATCTTGCAAGTTAGATAAAAAATTTATGATGTAGCCAAGGTTACAAGAAATAAATGTCTCTTCCTCATGTTGAATTAAAGATTGTCGTTGACTACCACCAGATGTCACTTGAAATCATATTCGGAATAGAACAACAGCAAGAACGAGTAGAACAGCCACTTGCTGCAAAAGACAGTTGATACGGGACATGCACGTCTCCACTTCATGATGAGGCGTTAGCCAAATTTCAGATTCCTCCCGTAATTATCACCTTTAATCCTAGCACAATCCTCTCGGTTCTTCGGTTCTATCAAGTGCGTCAGGATAAAGGCTCCGTCCAATGAAGTTCAAAACAGTTCGACTGTTCACCCAAAAATCTCCTGAAAAGACGCGAGAAAACTACTTACAATTATACTTTTTTTAGTGTGCTGAATAATCCAAAGGTGATCAAGCTATTCATTATGGTTTATAGAATAGGGTAGATATATTGGTAAGGGGGAATAAATACGATTACGAACCTTCCTAGTCCGGCCTTCACTCACTAATGATCGCCTAATGCGGCCGCTCCGGGAAGAGCTTATTGCTGTGCTCACTGAATTATTTTTTTTAATTCACCAATTTGGTCGCATATAAAATTGGAAGCGTCGAATCTATCACATTAATTCGTTTAAAACGTTACGCTGTAGATTATCCGCAGTGGGGATCCTATCTCTGTGCTTAATGACTTGACTGTGTCGGTTTTGAAAGGGTTTGTCCCGAAGAGGACTATTCTTGTGAGGTCTCGGGACAAACCTGGGTTTGACGACGAGTGTCGGTTAGCTTTTGAAGCTAAGCAAGCGCCTTATCGGGCATGGCGGCGTTCGCGTTGTGGCTGACATATGTTGAGTGTGGGGTCAAGGCTAAGCGTGTGTATGAGATGGCACACCATCGTCAGAGGCAGCGTTCCAGGGAGTCTCTGCTGAGTATTGACCATCCACACCGTTGGTGAAGTGAGCTCAAGGGTTCCGTTTTTGGCGCTGAACCGTCGTTGCCGCCCCTTGTTGGTCCCGGTGGAGGTATCATTGCTGATCCCTTGGCTAGATAGCTAGCTAGCTACCTAGGGCGGAGCTTTTGTCCTCTCACTTTGACGGGAAGCAGAGAAGAGATTTGTTGTCATTGCTTCATGGATGTCACCCTGAACCTCGTTTAACCTCTTTGGCATTCAGATCTGGAAGGATCAAGGCGCTGCTTGAAGGCCTTAATCCTTATGGAGGTGTGGGCCCTGTGGGTATGTTTCCTCTATTTTATAAGCAGCTTGCTGGCGTTCTTGCCCCTAAGCTAGCTGCGATCTTCCGCCGCCTGATACGGTTAGGAAATTTTCCCCGTAATTGGCGTACTGGGAATATTACGCCTATTCCCAAGGGTCCATTATCGCCTCATGTCACCAACTACCGGCCCATTACGCTGACACCCATTTTGTCGAAGGTATTCGAGAAATTGGTCGCTTGTAAGCTTGGTCGTTTTGCTGAGGGCAAGGGTTTGCTGCCTGCTGGCCAGTTAGCGTACAGAACTAGTTTGGGTTGTTGTGACGCATTGTTGTCACTGTTATACCATTTACTGTCTGCCTTGGATAGTCGGTCTGAGGCACGCTTTGTACAGTTGGACTTTGGCGCGGCATTTGACAGGGTCAACAACAGGGGTCTATTATACAAGCTTGAGTCGTTTGGTGTGGGTGGTAGGGTTCTGTCAATCATTTGCGATTTTGTTTCTGAGCTAACGCAGTGGGTGCCTGTTGACGGCATTTTGAGCGCTCCAGTTGCGGTGGAGTCTGGCATCCCACAGGGTAGCTTGCTTGGCCCGCTGCTGTTCGTTCTATATAATATTGACATGTTCTCTCTTCACTGGAAAATACGATGATTAATTATGCCGACGATTCTACTTTGATAGCAGTGATACCTGCTCCCTGCATGCAAAGTACTGTCGCCCAGTCTCTGAATAGGGATTTATCAAGCATTAGTGCAAGTTGCTCGGCTTGGAGTCTGAAGCTGAATGCCAGTAAGACCAAGTCGATGATTATCAGTCGTAGGTTGGCTTTGATGATTTTTCAGGTGTGAGAACAATCGCTAGCATGCATATATTGATGAGCTAAACATAATGAATTCGGCAATGCTCACACGCTGCAGTGTGTGACATGCGACTGGAAGCGCGAAGCAAGTTTGAAAATCAGTTGGTCTCTGGACAGAACTTTTTGTCCTTTGTGTCCACTCGAACTAACTCGACAACTCTACTCTTGGTGCACAAGTTCTTCGAAATCTTCGTTCCACGACTTGAATGTATCTGAGGCTCTGCACTCGTGTGGATGAGTGATGAACCTGAAAACACGAGAGCGTTCTGAAATTTTACAATGCATGACTTGAATGATTGCAGACTGTATGTGAAGATTACAGTGTCCAGCGGGTTCACTTGCTGAGCTCGGATCTTTTGTCTCAGTCCTTCAGTGTGCAGCAAACACCTCTTGCACTATTCCCAATACAGGTAGCGGAATTGGTCATTATTTATCATGCTAAGAAATACTAGCTAAGATTTTATCTGCGAGCCAGATACAGTCCTCAAAAGAGTAATGGCTGGCGAGCCATATGTTACCGATCCCTGTTGTACAATAATATGTACAGCACTGGTTGTAGTGCATTATTTTGGCCGAAATTCATCATAGTTTCTTGCTAATGACCACGATCACATTGGTTTGCAACTCACCGATGAAATTATTATGAGCCGCCATCAGATATTGTATTTTTGCGATGAAGACTGAAGAGTATTTCTTAAATCCCTAATTCTGATCTGAAATACGCTGCGTGTACTTCAATCTCATATTTTTTTCTGGCTGCTCTTAGAACGGACAGATATGCCACGGTAAAGGCCTAGCTAGCTTTACCCGAGAAACCCTTCGGACGATATTGCAGCGGGTTCGGCTCGCCTAATGTTGCGCTGTCCAAAAATTTCTTAAAATCCTAACCACCGCTTTAGGTTTCCAGTTTAGCAGAGGTCGATTGCACAGTTTGGAACATTTCTCTTAATTTTGAGGGACTTTAGATTTGCAGTGATGTATATTGTAGGGCAATGTTCAAACACTTTAGGCTATAGTCCGTGTTCCAAGAACCCGAAACGTTTAGTATTTATGGCGCTCGGGAGCAGAGGGTTTGCTTATAAACACGGGCTTCTCACAGATATTCCGGAGCTGGCAAACTGTAGCATGGGACATACCTCTGAGATTCGTTAGCCATGTGCGCATATAAGTAATGTTAGGCACCGAACCTATCTTAACCTATTCTTAACTAACTTATTTTAATTTAACCTAAGAAATATTACAACTATATTGAGGAAGGCCACAAGCTGGGCCTACGCTCCGTTTAATTTGAATGAAAATCATTGACATATAGCGTTTTTATATTAATTGAACCAACACAGTCTTTACTGCTTAGGTAAAACTATTCACTGTTTAATGCTATTATAAAAAGCTTAATTAAGCTACAGACAATACAATAAACGAGTTTTCATGAAAAAAGTAAATCAGTTAATTGTTCGTGTACTCCACAGCTGGCGTGCTTGGAGTGGTAGTGATATCGGTTCAAGGACTGGGATGTTGATATCAAATAACTACGAGCATGTAGCATATTTTGGAGCACATGCAACACATTCACTTATTTTTACGAGTCAACGTCCCAAAAGTGTTAGCGTGTTTGATCATGTAATTTGTGAAATGAAGATTATGTTACTTTTTAAATATAATCTGGTTAACTGATTAATCAGACGATAAACATAATCAAGATTTTTCAAAATTTGTATCTATTAGCTTAACACAAATTTAAAACAGCAGAGTTATCAGAGAACAAGATCCTCTTCAAATTTCTTGCAGACACGTCCATTTTTTTAGTTATGTTCTGGCAAACATAAAAACAATCATAGAGGCAAACACTAGACACACTCACAGATCATCACTTGAATTTAGTTTGAAGCGTTGCTTTTCGTAACATTCGCAACAACTTCTACAATATTCATGAAATCCGTCCATAACTTTTTGAATTATGTTACCAAGAAATGGACAAACAAACAAACGGTTGGACGGATCTTCACCACAAGTTGATAATATAATCCTCTTAACATACCTAACATTCTCTATAAATATCATACAGATCCATGCATAACTTTTTGAGTTATCTTTGTAAGAGACAGACAAACACAAAGACAGATTTCGACAAAGATGTAACTTTTTTGAAGGAAGTAATAACTGCAAAAGATGTATTGAAAGCGTTCTCTAATATTATGAACAAACCCTGCTTGCTATTGTTAGTATACTGCAGCTCTACAAGAAGTATACAGGTAGCTATAAAACGGGTATTAACAGAAAGGTGGTACACAAGGGAATATTAAAGAGAAAATGTTAGAGTAATTTTCTTCACTTACGTTGGTTTCTTATCAGTAATTATTGGCAGCAAAAAAGATTTCATTATGTAAGTTATATTTAATAACCATTAGAACAGATTAACAACGACGAATATTTTAGAAAATTATATTGTTTTATACTTTGTAAAAACTAGCTACATATAAGTAAATTTTTAAGGCTAGGGCCTCCACGAGCATATATCTCTCAATTAGTACGTGTAATCCTAATTTTGAAATTTCTCTGACACATACTGTAACTACATAGGCAACTTTTATGTCATTCCAAACTAATTTAGAGCACAATTTTAATTTGTAATTTCAGAATAGCTTTCCTTTCAACATGATTGACTTATTTGAAATATTACAATTCATAATAAAATGCATATTTATCCTATGGCCCCGACAACCATACGCAATACTCTGCTTCAGAATTGATTAATATCAAGTAACTTAATGAAAAAGTAATACAGTAACCGTTCCACATAGGATATAGTAATGTGCGGGCAAGTGTTCCTGATAGCAAAATTGTCCGTTGTAGCGGTACCGCGTTTTTATTCGTTATTCGTACACTTAGCGGAAATAATAGCTGCATCGCAGAATTGACCACATCTCTACTATTTCGACTATTTGGCTATAAATTTCAGCGAAAATTTCACAGAAAGTAAAAACTTATGATACTTATAGTGTCTGTGAATTTTCAAACCACTAATCGCGCTGGTTCTAAAAAAATTAGTTTTTTTTTTGTCAAATTTACTAATTTCACTGAGTGGCGGTAATAGTTTTTTGACGAAAAAACAAAAAATTCACAGTTTTATATCACCAAAAGAGCAAAAATGAACAACACAAATGAGAAAAATATGTAATAAACAAGAAATCATTAATCAAATGTTAACAATGACTGAAAAAAGTTTTATTTGCCAACATGACCCCCATGACGTTTAATAACTTCTATAATCCTTGAATCCATGCAGCCAGTTAGTTTCTTTATTGCAGAAGTTGGAACTGCCCTTGCTAATGCAGCAACCGCATCCCACAAGACAGATTTTGAGTTGTACTGCCTTCCATCTGCGTAAATTTCCCTTTTCAGAAGGCCCCAGATGTTTTCAATTGAGTTTAGATCAGATGAGCACAGTGGCCAAACCCTCAGTTTCTCTCCATGGAACCGCAAAGAGTCCAGGAATGCTATAGTAGTTCGGGCAGAATGAGAAGACACATTATCATGCATGAAAATCAAGTTTCGAAGCAATGGAAGGGAAATGTCATCCAGCCATGGAACCAAGGCGTCCTTTTAATATGCCACAATATAATGCAGGTAGTTTTCACGCCATCAGGTACTCTAACCGGTACCAGCCCATATCATAACACCACCTCCCTGTTGTTGTTTTACGCGTTGATGACACTCACCTGCAGCTAGCACCGGACCCATACTCCACCTATCAGGTCCATCAAGGGTTGCACGGGTTTCGTCGGTGAAAAAAACATGATACATGTTTATCTTCATGTATTTCTCTGCCCATTCCATCCTCAAAATTTTATGTCTTGGGGTCAGATGAGGCAATTTCAGAGGGGATTTGACAGAAGCAATGGAGTGATGGATATAATTTTTTGTAGTTTTATGCACTTCAGGAAGCCCAGCAGCCGTAAAAACTGATTTACTTGTTTGCCCGGGTCTTTTACTTAGATGACGAACCACATTTCTCATATCTCTATCAGTAATATTCCTTGAATGCCCAGCATCTGATCGTTTTTTCCGTGGTGAAGGGTCCTTCAAGAATCTTGTCACTGTGTCAATATGACGTCCTATTTTTCGGGCAATAATATCAGGATAGGTGCTTTTAGCAGTTTCTTTGATGATAATTTCTTCCTCTTCGTTAGTTAGAGCTTTTTCAAGTCTCATTTTAGCAGAATATACAAGAAGCTTTTATTGTCGTGCACCTCAAAAAGAGAAAAAAATGCAAAGAGTTGTCAATCAGGAGACACAGCAAAATGTAAACAAACTCAACAGTGTTGAGTTGCCACGAATTCCCTGCAAGTTTCATGAAAATTTGATAGCGCAAAAATGAGATATGGTCAATTTTGTGCGAAGGCTAGTACTTCCGTTCTAAATGTACTGGAAATCGCTTGATCTGACATTTGCCAATAAAGTACTCTACATCCTAATGTATTTTTACCCCAAGACTAGATTAGACTGACGAGCTTTCCCATTACAGTCTGTATATGTATGTATATCCCATGATATCGGTTTAGAACTATTATAATATCTTGCTACAAGGCTAACATAGTCATAATCTTTCGGTGTCAATTGCTTTGTACTTCGCACTTTTGCAATAAATTAGAAAAGGCATGAATTGTTTCAAAAGCAACAACAGCTTTACTCAGACATCACAATGACTACTGGAAAACGCATTAGCGCCTCATCTTTTTCATCCTGCTACTTCTTGTGGCGTACATGCCAGCGTGATCTTAGATATTAAATGATAGGTGAACTGCCAAATCCCCTTTTGTAGCACTTTACAGTGATGGCCAATGCTAAGGTTGATCTCATTCTTGCTGTTCGTCTTGTCAGCAAAGCAAAAAAAAAAATAGATTGTGCTGTATTGCTGCAGGGAAATTGCAGGGTTCATTTCTTCGATACTGCAAATCAGAGATCAAGTCTGCTGGTGCACTGCAGCTTCATCTGGCAGAATCACCGCCTCTGGCGGGAACACTGAAGGGCTGCCATTGCAATGTTTTGACCATCACTTTTCTAAGGTGAAGTGATTTGGTAAATAGTAAGCAGAAAAATTATTAATTAAATGAAAGATAATCACACAAAGATTTTTGTTTTAGGGTTTAACGTTATCCTATTGTGAAGAAAAGAGACGGAATTAAATCAAAAACTTATTATTTTCTTTGCATTTGCTTAAATACTGTATGTCAGCGTTCGCTTTACAATTCAAATTCAAAGTCCTTTCCTCTTTCCTAAGACTTGACGGACTTTTCACTGGTCAGTTTCTTTACAACAATGCGAGAATAAAATTTTGCTACAGCACTATTCAATATATAATATGTTCAAATTTGAATCATCGTTTTGGCATTTTCTATTAACAATCAATATATAAGCATACTGAACTCAATGGTAAACTTGAAATATAAGTTACAAGACATACAATACCGGGACTCTACAGCTTTCTTGTGCCCGCCATACACTTCTCTTACGTTCAATTTAAGGCATACAACTCACCGTCTTTGCCTCTGACGCAATATATTTAAATCTTTACAGTTTTTATAACAACGGCGAGGCTGAATTGGATGGTCACAGGTGCCTCGCGCCGTGTTTGTTTAGGCTGGGCCGGCTTATATAAAAAATGTATAGGCCTAGAGTGACATCCGCGTGCTGTCTTTTTCACATCATATGAATATTGAAATCTCTAGACAATTATTGTCATTGTTTTCTAACATATATTATTGCAAAATTACTCATTCACACACGATGCATAAATGTGTACACCAAGAATTATTCACTTCTTGAAGTGTGCAGTAATAATTAGAATGTAGAAAAGATAGAAAAGACAAGCAGCGTTCTCTTTCGTGACATGGTTTTCTTCGTACCTGAATATCGAAGAATGTTTCCCGACAGGTAGCCGAGCAAACCGCAACATTTTATTTCAAGGCAGTCAGATTCATACACTGAAGCAAATTAAGTTAACTCAAAAATCAGTTACGCTTGAACATTCTTTTAGAAGTTACTATAGTAGAGCAAAAACTCCAAGTATTTACTAATGGAAAACGTGTGTCACAACATTCACAGGTATAAAATTATTCAGTCCGTAACTTTATCCATCTTTGCTTTGGCTCCATAAAATGTAGTGCATGGAGACATTCTGAATACCAATCGATGTCAGGCAAGTAAAAATCAGCCGTATATGTACACCGTTGTGTGTTTATCAATTTCTATAAGTTTCTTTACTTAGATGAATGTTTACAGCGTTACAGGACGATTTCTTCGTCATGCTTGCAGCATTTGCTTCAAGCCAATTTATCTGTACGCTAGACAATGCTAAGGCACGAGTCCTCACTGTTAACCGTTGCTGGCCGACATAAAGTTTATTACTTATTTTCAGGGAAAGTTTCGGCAGCACGAGAAGTAAGATGGCAATGCATTGTCAATGTGAAGTACGCCACACTCAACTAGCTACACAGCCGCCTACGACACATTAATAGATAAATAAAGCAAACCACCCAGGATTTATTGTCGAAAAATTAAGAAGCCTGCAGAAAAAATACACAATTGATAATATAAGCAATTGAATCCTGTTGCCCATATGTGTAATGACAGCGCCAAAAAAAAATCGTAAATTTCTACAACAAGACAAATATTATTTTGAGATGCTACTGCAAATGGTCCTGACATTTATGCAAACGAAGACAACAAATGTACAGCAACCGACAGAGGTGCTGCTGGAATATGGGCAACACTCTTGTAGGTGGCTATGTAATTTGTAAAATCCTCAGCAAAAGACATTCTTTATCAAATATACATAACCGTGCAGTCTACTGTATACTGTACACTAAATATGCTCTAATACAAACAGTACACCTGGCTGTCACAGACTCGAATGCTACACTAGTCCCTTACACCTGGAGAGATAGGAAGACTTGGGGTGCATTCGATTGGACGTCGAAATTAAGCCATTGAGGTTTGAATTATCCGAAACTTCAGGGAAGTTTTGGGTTTGCAACTTTGAATTGGGCTGCAAAGTATTAGAAGTTCCCCTACTATAGGTTCAGCCGGCTGACAGCTCCATTTGACTGAGTGAAATCGAGTTTTCGGAAGTCTCGAGGATAACTGAGTTAAAGTCAAAACCTGAAGCTCAATTCAACATGTCGAAGCTAGAACACTTGCGTAAAATGTCGAGCAAGTCAGGCCTCGATGGCTTAATTTTGGTTTCCATTTGAATGCACCTTTGAAAAACTGTACACAGTCCACGTTCATACTCAGAGCTAGCGACTGAAACTATTGAAAAAAAACAAGGCTCCCACTTGTCTATCAGTACAACTGTACTAAAAATTGACACTAACGTGCTGGGTATGCCGGATCCAGGTGTGCCCAGATCCTTCAAAAAAGTCATGTTGTTGGATTGAAATCCTAAAGAAAATTTGACGAAAGATAGAAATCCTGAATACGATATTAAAGCCTTTGTTGGTTGCTGGAAAGAAATACAGAATCAGGTTTGACTGTAGATGCAAGTCTGGCAAAGAACATGCATGTGCCTCAGCGTTAGAATGCAGGTATGGAGGTACGAAGGCCACCGCAATTATCCGCCGGTTTTTGTTTACTGACCGCAGCTCTGAAGAGCGTGTTTTATACGGCAGGCTTATATCGTTCTATTCTCTTCAGCTTCACCTCAAAGTTTCAGCTCAGTCGTGGAAATTGAGCTCTTTAGTGCTGCATTCTGTGTCCAATTCACAGTTCTTACCCGTAACAAACGTCTCTATATGTTCATTTTTTTCTGTATTTCTTATTAACGATTGTCTGGTAAGCAATTGGAAGTACTGCAAAACTTGGAATAAAAAGAATTACCCAGCTAGTCGGAGCTTTGAATGTGAATTGGAAATTTTATGACGTATAGGTTCAATTATGAAACAATTACAAGAAGATATTATTAGTATGGAAATTAAAACATACTTCCAGTTCATAACCAGTTATAGTGGCTCAGATTGTACGATATTCATAGATGAGACAATTGAAGTATTGTAGTACTCCATAGTACAACAATGAGAGGCATTGGTTGTATTCTTCAGTCCCTGCACCCAAGGTCTTTAGGAGAGATACACGTGCTGCAGTCGACTCGCACTCTTTCACGTTGGAGGATGTTTGATGTCGAACTAGCCTGTTCAGTCGGTGCTCCATGGCCTGGTCGGTTAAGGTTTGGAATTTATTGCCGGCATCGGTTTTCGGTCGTGTTGGCCGGCACGCGTTTAAGTCAGCTGTTAATGGCTCTTTGTTGGATTTCCTTTAGCAGCGTTTCAGGCTTCCCGGTGTTGAAAAGTGCTTCATTTGGGTTGTATTACCTGTCCATGGGAGCTCAAGCGTGAAGGTTTAATAATAATAATAATTCACAACTTAAATATATTATTTGCTCACATGAGAGTGAAAACAGTAAACGCTCAGTTAGACACACATTAAAGATAACGTACTTATTATTATGTGACCTGCCAACAATAAAATATAACACGAAAACAAACACAATAAATATAAATAAGGGATGTCCAGCCGCATATTACTCCCTCTCTTCCCAAATAGTTGTGCAAAAAAGACCTCCAAGTTGCTCTGCAATTTTTATGGGACGAAGTGAAAATACAAAAAAAAAAGACTCGAACATCCATCGGCACCAATTTAGAGGGCAAACTCGAGAAGGCTTATAAACATAGTCTCTCCTTCGGGTTCTGTCAATTTCAAAAGCATTTGCTACGTGCATCATTGTACCACGCTGTCTAGGACACACACAATCTTCTCGGCAGTGCTCCCAACACGATATCACGTTCAATATTTACCAACTCGCGCTTTTTTACCGTTTTGTCCAGCATTTCTACGATTTTTTTCTTTTTTTCACTGCATCTCTATTTTTTTTTTTTTTTTTGCAGCGGGTGTTCTAAAAAGAGGGGAATATATAGCGAAAATTGTTTCAACAGAATAAGCTAACATAATGAAGTCGAAACAGTCAATTGTTACCTGTTGTCTAAAAACAGCACACAGTTTGACTAATAATTAGTACATTTGGAAAAAATTTTAGCAGTGGAAGAAGTAATTTGGAGCAGAAAAAGTACTTGTCAGTTTTCTTGAAAATTAATGCTTACAGATACCTAGTAACGCGATGAGGACCAGCAAACGACGTTGCGAACAATTTGCTTTTCCTATACAACGAACCACTGCTTTTTAGAGTTTTATCATTGTGAGGTTAAGCGCATTTTGGCCCCGTAAGTACATCACATTTACCTTAGAAAGTAGCTAACCGCTTATGCCAGAGAACTTGCAAAACTAAAGCTGTTATCTACTGACCGAGTAAAGTCGGGTTACTCTAAACCTCCTAGGCTTTGCCTTATCCGGGACTTCAGACAGGGATGCTGATTTCACGACCTTGAGTCTTGTTGTATCATAAGTAAGTTAATTACGCTTGAGATGGATGAAAATTCTATTTTACGGAACAAAATTAGGTTTTTGGAAGTTCCACAGGCAATTAACTTAGGAGGACTAACTGTTGAAGCTTGGTTCAGCGGAACGAAACCAACGTACTAGCTTGAAGTTCCAGGCAAGTTCTACCCAGTGGGATTAGCTTTACTCAACCCTCTTGTGTCAATCGATGACACCTTAACATCCATCTCGGTATTACTCACCTGCAATAGCTGTCCGCTTAGAACTCAGCCTCACAGATTTCTCCCTGACGAAACCCGTCACATTTATTACCATAAAATATACGACTCCTGACAACCTGACCATTGAAATCCTTATGAATATGTAGCACTTGAAGGTTCAGCTGCACAGCCTGTTTTCTCTCCTGGACAAAGATTCAGAGATAACATTCAAAACAAGGTTAATATGGAGGAGAGAGGTAGTTAGTTACGGAAGACTTCTAAAGTACTCGAGTATCCATTAGATTCCGAAGTATTGTCAGACTGACTACCTTACCTTGATGATTCTTTGAACGAGGTCCGGGTGACGTTATACACGTTGTCCATTTTATGCAGAGGTGATGCTGCAGTTCGTGACCAAAGGGATGGCCGGTAGACAGTTATCACCACGTACATTGCAGGTAGCCGCTTACAGCTGGCTTGTCTAGCACTTTCAGTAAGAATGCGACCCAGTAAGTTTTCAAATTTCACAGTCTCATTACCGGTGGCATTTCGAATGTGACTTGGCTGATTAGTGATATTTTCTGAAAAAATGTAAAGAAACCTCTATACAAGAATTATCGAAATTATTTCATATATACTGTACAAATAAACAAAGTACAAAATTACTACTCTAATTGATCACTTAAAACTACATTAATTTTGCTAAATTACAAAACATAATATTTAAAGTTCGAACAGAACAGAACTTGAGTTCATCTGCAAGATAATAGAAACAAACTTCGAAATATCATGAACAACTAAGTAAACCTTCCTAACTGCAGGCAGCTGCAGCATAGAAAAACCGAGGATGTCTGCATCAGTCACAGTGCCGTGTGTGTCCGCACTGCACTGTCTGTTCGGTGCTCGGACATGCATTGTGAATAGGGGCCTTAGCTCCAGTGTCTGTCGTACTCTTGTTACGATAGGTTCCGCTCTGCTGAGGGTTGCGGTTTCTACAAAGACTGCAGTTGATGCAGTATTAGAAGTAAAGCATGCATAGTAGTTATATATTAAATCTGCCATCGATTGGAACTCTGCGACGAAAAGAATTCAACTATCCGGATCCTAAATTGCTAGCATTTGAAACGTTCCTTTAGATGAAATTTCAAACGATAACCTCGATCCAGCATAGCAGATCTGAAGCCCCGATGCACGTTCCGGACAAGGTAATGCTAAGCCGCTGCGACTATCTCACTCGCAGCATGTCAGTCGACGACGCCATCGCTGGATATAAATGGTGCTACTGCTCCAAAACTTAATATTCCGGGATTGCTGACATTTTCAGTCAGAATGAAAAAAAAAAGTCAAACATTTACGGCCACAAGGCTTTTCCATCTTGCAGCTGAACCGTAGGTGGCTGCAAATGGCCGCATGTGCCCATCTTGAAACAATGGACTGTGTAAGCTAAGCCTCAGCTTTCCAATTATCGCATCGTTCAATTTCAGGCGCTATCACTACCGTCCGAAAATTCAGCGCAAAAGTCCTGCATATTAGACGGACGGCACCATCGAATTGCTACCTGTTGTATTGTGCGTTAATTCGAGTAAAACCTACAGATAATTTTCGTACCGATAATGTAGAGTTAACTCTGCTGCCGCTAAGATGTTCCTGAAAGAAATAGCAATGTGAAGAGAATTTGAGACACTAGGGAGCAAGGAGTTAACCGCCTAACGTATGAGCCCAAAATATTTCGTGTGCTATTGTTTTCACCTTTAGAGTTCTTGTAAATTATCTCTTGTTATCGTACGTCTAGAAATAGAGATTACAGCCACTGTTGCGCTGTTGTAATGTGTTGATTATGATACTACGTGCAGATTGGCTAGTAACAGCTATAGTATGGGGAAAATGAAGAATTAAGCAAATATTATCATCATTAAAAGTAGGAAAAGGAAAAAAGGAGATGGGCTCGGAATAAATGATTTTCCGAACACTTAGCTAAGCTGAGACTTTTCAATAATTTTACCCTAAAACATTGCAAGCATAAGCACCTGTCCTGCTACGTGTGCATTAATATGCCGCGGCAAGCCGGATCTACCCACAATATTGTTCTGTCGAAACCACCGAAGTTGTCGCTCGTCGGCGCACCGTTTTAGTGAGACGGAAGCCATTCATGACTCAAAGTAGTAGTACATCTAACAACTAATTAACTTGAACGTCTAATTACGTTATTGATATAACTATTTTTAGGACACCATGCATCTGTTACGCAAATTCAATACATAATACAGTTTAGTAACCTACTGAGAATACTTGCAATGAGTAACACACGGTACTCATACAAATAGCGTAGCTTAATTTAAGCACATCGTACTATGCAGTTTCCCATAGATTGTACCTACAAGAACAAAGTAAGCGTACTTATGATAGGCAGTAGAATACACGTCAGTGGAAGCAGTCCATAAGCAATTGCAAGTAAAAGCGTTCATTTTAAATTATAATGCCTAGCGTGAGTTTGGATCATAAATTCTTGCGTAAATACGCCGTGATAATATGGCGTTAAGAATGTCCTAAACATTAATGAGTGACAGGCCTGCCTCTGAATAGAACAGGGAGCATCTTCTATCATTAAGAAGCATCGAGCACTGCGGGAGTTGCGGTCATATTCACAGAGTGGAAGAACATAAATTACAGACTGGGGCCTAAGTGACGCGTGATGAGTTACTGCACCGGCCGATGTGGTGACCTACTCCTTACTCCTGCAGTTTCCGACACTCCGGATCCCATGCATGGGGGGACGGTTGTACTCACGGTCAGAGTCGTTCCTACTGCCTAACGGGGGACGTTTCTAGTCATCACACTTAAGTGAAGGATTCGGGAGGTCTGGATAGTTCATATTTTACATAGCACAGCAGGACGTTTCTTTGGGAATGTTTCGAAAAGTTAAGTGGTTGTGAGGACAAACAGGTGTAGTACTCGGAGGGTCTGGTGGTTCATGTTCTACATTGCACAGCCAAGTAGCCGTTTCACAAAAGTTGCATTGTTTGCCTTCGCCCATTGGGCGACGTTGCAAAAAGTGACTTTCAGGGGTAAGTCTATATAGGCGTAAGTCCAGGAAAGTACGTGTATCTTTGCATTAATCAGGAAGACATTCCTATAAATCCAGTACGGTTTTTGCTGCATATAGAAGGCCTTTTTTTCTATTAAATTTATGTGGTTATGGGTTTACATTTTCAAGAGCTCGCACTGGCTGTTACTTCATATCGGGATGATTCGTTGAAGGTACTTACATGTGTAGTTTCGGTTTCCAAAGTCTACGTATAATTACTTCCACAACATTAATTATTTTATGGCCGACGTCGCCATAGAATGACAGCAAAGAATTGATGGTAATACCGTTCTAGGCATAATATTTTTGTATTGCACAGGTGGACGTTGTTAAAATTATGTTCATTATGGTTTATTGCGCCTATTATAGCCATTGTCATTAGCCCGTACCAACCAGGTGGATCTCGAAGTCTACTTTCAAATAGGGCTATTGCCACAAGATTTCCTCTTTAATGCAGCCGGTAGGGTTAAAAAAAATTGTGTGATTTCATCGGTGGACAGTTCATTATTGAATGAATGGTTGGATCTCTCAATAGATATTTTTTTTTTACAGTTTTCCACTAAGGCTACCATTCGGTAGCAATTGAAGCACCGTTGGTGCCAGAGGTACGCTGCCTGATTCGGAAGTCCGATTAATTGACTAATGTCGGACTAGCACTTTCGAATCGGGCAATCGAATCGAACTAACCTCGCCAATGCATCGGATAATCGCAAACGCCTGCCGAAAATTAAAAGCGATGAACGGTTAATCAGTTAACGTCGCCATTGTTTCTTCGCAATAGCCGTTTTTGATGAAATTTTTCAATATTGTTCTCACGTAAACATTTTTTCGTTTCATTCTATATTATTCACACGAAAAAATAAATTATAATTATTTACCACTAAAGCTTATGTAAAGAAAGCTTGTATTCGACCCTATCTATTTCTGAGAGTATAGACTAATATTGCTGTGCGCATTTTTTTGGAATATGTACTGTATAGGATCATCTTTTTGTTTAAATCATACTGTAATTAGTAAATGCTTACTTTTGATATTAAAAGCTGGGGTCTCTTTGTATTAAATAGAAATGGCATTTTAGGGTAAAGTGAAGAGCATTAAATTTCCTTCAAAAACATTAAAAATAGCTTTTAAAACGAGTGATTTATCTATAAAAATATTAAATCTCGTTATAAAGATTTATTCGAAACGGATAATCGCCCCAGTATGGACTTAACGTACTTGCGAATTGGTAATCGCTACTATGAAACTTGAAGTTCATTGGGGACACTATGTAGTTAACGGTTATTACATTGAAGAAGGAATTGATGAGTGTACAAACTGTACTTGAATCTATTCTGACCAATTGTTTTTAGACCTCAACACGTATGACAAGAAATAAAACAGTCAATGCAAAAATTATCTACTGTTAATTGTCGCTTTTTTCAAAAGCTGATTCAACTATTCAGAGTTTCGCATAATAAGGGTATTCAATGAGTAATGGAAAAGTCTCTACTAGGTAGGAATAGGCAACTAATCCGGAAAGGTTCTTTTTTAACCTGGATGTAAAATATATTGTACGTAATCTATGTATAGGCAATTATATAGATGATGCAGAAAATAATTGTGATTTGCTGCACTGCCAGTAAATAATATAAAAAATAAGAGGTATAAGTACTTAAATATTCCCTTCGAAAGAGAGTAGAAGATGAAATACAAGAACTGTGATGTTTGGAGACATTTGTAGATTAGATTGTCGGCTGTAGACGGGCCACCAGGCCGGCCCGTTCCCAGAGAGCCGCCGGGACTAACGCCCCGGCCCTCTATGAGCTATTGCCATTATGTCAGTATAAACAGAATTGTATCACATAAATACTGAAGACTATAAATAATATCATAATCAATGAAATAAATTTACCTTGTTCAAAGCAAATGGGGCAAGATTGATAACTGTAATAAATACCCATACTGCACGTAATGCATTATAAAAGCTGTTGCATTTGTTTAGCAAAATTTGCTATCATCAAGATGTCCATGAAAGGTATCTGCGTAGCTATGTACTGTTTACCTATATAATTATGTACATATTGTATGCATGTTTTGTAAGGAACATATAATCACAACTGGCCTGCAGTGAAGAACCTCACCAACAATTGCTCTCTTTCAGAAGATCGAGTCTGCAGAACGTCCTATTTGAACAGTCAAAAGACTCTAAATCAGCTGAGAAGAATCTGTATTCAGAGTATCAACTGAAGCTAGAACCCCTCCTACGCTGCCGAACATGTGCCGGCCACGGCTGCGTCGACGGCTGTTCGGAAGTCCCACTCATGACACTCTAATATGTTTCATTTTAGCCCTTCATTTCTAAGTATTTCCTAGTAATGGAAAGACAGACTTCCTTGCCTGACTTGAGAAAATCTTCATTTACATCAGTTTTGCTGCAATAAAGTCCCTCCTTTGCAGGGCAGGCCTGCTTAGGCACCTGTAGAGAAGCTTGAATTGACTCCGCCTCCTCTACCTTCCATACTAATTAGGCCCGGCAACCATGGGGCCTGGATCAGCGTGCAACAGCCAATGACGTTCCGTGTTACCTGGAGCTTCTCACACCTGATCGGTTTTGAACCAATCCCGTGCGAGCCTCATGGTCGCACCTGGGCTCCATTGGCCAGCGCACCTACACAGGTGGGATTACAGGTAACCCTGTTCAGTGGCTATACATGAGTCGTATCGTATTCCACAGTAGTGTGGCGACAATCAGTGTGCCTAGTTCTGTGCGGGCTCCCGTTCTCATAATAGTGTACAGAACACCAAAGAGTGCTGTGTTTCTTACTGTAATTCATCACCAACAATCAGTCCACAGTTCCTAAAAGCTAAACCCTGAAAGAATGTGGTAGCTAACGAAAATTTCAGACGCCTTTGAGTGCCAGTCTTTTGCCAGCCAGCACCCGCGATACAAATATTTGAACTGGTTCGATTTACGTCAGACAAAGTTTACACTGAAAACACGGTTACGTTTTATTTCTGTAATTCTTCAAGGGATGACATCAATGTCGCCAGTGTTGCCTTATTATAGCCCACGTAAGTGCTTTTAGTTTATGTATTATCAATCACTGCTGGAAATTATCTATAATAGAATTGTACTGTTATTTGCTATGCATATAACCCTGTGCGCCTGATTTATTGTATGAGTTTGGATTGGCACAGTAAGCGTATTGGCTGGTCATTACATTGTATCAGGCACTGATGAATACCGAATATATTTACGCCCTGTAAGTGTAAAATTCTAATCGTCATGCTTAAATTTATGGATGGAGATCAAAGTGCATGTTACGTTACTGTCGGTGCTTCCGATATTTTTATAGATTAAAGATGAGAATGTGAATAGATCCATACATGCTTCCGTCTGTCCACCTGCTTGGCTTTCACTATTGCATAGGGGAAAATAAGGTATTTTTTATACCGTCTCGAGAACGAATAACAGGAGTCCTCTGCAAGTTAGCTATTACTGGTTACAGGTGACAGATGTGCTGTCAGACTTGGAACATGTTATCACAATTTTTTGACATGTTACGAGTCCACGGACATATAAAAACGAATAACACTCTTGCTTTGCGAAAAATGTACTGATCTCGCCCGGTTTTACATATTTTTGTTCTTCCCGGACGAATGTATAGTTAAACACAATATCTGGTTACTTATCTGCATCTGTCTATTTTCTATCCCGTTTGAAGAATTCTCATTAGAAGGGTACTATATGCTTTAAAGAAATCAATATTTTCGAAGTGTACAGCAGCTTTAGTATCTTCATGTCTCTCCAACGGTAGGCTATCGTGAATGGGGCTGGGCGTTACACTTTTCTTGACGATAGCTGTTGGTGAGTTCGAACGATAACATAACTTTTATTTTCGCTATCATTCTGTCTGCAAGACAAAACCCAACACTTAATGCTGTAATGGAGTGTACCGTTGTCATCTTTCCTGATACTTGGAGTAACATTGAAGATGAAGAGAATCGAAGGCCTTCAGCAAATTCCATAGACGTACCTAGTTACTACGGTAAAGATTGTCTTTTTTTCACGCTGTAATCACGCTTGTATTTTTTTCATATCGTGAAGTTTTGTTAATTTTGTTGGGATGACAAAAGTACGTTCCAAAAGTATCATTTCTACGATCAGCACGACTAGCACTTGTCAGCAGAGAATCACAACCATGGGGATGAACGGCAATGCATTTTTCGTCATTATCTGACGGAGGACTACAATGCTTATAAAAATACAGGGTTAAATGTATGTATTAACTTTATGTAGGTATATTTATTTTATTACACCATATTTGTATTTCCATTAACTCTTATGCAGAGGATTATTCGTTTGTTTTATTTATATGACATATTACGTATTTGGGAATATATCATAGTAATATGTACATAATAGCTAATATATATTACATATTGGATAAAATATTTTAGTATATTACAAAGCTTGCCCATAGACAAACATTACGAATTGCTCTGTGTAGGACATATACTCTCGAAAATTCAGTCAGTTATGAAGTATCCTTAAACTAACAATGATGCACTTAGGTCCGATTCTCTGAGATGATCGACACTCTTGAAGGCTGAGGTTGCAGAAAGACTGTAATAGGTTAAGGTTCATTACGGATCTTATGTTTTGAACGCTTGGTCGTGGGCAAGATATTCTAACAAATAGAGCCAAAAAAGTAAATTTAAGTACCTATTTATTCCCTGTCCTCTAGCGGAACTATTTCTCTGTGCGCGTTTTAACTCTTTCTAATTTTTTCTAAATCGTACCAACCATTCTGATAATTCTAAAATTTATTTTTCGCCTGTGCCGTGGTTCGCAGATCATATTTTATTTAGAAGCAGATTGATGTTGTAACCAGATGAGGAAACGATCGAGTGACTTTATACCACGTTTAGACATTTGCATTCACCGACATCAACTATCCTATCCTGCTATTGATGAGGTGCAGCACAAGTTATTTTTCACTGCTTAAGATAGCATAATATCTCAAATTCATAACTGCTGTAACATTGAGAGTATTTGTAAAGAGTTAATTTAGTTAGGATAGCCTGCGATATTAATAGCCTACCTGTAACTAATTTTTAGCTTGCATTGCTATCTATTTTTTGCCAAGTTTGATATATTAAAGCGGTAGGCAAAAGTGCGAATATAAACTAAGCAGCGGTCGATCACTCTGAAATTAAGACCAATAGCTTCGCAGCAATCACGAGGAATTACTATTATTTTGCATCGAATGAATATGGCTTGTAACTCCATTTGCATAACACGCATGATCGTCTTCCTGCCCGCTATGCCAAAGAAGTTAGCCGCTCATTTTCATTCAGTAATGAAAATGTGTTGAGCGTAAAACAAATATATGATGTTTTTCTTTACAAGTATACGTCAAATTAGGGTAGTAAATTTGAATTTTTATGTCCTAATGCGGGGTACTTCCATGAATAATTTGAAATAAAGTAGTGTTAGGAGGTAACTCATTCCTATAATATAGCTTGGTAACAGTGAGATAGTTTTATTCTTCAATTTAAAAAGTTATTAGATTAGATAGGCGGCAGTAGACGAACCAAAAGGCCCATTCCCTTTTGGTTCGTCTACTGCCGCCTATCTAATCTAATAACTTTTTAAATTGAAGAATAAAACTATCTCACTGTTACCAAGCTATATTATAGGAATGAGTTACCTCCTAACACGATGCAGTCGTATGTTACAATAAGAGTAACCACGTAGAGCATCACTTATTGGAAAATTATTATTGTGTTGTTCCTAGTTGTGCAGCTTGTATAAAGTTGTACTATGTTATCCAATACAAGTCAAATTACTAGTATGACTGCTAAGCAATTACCTCCTATACTTATTCTAATCAAGAGTGAAGTTCAGAGTTCAAATGGATCAAAGCTGAAATACTTGGAATATATTTCTTTTATATGAGCGTGAAGGTCCCCAAGCAGCATATTCGCCCAGGTAAAAGCGAACTTTAGTATTTTCTAGATATTTCTAGATGAAAATAGTGGAGACGCCGTTGATACTGAAATGAAGAGAAATTACGAATATTTGGAAATATCGTCTCTAGCACCTATATTATAGTTTCAAATGTCGCCATCAGAAGCATAATTATGGTACAACAGGTATTTTAAAGGACTTTTTTAACGCTAAGCTGTCAGCGCCTATTGCTGAGGAACATTTCAAACTACCTATGTTACTCCGAGATACCTTTAGAGGTAACGGTACGATTAAGAAATAGGATATTTCGCAGTAATGTTTAGAGGCGTTTTTTAGTCACAGCATGGATATACAACTTGAGATTCAGCTGCTGTACAGAACGATTAGTCTATAAGGAGAGCGATGAAGTAGAATTATTCCCTATGTGTTTTAAATGTCCAGCAGACGTTTATATCTATTGTTTTCGTAAGGTGCCAGATGAAACAACAAAACTCAGTGCAAGCACAATTCTGTTTGTCTCTTTTTTTTTTCTCTCTTCTTTTCCTCTCAGTTAGAGGACATATAGGATGAGCCATAAGCAATGAGCTTACATTAATTAAGTTCGCCCATCCTCTATTATAGGGAGCAGCGACACCAGGGGACACTGTAGGTTATTTTACCCTCATCTAAGCCTTCGGGACATTTTTCCTTCGTGCCCACTTTGCTTCCTTCCGCTATCATGCTCCTTCTGATGTTACTTTCTACTATTCCTCCTCTTCTTTCCGAATTGCTGTTCCCTTGTGCGATGACCCTGCGTGTGAACACCCTCGTGCACGAGTTCCGTTTATCTGTCGATATGCAATACTTCCCTTGTTTCTCCCTTTATGGTATCGTCTTTGTTGTAGAAACGGAGGCTTAAACTATACTTAAAATAATAATGATAATGCCTTAGCTAGGCATTCGCAAAGTTTTTCCTTCGCGCCCTCTTTGCTTCATATTTGATCCTGTGCGATCCTGTGTGAGTACACTTTTGTGCATTGAGTTCCACGTTTCTATCGACATACTGTATGTCCCATTTTCTTCTTCTGTGGCATCACTTTTGTTGTGGAAACAGAGGCTCCAACTATTGAATATAACAATTAAACTTGGAATATATTAATCATAATTTCTTTTTCTTGTGTTAGGTGTTGAATTCGCAGCTCTTGATGTAATCAATTATATATAGATAATTGCACTGAACAATAGACTTTTCACAAACTTAACAATTCACTACTGATAGCTTTGCATCTTTTGTGCAAGACCCTAACCGTAAAGTGGGGCAATGTGGAACTCTACGGGGCAATGGCCCACGTAGTCCTAGACGCTACATCACTGTTCTAGATCCTGTTGAGCATATATCTGGCATTCTAAATTGCATTTCGAACGTCTGGGACTCTGTGGGCCATATTGCCCCTTTTGTTCCACATTGCCCCACTTTAAGGTACTTATAATATAAATTGTTAAGCCTGCAAAGTTTTGTGCAGTTTTAGTATTCGTCCGCTAAACGTCGCACAATGGATAGTCACATCCTATCATCTTCCAGACAGCTTTTTTTTTTTTCTTTTAGTGAGAACAACAAAGTGAAAAAACCGCTCAAGTGCAGTAGACAAGCACTACGTAGGTAATATACTGCGGAAAAGGTTTCCCTGAAATAGTACGCCTTCTCGTGCTCGTACTAAAGAAAACTACAGTAGCAACACTCTATGCGCTCACCAAAGCAGCTATTTATCGTCGATGCAAAAGAATGAGTTATTGTGTTACAATTTCCTCAATGTGAATAATAAATAGATTTTTTAGTAGATTGACACTCAAGTAATTACTGGGTTATCAGAACCGCAGGAACGTTTTGAAACTTAAGAACAATTGAAATCGCTAACAAAAAATGATCCATGGGTCTTCATTTGGTTTAGGCAAAGATTGGGTTGCAGTTACCATGCTAAGGTAGGTTTTGCCCAAGGGAGACACCACAGCACACCTTTGGGTTAGTTAGGACTTTGGGGCATCTTTGTTTTGCTACCCACTTTGGATCCTTCGATTTTCTTATTCTCATTAACAGCTTTTTTCTGTACTTTGTTTTCTTGTGGATTTTTGTTCCTATGTGCAGTGCCAGGCTACATTTCCGTTCCTCTCTTTCTGTCACCTACGTCGTGGTTAAAGAAGATTTAACTTTGAATATAACAATAAATTATTGTTACGGTGCCATGCAAGCGGCACTGGTATCTTAAGCATTAGACTATACACAAAATATTACAGCTGGTCGCTATGAGCTTGAGAGTAGTACTGATAGTTTATTATACCGATACAAGCAATAACTCGTATAGCTGATTTCATGTTCTTGTCAAGGTGCATTTTCTGTTTTGGGCAAAAGTTTAGTGATTGGTGTAATTTGAACAGTTTTCCACAATTCGTAAAACCAACAAATCTTTTCAAGCATATACCTGCAGTTTCTCTTTCCTCTTTCCTTATGATCTAAATTAACGTCACAGCTGTATCCGTGTACTTTAATTTACATTAAGATAGATGCATGTAACTGGTACTTCTCCGCATTAGAGGAGGCATCCAGTCTTATCTTCTTTGCCGAGCGGTTAAAAATCGCTTCCGTAAACATTGCATTAAGAATCATATTAGTACATGGTCACGTACCCGACAAAGGGTTAACCGTGTATACAAACATGAGTATTTCAAAGCTATATTTATTTCAAACAACGGTATACCCACACGAGATAGTGACGTTTAATTGGGTCCTTACGCGGTTAATGTTTACAATTTCAACTTTAATATATGGACAGCTATTCAGTTTATATTACCACTGTAATATGAGTTTAATCTATTAGTTCATTTACAAGTTCGCCTCAATCAACAAACGATATTTAGTATAGGTGATCTAAACTACCGTTGGTTAGCAGTTAAAAATAACGAGCGTTATAAAACTCATGTAACATTTTTACTCGATAGAAAATAGTTCTATACAAAGTTAATTTTTTTTTTCTAAGAGTTAAATGTAAATAGACCTCTTTTTAGCCACATGCACTGGTTCGTACTGCAGATAAAAGCCCAGCTATAGACCACCGCTTTATGGGGAGTAGCGCCCCTAGGGGGTTTGAGTAGGTTACCTTAGCCATTAGCTAGGCCTTCGGGACGTCTGTCTTTCGTGCCCACTTTGCTTCCTTCCACTTTCATACTCCTACTGATCTTACTG
>LQNS02278083.1:13091802-13105477 GCA_001587735.2 Parhyale hawaiensis | reverse complement strand
CTCACTCACCTAATCACATCAGGTATTCTCTAACCTGATGTATTATTTAATGAGCTGGGATTTTACCGTGGCTATATTATGCAGCCTTTGTTCACTGAAGTAGTCTGGGTAGATGCGTGCGGTAATGCACAAACCACGATTACTATATTGCATGTTCTTTGAAAGATTTATATACGTACATACAGTATATATTAGCGCTTCCTAAATCATAGTTAATTTTACCTTTGTTTTCTTAACCTTTACTGTATAAAATATCACATGAGGTAAGGAACGAAGAGTTTCTTTATTTTAGGGAAGGCTACTTTAAGACGTTCACCACAAGTTAATATCATTAATATGACCCACTAAAACACACTGTCAGTTTCGTGATGGTATTAATAATGTTATTCTAATAAATATAGCGGTTTTCTCTCTGAGCTGACACGTTAATATTTTCATTGTTATCATTAGTATCGAATAAAGTTACAACACTAGAGTAACTCAACGGTTACGAAAAAAATAAAATTGGTTCTGAGACCATGATTTTCTTTGTATCAACACCGAAATCAAATCATTTGTGCCCTTCAACAGTGTTAACAGATTCAGTCATTTTTTGGAGATCCGTTCATAACTTATTGAGTTATGCTTTCAACAAACATTATGACAAACATGAGTCAAACATAACAAACGAACTAACCGATCTGCACTAAAATTTAATTAGTTGTATCTTTTAACATTACTAATAACTCCTATTATTGTTTTAGTTACAGTGCTAACAAGTAAAAAAAAACATGACAAACGAACGAACGAACAAACTGTAAATTAAAGAAATTTAGTCATTTACTCTTCGGGACATACCTAACAAATCTTGTAAATTTAATAAAAATCCAACCATAATTTTTCGAGTAATGACATTGAGAAAAATGAGGAAGACAAACAAACAAACGGATGAACGGATCTTCACAAAAAGTTAATCATCTGTTCTTTTCAACCTACCTAACCCTGTAAATTTCGTTCAAATCCGTCCATAGCTTTTTAAGTTATCTTCGTGACAAACAATAACAGACAGACAGAGCCGACGAAAACATAACCTCCTTGGCGAAGGTTAAAATGCGTGCCAATAGCTCGTCGAAAACCAGATGAGTAGTGAAGGGTTATCATATTTACCGAACGAATGGCAACATTGGTAAGAAGGAATAGAACAATGCTCCGAATGATACGTAAATGTTATAGTGAGAGCATCAGTCCCGTCATCTCCTATATATATATATGTTAATATGGAAGAAATTTAGCTTTTATACTGCTTTATTCCATTCCGTGTAGCTTTTTCTTTGCACCTAAAGATGCAGTAACACTATTTTAAATGCAGGTCAGACATTCAATTCCTTAGATCAAGAATGTATAGAACGTTTTAGGATGGCAAAAAACTGTTGGAATATATATATAGGTATATGAAACGCTGTTCAGTAGGCCGAGACCACAGTAAATAATCGCATTGGGCGGCGTTTGGCTCTAATGTCGCCCAGATTACACAATGAAAGTCGGTATCCAAGATGCCCCTGGAAAATAGTTAAACTGAACGATGTGCGAGCTGAATGTCCATTCATTAGTTGAGTGTGCATTTGAATAGTGTGTCCTCGGCATTATGCTCGCAGACTTTGGAAATCTGCAGTTTGCTGTCACATAAGTTCTTCGAATGTTAAAAAATGCGCAACCCGGGATATCGAAAATAGCAATGCCTTCTACGTTATATTTATGTATACGTAAGTTACCAAAAAGTAGTAGAGTAGCTGAATCGTGAGTTCCAGAATTTTTCTCGTCAGTAACGTTTGCGCCTGTGTGATTCTAAAGGATTATAGGCTCCACGAAGGATGGCAGGTAGCTGAAACAAAAATATTTGAGGTGTGAACGTTCTCTGGCTTTTTGAAGTTTATCAGGCTGTAGAAGTTCTTGTCTAAACTCTAAATGTGATTTAGTTTTAAATCCCCAAACCAGTAGCAAAAAAAATCACCAGCAAAAACAAAGATAAAAAACTTCAGATTTATTGCTAAAGAAACTGCTTCTAGGATAAATTTCCATCACGATGTTTTCTTTGACAGCCACTAAACAGTTTTGGCAGACAAATTCAATCCTTAGTTTATCCATCGGGGCTCCTCAATAAGGGTTCCATATACGGGTTATTTCTAAAGGTCCAGTGAGTGGATAAAATCAAGCAATCTGCAAAGAAAAATTCTATAAATGTAGTAATGAGCAGGAATTAACTTTAAAGCAAGCAATAGTATCGCAAATGTCAGACGCTTCTCCCGGCCCAAGAACAATGAAAAAAGGAAGAACTACCGGTATAGTCTAATACTTGCACCAGGGCATCAAAGCGAAAAAAGAACAAACATGGAACAGAACCATTAGTAGTAATAAAAAAGAAGATGGAGTGTTCTAGCAAGAAGGCAAGGAGGAAGTCTGAGGAAGAAAGCAAGGAACTAAAGAGAAACCTAATAAGCACATAGGCATTTGCCTATGTGGTCCCTAGGGTTACGACTCGACGCAAGACGCCTCATAAACATTTCAGAAAATTCCTACTCTTTATAACAAATATCGGTCTTCCACCACTATTAATATACTGAAAAGCTCAACACTGCGCTTTTCCAACCAAGGGTATCTCGCAGAGGAAGTAAGAAGGAACATACAGCATGTGTACAGACACTGAGCCCATGAGTGAGGGCGTTCCCACGTATGTCCAACTAGCACAGGAACGGGAAGTTGGGAGAAAGTGGAAAATCAGAGACAAGTATCATCAGTAAGAACGCCTCATGGCGTAAGGCTATCACCCGCGGTGGGGGAGGAGAGCATATTCCAAAGCCGTCATTTTTGAAGGCCAGTTTACTCTGGAGTTTCGGCATTTTTCACATCTATGTCAACCCACCGGACTCCCGGCAAAAAATTATGAACATTGCTCAACTCCTTCTCCCTTTTTTTGGGTGGACAGATAAACAAGTGTACAAAAAATATTTACTTAAATCTTCAACAAAAACCATTACCACGGCTCTTCGCTTCGCTGATCAATATGAAAGCGAAAAGCAGCAAAGTGGGCACGAAAGACAAACGTTCCAAACAAACACCCAGCTAAGGGCTGATTTATACCAGCACTATTAATTTTAAACCTCCCAAATCCACTAGGCATGGAGATTATATTGCCGCAGTTACGGAAGCACAACGCACACAAAAATAATTTACAAGAATAATGCACAAATGATACACCAAAATGTATTTTCAACCGTATTTCTGGTCCGCCGTAACACAAGTGACTACGTGACCAGGCAAGATTACACGTTAGCAGCTCACAGGCTACAATTAATACGCTTAGTCAAATCAAAGTATTACCAAAATCAGAAAAACAGGAGATAGGATGCACACTATAACAAGGCACATGATAGAATTGCCTCATGTACATATATGAGGTACAGATTTCACTTCTATTACAGCTCAATTGGTATTATTATAGAACTCGAAAGAATTGATTTTTTTATCTCACATATTAGCAAACAATAACAATGTTACATGAAATTGTTCTTGGTTCTCGTTATATGTGAGGGTTATATTCGCGAAATAGCTCTCACAAAGCGGATTCGCATATATGAACTTATCTTTACCTTACATAAGGGGGGTTAGGACTCATTCTTTACTCCCTAAATGTAACATTGGGCACTTTTTCATAATAATATTGCACTAACATAGAACTATAACACAACAGTAATGATAAATTACAACAATATGTATGTATTTAAGAAAAAGCACTGCAAACAAGAAAAACCAAACTACTGTTCTGTGGTAAATATTCACTGTTGTAAGATCGCAGTTGTGAGAGCGAAGTTATGTCCAGTGTAAGCTGCAGCAGTCGCACCAACCATGTGAGAACACCGAAACTCATCATAGGTTCTTGCTAATGATCATGATCACATTGGTTTGCAACTCACCGATGAAGTTATCATGAGCCGCCATCAGATTTTGTAATTTACGATGGAGATTGAAGAGTACTTCTTAAATCCCTTATTCTGATCTGAAATACGCTGCGTGTACTTGAATGTCATATTTTTTCTGGCTGCTCTTAGAACGGACAGATATGCCACCGTAAAGGCTTTACCCAAGAAACCTTTCGGACGATATTGCAGCTGGTTCGGTTTCGGTTCGCCTAATGTTGCGCTTTCCAAAAATTTATTAAAATCCTAACACCCGCTTTATGTAGGTTTTCAGTTTAGCAGAGGTCGATTGCACAGTTTGGAATGTTTCTCTTAATTTTGATGACTTTAGATTGAGGGTGATGTATATTGTAGGGCAATGTTCATACACTTTATGCTATAGTCCGTGTTCCAAGAACCTGAAACGCTTAGTATTTATGGCGCTCGGGAGCAGAGGGTTTGCTTATAAACTCGGGCTTCTCACAGATAATCCGGAGCCGGCATACTGTAGCAAGGAGCCTACCTCTGAGATTCGTTAGCCATGTGCGCCTATAAGTAAAGTTAGGCACCGAATCTATCTTAACATGTTCTTAACTAACTTATTTTAACTTAACCTAAGAAATATTACAACTATATTGAGGAAGGTCACAAGCTGGACCTACGCTCCGTTAAGTTTGGATGAAGGTCATTGACATATAGCGTTTTAAATAATTGAACCAACACTATCTTTACAGCTTAAGTAAAACTATTCACTTTTTAATGCTATCATAAAAAGCTTAAGCTACAGACAATACAGTAAACGAGTTTTCGTGAAAAAAGTAAATTATTTAATGGTTCGTGTACTCCACAGCTGGCTTGCTTGGAGTGGTGGTGATATCGATTCAAGGACTTGGATGTTGATATCCAATAACTACGAGCATATTGAGAATATTTTGGAGCACATGCAACACATTCACTTATTTTTACGAATCAACGTCCCAAAAGTATTAGCGTGTTTGATCATGTAACTTGTGAAATGAAGATTACACAACTTTTTAAATATAATCTGATTAACTGATTAATCAGACGATGAAGATAATAAAAATTTTTCAAAATTTATATCTAGTAGCTTACCACAACTTTATAACATTACCGATATCAGAGAAGAATATCCTCTTCAAATTTCATGTAGACACGTCCATTTTTTGAGTAATGTTCTTCTAAACATAAAAAAAATCGTAGAGACAAACACTAAACACACTCACAGATCATCACTAGAATTTAAGTTAAAGAGTTGCTTTTCGTAACTTTCACTACCACTCTTACAATATTCATAAAAATCGTCCGTAACTTTTTTAGTTATGTTACCAAGAAATGGACAAACACACAAACGGTTGGACGGATCTTCATCATAAGTTGATAATCTATTCCTCTTAACATATATGACTTTTTGAGTTTTCTTTGTAGGAGACAGACAAACACACAGACAGATTTCAACAAAAACGTAACTTTTTTGACTTAAGTAATAATGGCAAAAAATGCATTGAAAGTGTTCTCTAATATTATGAACAAACTCTGCTTGCTATTGTTAGTATACTGCAGCTCTACAAGAAATATAATGGTAGCTATAAAACGGGTATTAACAGAAAAGTGGTACACTAGGGAATATTAAAGAGAAAATGTCAAGAGTAATTTTCTTCACGTACGTTGGTTTCTTATCAGTAATTATTGGCAGAAAAAAAGAATTTATTATGTAAATTATATTTGATAACCATTAGAACAGATTAACAACGACTATTATTTTAGTAAATTTTGTTATTTTATATTTTGTAAAAACTAGCTACATATAGATATACTTTTAAAGCTAGAGCCTCCACGTGCATATACCTCCCAATTGGTAAGTGTAATCTTATTTTTATAATTTCTTTGAGACATACTGTAACTACATAGGCAACTTTTATGTCATTCCAAATTTAGAGCACAATTTCAACATGTAATTTCAGAATAGCTTTCCTTTCAACATAATTGACTTATTTGAAATATTACAATTCATAATAAAATGCATATTTATCCCATGGCCCCCGACAACCATACGCAATACTCTACTTCAGACTTGATTAATATCAAGTAACTTAATGAAAAAGTATTACAGTCACCGCTCCACATAGGATATAGTAATGTGCGGGCAAGTGTTTGTGGTATCAAAACTGTCCGTTGCAGCGGTAGCCTGTTTTTATTCGTAATTCGTACACTTAGCGGAAATAGTAGCTGTATCGCAGGATTGACCACATCTCGACTATATCGATTATTTGGATTATTTGGCTATAAATTTCATCAAAAATTTCACAGAAAATATAACTTATGATGCTTATAGTGTCTGTAAATTTTCAAACCACTTATCGTGCTGGTTCTAGAAAAAATATGTTTTCTTTTGTGAAATTTACTCATTTCACTGAGCGGCGGTAATAGCTTTCTGACGAAAAAAGAAAATATTCACAGTTTTATATCACCAACAGAGCAAAAATGAACAATACAAAGGAAAAAAATATGTATTGAACAAGAAATCATTAATCAAAATTTACAATAACTGAAAAAATCTTATTTGCCAACATGACCCCCATGACAATTGGAACTGCCCTTGCTACTGCAGGAACCGCATCCCAGAAGACAGATTTTGAGTTGTACTGCCTTCCATCTGCGCAAATTTCCCTTTTCAGAAGGGCTCAGACGTTTTCAATTGAGTTTAGATCAGCTGAGCACGGTGGCCAAACCATCAGTTTCTCTCCATGGAACCTCAAAAAGTCCAGGAATGTTGTAGTAGTTCAATGACATCACAATGACTACTGGAAAACGCATTAACACCTCATCTTTTTCATGCTTGTCATCTTGCTACTTCTTGTGGTGTACATGCCAGCGTGATCTTAGATATCAAATGAGAGGTGAACTGCCAAATCCCTTTTTGTAGCACTTTACAGTGATGGCCAATGCTAAGGTTGATCCCATTCTTGCTGTTCGTCTTGTCAGCAAAACAAAAAAAATAGATTGTGCTGCATTGCTGCAGGGAAATTCGATACTGGAAAGCAGAGATCAAGTCTGCTGGCGCACTGCAGCTTCATGTGGCAGAATCACCGCCTCTGTCAGGAACACTGAAGGGCTGCCAGTGCAACGTTTTGTCTATCTCTTTTCTAAGGCGAAGTGATTTGGTAAATAGTAAGCAGAAATATTATTAATTGAATGAAAGATAATTACACAAAGAATTTTGTTTTGGGGTTTAACGTTATCGTATTGTAAAGAAAAGAGGCGGAATTCAATCAAAAACTTATTATCTTCTTTGCATTTGCTTAAATACAGTATGTCAGCGTTCGCTTTACAATTCAAATTCAGAGTCCTTTCCTCCTTCCTAAGACTTGACGGACTTTTCACTGGTCAGTTTCTTTAAAACAATGCGAGAATAAAATTTTGCTACAGCACTAATCAATATATAATATGTTCAAATTTGAATCATCGTTTTGGCATTTTCTATTAACAATCAATATATAAGTATACTGAACTAAATGGTAAATGTGAAATATAAGTTACAAGCTATACAATACGGGGACTCTACATCTTTCTTGTGCTCGCCATACGCTTCTCTTACATTCAATTTAAGGCAGACAACTCACCGTCTTTGCCTCTGACGCAATATATTTAAATCTTTACAGTTTTTATATCAACGGCGAGGCTGAATTGGATGGTCACAGGTGCCTCGCGCCGTGTTTGTTTAGGCTGGGCCGGCTTATATAAAAAATGCATAGGCCTAGAGTGACATCCGCGTGTTTTCTCTTCTCACTTTATTTGAATATTGAAATCGCTAGATAATTATTGTCATCGTTTTCTAACACATATTATTGCAAAAATTACTCATACACATAGGATGCATAAATGAGTACACCAAGAATTATTCCCTTCTTGAAGGGTGCACTAATAACTAGAATGTTGAAAAGACAGCCAGCGTTCTCTTTCGTGACATGGTTTTCTTCGTACCTGAATACCGAAGAATGTTTCCCGACAGGTACCCGAGCAAACCGCAACATTTTATTTCAAGGCAGTCAGATTCATACACTGAAGCAAATTAAGTTAACTCAAAAATCAGTTACGCTTGAACATTCTTTTAGAAGTTATTATAGTAGAGCAAAAACTCCAAGTATTTACTAATGGAAAACGTGTGTCACATCATTCACAGGTACAAAATTCGTCAGTCCGTAACTTTATCCATCTTTGCTTTGGCTCCATAAAATGTAGTGCATGGAGACATTCTGAACACCAATCGTTATCAGGCAAGTAAAAATCAGCCGTATATGTACACCGTGGTGTGTTTATCAATTTCTATAAGTTTCTTTACTTAGCTGAATGTTTACAGCTTTATAGGACGATTTCTTCGTCATGCTTGCAGCATTTGCTTCAAGCCAATTTATCTGTACGCTAGACAATACTAAGGCACGAGTCCTCACTGTTAACCGTTGCTGGCCGATATAAAGTTTATTACTTATTTTCAGGAAAAGTTTCGGCAGCACGAGAAGTAAGATGGCAATGCATTATCAATGTGAAGTACGCCACACTCAACTAGCTACACAGCCGCCTACGACACATTAATAGATAAATAAAACAAACCACCCAGGATTTATTGTCGAAAAATTAAGAAGCCTGCAGAAAAAATACACAATTGATAATATAAGCAATTGATACCTGTTGCCCATATGTGTAATGACAGCACCAAAAAACTCGTAAATTTCTACAACAAAACAAATATTAGTTTCTCATTCTATTGAACGGGGTTGACAGCTCATGTAAAATGAATTGTGATACCGTTGGATAGTGTTGTAGTTTAGCTATTTCACTGTATATTTGACGGTTTCACTATTTGACTATATGCCTGACGACTTTACTGTGTGACTATGTCTATCGGCACCATCATCACAGTGTTTTACTGTTTGACCATGCAAAGTATACTGCACCATCGGATAGTTTCAGTGTTTATGTCTGATTGTTTCTTCGTCTGACTTTTACAGCTAGGTTGTTTGACTGGGTAAATTAAACTACATTAACACTGCATTGTTTCACTGTTTGTAGTAGTACTACTACTACAGTGATATGACTACTGTGTATGACTCGCAGTAAATGTGTAGTGTTAGATTCGTCTCACTACCGCCCCTGTACCCCAGCTCGGACGCACTTTATACAGTAGATTGTGTTATTCCGAAAAAAATATGATACTGTATATTGGGATGTTAAAAGGATACGCGGTTTGTAGTTTCACTGTGTGGGCACTAACTTACAGTACATTCGATTTGCACGTACTTACAAGAACAATATATTTTAGTTTTATCATTCTTCACAAATGCTCGAGTGTGGAAAACTGTGGATGCAAGTCTAAAGAACGACATACCTTTACATCGGTGAACCCTGGAACTGTAGTCTTCTCTAATGCGACTGTAAACGGTCCACCTGACTCTCACAGATGTTTATACCTGAACATTCGTATCTCTTTCAATGAACCTTTGACAATTGCAAGTTCTCTTTCATTCTTTTTAAGATCCATTACTGAATATAGCTGAAAAATTACTGAAAAACACAATGAAGCTTGCACCACTGCTGGAGATGGTGTTACAATGGGTCTTCATAATGTGGAGATACTACGGCAAATGGTCCTGATATTTATGCAAACGAGGACAACACGTATGAGGAAAAATTCATGTTTCAATATAGTTTAAATGTACAGCAACCGACAGAGGTATGCTGGGATACGGGCAACACTCTTGTAGGTGGCTATGTAATCTGTAAAATCCTCAGCAAAAGACATTCTTTATCCAATATACATAACCGTGCAGTCTACTGTATGCTGTACACTAAATATGCTCTAGTATAAACTGTACACCTGCGCTGTCACAGACTCGAATGCTACAATAGTCCCTTACACCTGGAAAGAGAGGGAGACTTGGGGTGCATTCGATTGGACGCCAAAATTAAGCCATTGAGGTTTGACTTATCCGAAACTTTAGAGATATGCTTTGGGTTTGCAACTTTCAATCGGGCTGCAAAGTATTAGAAGTTCCCCGACTATAGGTTCAGCCGGCCGATAGCTCTAGTTGACTGAGTGAAGTTGAGGTTTTGGAAGTTTCGAAGAAAACTGAGTAAGGGTCAAAACCTGAAACTCAATTCAACATGTCGAAGACAGAACACTTGCGTAAAATGTCGGGCAAGTCAGGCCTCGATGGCTTAATTTTGGTTTCCATTTGAATGAACCTTTGGAAAACTGTACACGGTCCACGTCCCTACTCAGAGCCAGCGACTGAACATAGAAATCTCTAGAAAACTATTGAAAAAAACAAGGCTACCTCTTGTCTGTCGATAAAACTGTGCTAAAAAGTGACACTAACGTGCTGAGTCTGCCGGATCCAGGTGTACCCAGATCCTTTAAAAAAGTCATGTTGCTGGATTGAAATCCTAAAGCAAATTTGACGAAAGATAGAAATCCTGAATACGATATTAGCCTCTGTTGGTTGCTGGAAAGAAATACAGAATCAGGTTTGACTGTAGATGCAAGTCTGGCAAAGAACATACGTGTGCCTCAGCGTTAGAATGCAGGTATGGAGGTACGAAGGCCACCGCAATTATCCGCCGGTTTTTGTTTACTGACCGCAACCCTGAAGAGCGTGTTGTATACGGCAGGCTTATATCGTTCTATTCTCTTCAGCTTCACCTCAGAGTTTCGGCTCAGTCGTGGAAATTGAGCTCTTTAGTGCAGCATTCTGTGTCCAATTCATAGTTCTTACCGGTAACAAACGTCTCTATATGTTCATTTTATTCTGTATTTCTTATTAACGATTGCCTGGTAATCAATTGGAAGTATTGTAAAACTTGGAATAAAAAGAATTACCTAGCTAGTCGAAGCTTTGAATGTGAGTAGAAATTTGATGACGTATAGGTTCAAATATGAAACAGTTACAAGAGGATATCATTAGTATGGAAATTATACCATACTTCCAGTTCATGACCAGTTATAGTGGCTCAGATTGTGCGTTATTCATAGATGAGACAATTGAAGTATTGTTGTAATCCACAGTACAACAATGAGAGGCATTGGTTGTATTCTTCAATCCCTGCCCTTAAGGTCTTTAGGAGAGATACACGTGCTGCAGTCGGCGCGCACTCTTTCACGTTGGAGGATGTTTGATGTCGAACTGGTCAGTTCAGTCGGTGCTTCGTGCCCTGGTCAGTTAGGGTTTGGAATTTATTGCCGGCATCGGCTTTCGGTCGTATTGGCCTGCAGGCCTTTAAGCCAGCTGTTAATGGCTTTTACTGGATTTCTTTTAGCAGCGTTTCGAGCTTCCTGGTGTTGTAAAGTGCTTCATTTGGGTTGCATTACCTGTCTGTGGGAGCTCAAGCGTGAAGTTTTAATATTAATAATGATAATAATAATTCACACCTTATATATACTATTTGCTCAAATGAGAGTAAAAACAGTTAACGCTCAGAGACACACATTAAAGATAACGTACTTATTATTATATGACCTGCCAACAAAAAAATACAACACGAAAACAAACACAATAAATATATATAAGTGATATAGTAAAATGCTGGGCATCCAGCCGCATATTACTCCCTCTCTTCCCAAATAGTTGTGCTAAAAAGACCTTCAAGTTGCTCTGAAATTTTCATTGGACGAGATAAAAATACAAAAAAAAAGGACTCGAACATCCATCTGCACTAATTTAGAGGGCGAACTCGAGAAGGCTTTTCACCGTAGTCTGTCCGTTGGGTTCTGTAAATCTCAAAAACATTTGCTACGTGCATTATTGTACCACGCTCTCTAGGGCACACACAATCTTCTCGGCAGTGCTCGCAGCACGATATTACCTTCAATATTTACCAACTCGCGCTTTTTTACAGTTCTGTTTAGCATTTCTATGATTTGTTCTTCTTTTTTCATATTATTTTTATTTTTGTTTTGCAGCGGGTGGTCTGAAATGAGTGGAATATATAGTGAAAATTGTTTCAACTGAATAAGCTAACATAATGAAATCAAGACTATCAATTGTTACCTGTTGTCTAAATATAGCACACCGTTTGACTGATAATTAGTAAATTTGGAAAAATTCTAGGTGTGGAAGAATTATTTTGGAGTAGAAGGAGTACTTGTCACTAAGTTTAACGCAGTTTTCTTGAAAATTAATGAATACAAATACCTAGTAACGCAGTGAGGACCAGCAAACAATGTTGCGAATAATTTGCTTTTCCTATACTACAAACCACTGCTTTTTTAAAGTTTTATCATTGCGAGGTTAAGCGCATTTTGGCCCCGTAAGTACACCACAAGTACCTAAGAAAGTAGTTAACCGCTAATGCCAGAAAACTTGCAAAACTAAAGCTGTTATCGACTGACCGAGTAAAGTCGGGTTACTCTAAACCTGCTATGCTTTGCCTTATCCGGGACTTCAGACAGGGATGCTGATTTCACGACCTTGAGTCTTGTTGTATCATAAGCAAGTTAATTACTCTTGAGATGGATGAAAATTCTATTTTACGGAACAAAATTGAGTTCTGGATGCTTCTCAGGCAATTAACTTAGGACTAACTGTTGAAGCTTGGTTCAGCGGGACGAAACCAACGTTCCAGCTTGAAGTTTCAGGCAAGTTCTACCCAGTGGGATTAGCCTTACTCAACTCTCTTGTATCAATCGATGACACCATAATATCCATCTTGGTATTACTCACCTGCAATAGCTGTCCGCTTAGAACTCAGCCTCACAGATTTCTCCCATACGAAACCCGTCACATTTATTACCATAAAATATACGATCCCTGACAACCTTACTATTGAAATCCTTATGAATATGTAGCACTTGGTGGTTCAGCTGCACAGTCTGTTTCCTCTGCTGGACAAAGGTTCAGAGATAACATTCAAAACAAGGTTAATATGGAGGAGAGAGTTAGTTACGGAAGACTTCTAAAGTGCTCGAGTATCCATTAGATTCCGAAGTATTGTCAGACTGACTACCTTACCCTGATGATTCTTTGTACGAGGTCCGGGTGACGTTATACACGTTGCCCATCTTATGCACAGGTGATGCTGCAGTCCGTGCCTAAAGGGATGGCCGGCAGCGAGTTATCACCACATTGCACGTAGCCGCTTACAGCAGGCTTGTCTGCCACTTTCAGTAAGAATGCGACCCAGTTAGTTTGCAAATTTCAGTCTCAGTACCGGTGGCATTTCGAATGTGACTTGGCTGATTAGTGATATTTTGTGAAAAAAATGTAAAGGAGCCTCTATACAAAAATTATTGAAATTAACTCATATATACAGTATATATAAACAAATGTACAAAATTACCACTCTAATTGATCAGTTAAAACTACATTAATTTTGCTAAATTACAAAACATATTATATAAAGTTCGAACAGAACAGAACTTGAATTCATCTGCAAGATAATAGAAACAAACTTCGAAATGTCATGAACAACTAAATAAACCTTCCTAACTGCTAGCAGTTGCAGCATGGAAAGACCGAGGATGTCTATGGACATCAGTCACAGTGCCGTGTGTGTCCGCACTGCAATGTCTGTTCGGTGCTCGGTCGTGCATTGTGAATAGGGGCCTTAGCTCCAGTGTCTGTCGTACTCTTGTTACGATAGGTTCCGCTCTGCTGAGGGTTGCGGTTTCTACAAAGACTGCAGTTGATGCAGTATTAGAAGTAAAGCATGCATAGTAGTTATATATTAAA
>LQNS02278083.1:13059130-13087139 GCA_001587735.2 Parhyale hawaiensis | reverse complement strand
GGGCTCCATTGGCCAGCGCACCTACACAGGTGGGATTACAGGTAACCCTGTTCAGTGGCTATACATGAGTCGTATCGTATTCCACAGTAGTGTGGCGACAATCAGTGTGCCTAGTTCTGTGCGGGCTCCCGTTCTTATAATAGTGTACAGAACACCAAAGAGTGCTGTGTTTCTTACTGTAATTCATCACCAACAATCAGTCCACAGTTCCTAAAAGCTAAACCCTGAAAGAATGTGGTAGCTAACGAGAATTTCAGACGCCTTTGAGTGCCAGTCTTTTGCCAGGCTGCCCCCGAGATACAAATATTTGAACTGGTTCGATTTACGTCAGACAAAGTTTACACGGAAAACACGGTGACGTTTTATTTCTGTAATTCTTCAAGGGATGACATCAATGTCGCCAGTGTTGCCATATTATAGCCCACGTAAGTGTTTTTAGTTTTTGTATGAGCAATCAATGCTGGAAATTATCTATTATAGAATTGTACTGTTATTTGCATATAACCCTGTGCGCCTGATTTGTTTTATGAGTTTGGATCGGCACAGTTAACGTATTGGCTGGTCATTACATTGTATCAGGCACTGATGAATACCGAATATATTCACGCACTGTATGTGTGAAATTCTTATTGTCATGCTTGAAATGATGGATGGAGATCAAAGTGCATGTTACGTTACTGTCTGTGCTTCCGATATTTTTATAGATTAAAGATAAGAATTTGAATAGATCCGTACATGCTTCCGTCTGTCCACCTGCTTGGCTTTCACTATTGCATGAGGGAAAATAAGGTATATTTTATACGGTCTCGAGAACAAATAGCAGGAGTCCTGAGCAAGTTAGCTATTACTGGTTACAGGTGACAGATACCTATGCTATCAGACTTGGAACATGTTATCACACTGTTTTGACATGTTATGAGTCCACGGACATATAAAAAATAGCACTCTTGTTCTGCGGAAAATGTACTGATCTCGCCCGGTTTTTACATATTTTTGTTCTTCCCGGACGAATGTATAGTTAAACACAATATCTGTTTACTTAATTATCGGCATCTGTATATTTTCTATCCCGTTTGAAGAATTCTCAATAGAAGGGTACTATGCTTTAATGAAATCAATATTTTCGAACTGTATAGCAGCTGTAGTATCTTCCTGCCTCTCCAACGGTATCGTGCATAGGGTTTGGCACTACGTATTTTTTGACGATAGCTGTTAGTGAATTCGAACGATTACGTAATTTTTATTTTCGCTATTCATTCTGTCCGCAAGACAAAACCCAACCCTTAATGCTGCAATGAAGTGAGTGTGCCGTCGTCATCTTTCCTGATACTTGGAGTAACATTGAAGACAAAGAGGATCGAAAGCCTTCAGCAAATTCCATAGACGTAGTTACTAGGGTTAAGAGTGTCTTTTTGTTCCCGCTGGAATCACACTTGTTTTTTTTTCATATCGTGAAGTTTTGTTAATTTTGCTGGGATGACAAAAGTACGTTCCAAAAGTATCATTTCTACGACTAGCACTTGACAGCAGAGAATCACAACCATGGGGATGAACGGCAATGCATTTTTCGTCATTATCTGACGGAGGACTACAATGCTGATAAAAATAGAGGGTTAAATGTATGTATTAACTATATGTATATTTATTATTTACCTCATATTTGTATTTCCATTAACTCTTATGCAGAGGATTATTCGTTTGTTTTATTTATATGACATATTACGTATTTGGGAATATATTATAGTAATATGTACATAATAGCTAATATATATTACATATTGGATAATATATTTTAGCATATTACAAAGCTTGCCCAAAGACAAACGTTACGAATTGCTTTGCGTAGGACATATACTCCCGAAAATTCAGTCAGTTATGAAGTATCCTAAAACTAACAATGATGCACATACAGTAGGTCCGATGCTCTGAGATGACACTGTTGAAGGCTGCTGTTGCTCAAAGACTGTAATAGGTTAAGGTTCATTACGGATCTTATGTTCTGAACGCTTGGTCGTGGGCAAAATATTCTAACAAATAGGGCCAAAAAGTAAATTTAAGTACCTATTTATTCCCTGTCCTCTAGCGGAACTATTTCTCTGTGCGCGTTTTAACTCTTTCTAATTTTTTCTAAATCGTACCAACCATTCTAATAATTCTAAAATTTATTTTTCTCCTGTGCCGTGGTTCGCAGTTCATATTTTATTTAGAAGCAGATTGATGTTGTAACCAGATGAGGAAACGATCGAGTGACTTTATACCTCGTTTAGACATTTGCATTCACCGACATCAACTATCCTATCCTGCTATTGATGAGGTGCAGCGCAAGTTATTTTTCACTGCTTAAGATAGCATAATATCTCAAATACATAACTGCTGTAACATTGAGAGTATTTGTAAAGAGGTACGTAATTTAGTTAGGATAGCCCGCGATATTAATAGCCTACCTGTAACTAATTTTTAGCTTGCATTGCTATCTACTTTTTGCCAAGTTTGATATGTTAAAGCGGTAAAGTGCGAATATAAACTAAGCAGCGGTCGATCACTCTGAAATTAAGACCAATAGCTTCGCAGCAATCACGAGGAATTGCTATTATTTTGCATCGAATGAATATGGCTTGTAACTCCATTTGCATAACACGCGTGATCGTCTTCCTGCCCGCTATGCCAAAGAAGTTAGCCGCTCATTTTCATTCAGTAATGAAAATCTGTTGAGAGTAAAACAAATATATGATGTTTTTCTTGACAAGTATGCGTCAAATTAGGGTAGTAAATTTGAATTTTTATGTCCAAATGCGGGGTACTTACATGAATAATTTGAAATAAAGTAGTGTTAGGATGTAACTCATTCCTATAATATAGCTTGGTAACAGTGAGATAGTTTTATTCTTCAATTTAAAAAGTTATTATCATCGATGCAGTCGTATGTTACAATGAGAGTAACCACGTAGAGCATCACTTATTGAAAAATTATTATTGTGTTGTTCCTAGTTGTGCAGCTTGCATAAAGTTGTACTATGTTATCCAATACAAGTCAAATTACTGGTATGGCTGCTACGCAATTACCTCCTATACTTATTCTAATCAAGAGTGAAGTTCATAGTTCAAATGGATCAAAGCTGAAATACTTGGAATATATTTCTTGTATATGAGCGTGAAGGTCCAGACCAGGCAGCATTTCGCCCAGGTAAAAGGGAACTTTAGTATTTTCTAGATATTTCCAGATGAAAATAGTGGAGACGCCGTTGATACTGAAATGAAGAGAAATTACGAATATTTGGAAATATCGTCTCTAGCACCTATATTATAGTTTCAAATGTCGCCATCAGAAGCATAATTTTGGTACCACAGGTATTTTAAAGGACTTTTTTAACGCTAAGCTATCAGCGCTTATATATCGCTAAGGAACATTTCAAACTATGTTACTCCGAGATACCTTTAGAGTTAGCGGTACAATTTAGAAATAGGATATTTGGCAGTAATATTTAGAGGCGTTTTTTAGTCACAGCATGGGTATACAACTTAAGATTTAGCTGCTGTACAGAACGATTAGTCTGTAAGGAGAGCGATGAAGTAGAATTATTCCCTATGTGTTTTAAATGTCCAGCAGACGTTTATATCTATTGTTTTCGTAAGGTGCCAGATGAAACAAGAAAACTCAGTGCAAGCACAATTCTGTGTGTCTCTTTTTTCTCTTCTTTTCCTCTCAGTTAGAGGACAAATAGGATGAGCCATAAGCAATGAGCTTTCATTAGTTAAGTTCGCCCATCCTTTATTATGGGGAGCAGCGGCACCAGGGGACTCTGTAGGTTATTTTACCCCCAGCTAAGCCTTCGGGACATTTTTCCTTCGTGTCCACTTTGCTTCCTTCCGCTTTCATGCTCCTTCTGATGTTATTTTCTACTATTCCTCCTCTTCTTTCCAAATTGCTGTTCCCTTGTGCGCTGACCCTGCGTGTGAACACCCTCGTGCATGAGTTCCTCTTATCTGTCCACATGCTATACTTCCCTTTTTTCTCCCTTTATGGTATCGTTTTTGTTGTAGAAACGGAAGCTTAAACTATACTTAAGATAATAATGATGATACCTTAGCTAGGCATTCGCAAATTTTTTCCTTCGTACCCTCTTCGCTTCATATTTGATCCGGTGCGATCCTGTGTGAGTAGACTTGTGCATTGGGTTCCACGTTTCTATTGACATACTGTATGTCCAATTTTCTTCTTCTGTGACATCACTTTTGTTGTGGAAACAGAGGCTCCAACTATTGAATATAAAAATTAAACTAGGAATATACTAATCATAATTTCTTTTTCTTGTATTAGGTGTTGAATTCGCAGCTCTTGATGTAATCAATTATGTATAGATAATTGCACTGAACAATAGACTTTTCACAAACTCTTTGGGCCATATTGCCCCTTTTGTTCCACATTGCCCCCTTTTGTTCGACATTGCCCCCTTTTGTTCGACATTGCCCCACTTTACGGTACTTATAATATAAATTGTTAAGCCCGCAAAGTTTTGTGCAGTTTTAGTATTCGTCCGCTAAACGTCGCACAATTGATAGTCACATCCTATCATCTTCCAGACAGCTTATTTTTTTTTCTTTTAGTGAGAACAACAAAGTGAAAAAAAACCGCCAAGTGCAGTAGACAAGCACTACGTAGGTAATATACTGGGGAAAAAGGTTTCCCTGAAGAAGTACGTCTTCTCGTGCTCGTACTAAAGAAAACTACAGTAGCCGCACTCTTTGCGCTCACCAAAGCAGCTATTTATCGTCGATGCAAAAGAATGAGTCACTGTGTTACAGTTTCCTCAATGTGAATAATAAATAAATTTTGTATTATATTGACACTCAAGTAATGACTGGGTTATCAGAACCGCATGAACGTTTTGAAACTTGAAAACAAGTGAAATCGTAACAAAAAAAATGATCCATGGGTCTTCATTTGGTTTAGGCAAAGATTGGGTTGCAGTTACCATGCTAAGGTAGGTTTTGCCCAAGGAAGACCCCACAGCTCACCTTTGGGTTAGTTAGGACTTCGGGGCATCTTTGTTTTGTTGCCCACTTTGGTTCCTTCAATTTTCTTATTCTCATTAACGGCTTTATTTCTGGACTTGTTTTTTTTTCCTTATAGACTTTTTGTTCCTATGTGTAGTGCCAGGCTACATTTCCGTTCCTCTCTTTCTGTCACTTACGTCGTGGTTAAAGAAGATTTAACTTTGAATATAACTATAAATTACTGTAATGGTGCCATGCAAGCGGCACTGGTATCTCATACATTGAATTATACAACAAATATTAGAGCTAGTCGCTGTTGAGCTTGAGAGTAGTTCTGATAGTTAATTTTTACCGATACAACCAATAACTCCTATATAGCTGGTTTCATGTTTTGGTCAAGGTGTATTTTCTATTTCGGGCAAAAGTTTAGTGATTGGTGTAATTTGAACAGTTTTCCACAAATCGTAAGACCAACAAATCTTTTCAAGCATACATGTACCTGCAGTTTCTCTTTCCTTATGATGTAAATTAACGTCACAGCTGTATCCGTGTACTTTAATTTACATAAAGATAGATGTATGTAACTGGTACTTCTCCGCATTAGAGGAGGCATCCAGTCTTATCTTCTTTACCGAGCTGTTAAAAATCGCTTCCGTAATCATTGCATTAAGAATCATATTAGTACATGGTCACGTACCCGATAAAGGGTTAACCGTGTATACAAACATGAGTATTTCAAAGCTATATTTATTTCAAACAACGGTATTCCCACACGAGATAGTGACGGTTAATTGGGTCCTTACGCGGTTAATGTTTACAATTTCAACTTTAATCTATGGACAGCTATTTAGTTTATATTACCACTGTAATATGAGCTTACTCTATTAGTTCATTAACAAGTTCGCCTCAATCAACAAACGATATTTAGTATAGGTGATCTAAACTACCGTTGGTTAGCAGTTAAAAATAACGAGCGTTATAAAACTCAAGTAACATTTTTACTAGATAGAAAATAGTTCTACACAAAGTTAATTTTTTTTCTACGAGTTAAATGTAAATAGACCCCTTTTTAGCCACATGCACTGGTTCGTGCTGCAGATAAAAGCACAGCTATTGTCCACCGCTCCACAGCAATCCAAAACTAATGAACAGGCATACCTTGATTCTCAAACTGTTTAAAAATACTACATCTACAATGCAAATTCCAACTTATAGTTCACATCGAACGCACCCGTTGACAATCTGATCCCTGATTACTAGCCACAATGGTGAATGAATTATGCTCTTTTTTTCTCGTAATGGCGAAACTCCAAGCCATGTTAATGTCGGCGACATTTTCAAGTGGGTACATTGCAACTAGAAAGCCACGCACACGGTTGGAAAAACTGGATTAGCGGCCACAAAGCAGCACCAAGTAGATTGGTGATTGGTGTGAGGCAGCTGTGACAGGAGGTAGGTAAGAGTAAGTAGTTTTGGTGCCTGGTTTGGCTGGAATTGCAGAATACCACAGAAAGCAATGATGATGACTCGATCTACCTAAAGTAGCATATTTTTCCACCGTAAAACTACTTAGTTACACCTAGACCGGCACTGGTCTGGTTGTAAAATGGCACCAATTTCTAGGAGGGTTGGTAGATTAAAAGTGTACCGAGATCATTTATGGATTCGTGCGCATACAATAAATTGTAAAACAGTCACAGTGTTCCTGTATGAAACTAATAGTATTCGAGAAATTTCACTGATATCAGTATTTCAAGCCTGAAACTTAGGCTAGTAGGTCTTTCTAGGTATAAGCCCTACTTCGGAGAATCATCCCTACCATTATTTTAAGAAAGCAACTAATGTTATGCAAGACTGAGCTCTGTATTGGTGCAGCGCTAGCCTAGCCTGATTCGAAACCTAGTGCACGGAGCTTCCTGGTAACCGTGACCAGCGCACCTGCGCACCTGTATAATCACGGGGTGATTCGACGTAACAGTGAATCTAAATGCCATCAATGTCATTCTAATATTTATCACGTTGAGATTGAGCGTTATAGTGGACCTATAAATGGTTTAAATATGAACCTAAAGTTCATCACAAGTAAACTCACCGTTAAACCTACTGGGCCTAAATGTTAATATATCAACGGAAACTCCATCACATGGAGATTCAGCGTCACATCAGCATCCTAAATGCTATTGTTATGTATATTATTTCCAACAACTGGAGACCCATGGACGAGTTATCGTTATCTCGGCACTTAAATGCTGTGAATAATTGTGGACTGATACGAACAGAGCTGACAGTAGTAATCCTTTCGTTATTCATCGGTTTAAAATGTGCCCTTGAGTTAAAGTGTGTAAACTGTAGCATCACAAATCAACGGTATTTATTATCTTTTTACCTTAATGAGACGAGCATGAGAAACCAACGTATTTAAGCGGCCGTTCTAAAAATCTGTGTTTCAATGATTGCTTCGCGTCAGTGCATGCTGAAAAACAAGCATATATACCTATATTTACAGGGTGTTGTGTAATTCGATCCACATATTTTAACTATAGAAAAACGCAAAATAAAGCGATTTTCATAAGTGACAAAATTTCAAGACACCTTCGTTTCCGAGAAATGCGACTTGAAATACTTTTAAGATTTCCCCTAGGAATTCCCCTTAGGAATTTCCCTTAGGAATTACCCCTAGGAATGGGCTTACAATGCAGCAATCAAGTATTATCTAACTTGTTAGGCAGGCTGCTGTCGCTTGCTTTAGCATACCAAATACTTTTAGATTCTTCTTTTTGTGTTGTATAAAACGCGCGCCAGTAGCCAGCCTAAGAAGTTAAATTATAATCGATGGCTGCAGTGTAAGCCTATACCTACGGGAAACCTTTAAATGTAAGGCGATTTGAAGTTTTTGTCACTCAAGAAAATAGTTTCATTCTTCGTTTTTCTATTTATGGTTAAAATGTGTGCATCGAATTATTCAACACCCTTTATATATTTACTTGTAGCAATGACGCTTCCTACTTTCATTTATTTTTTCATCTATTAGCTTCATTTATGTTGCTCGCGGTATATATGAAATAGGATATTTAAAGCGAATACTGGGATAAGTCCAGACAGATTCGCAAAAAAAAATTAAGTGTCAGAGGATTGCATTCTGGTGGTGAAGCACCACTGCTGAAGACGTACCGAGGTACTGTGACTGCTATGATATTTTGTTGAATTTTAATCCACTGCATGACTCACAACCAGACGCAAGGGATACGATTCGCAAAGGGATCAGTAACTTTGGAGCAGGGAATGGTCTATTTGAAACAAACTTCCCTGCATCATAGTACAGCAATACAGCGCAAGTCTCCTTACTCCATACCCACTAAGTCTTACTTACAAGTCCCAGTGGTAAATAACTTTCCTGTGGTCCCTTTACCTCGCAAATTTCATACCTGCCACAGCAGAGCCCATGCATTTCTGTTGACTGAGAATGGCCCCGGCAGTTGTTAACCGCGTTAACAACTCGGTTATATTTTGATGCATTTGCAGCTGCACACTTTCACCTATCAGGGCATTTGAATATTTTATTAGATTCGGCAGAAGTGCGAAACGCTAACACTTGTATTCATACATACCCATGAAAATATACCGATAGGCTACGCCATTGCGTCACTCTTTACTTTTGACATTCATTGTAAGCTAAGAGATATTGGATTAGACTCCGCCGTTGGACGAAAGAGTTTTAGGGCATTGATTTAAGCAATGACATTTGATGAAGGAGTTTTAGGACATTAGCTTAAACAATGACATTTGATGAAGGAGTTTTAGGACATTAGTTTAAGCAATGACATTTGATGAAAGAGTTATAGGGCATTTTTTAAGCAATGAAATTTGATGAAAGAGTTATAGGGCATTAGTTTAAACAATGACATTTGATTAAAGAATTATAGGGCATTGGTTTAAGCAATGACATTTGATGGGAGAGTTGTAAAATGTTAGATCGCGCATAGACTACACTACTTATGCTTGATGGTCCACTCAAAATGCCAAACAGGGCCTACTGCACGACGGATAAAACTTCGATAAAAATCTTTCCTAATTCACATAGGAAGCTCAAGCAAGAATCATATTATTCGTTGTAATGCAAGGAATATGTTTACGAGCAAGGCATAGAAATTCGTCAATGAAGGTCACTGGCGGGAGACACTCAGTGAATTTTAGGACACTAAACTGACCTAAAATTTATCAAAATTGACTTTGCATTTTGCCGATAGTCTGCGCTGATCAATGTTTACTTTTTGCTCAAAAATACCTTCTTTTGATCATCGTGAACAGTTTTTCTGTTTGCCCTCCTTATATTAATTAGAAAACATTTTATCGACGTTTCAGCAATCAGCAATACTGTATTGCCTAGGTGGTCTTTGGCTTAGGTAATGCGATTTAACATGAGAGTTGTACATATAATATTGGTTTAAACAATGGCATTTGACGAGCAAATAATATCATGCTCATTTGGACCAGCATAGGGCAAACGCGCTCTTGCCCCTTTTCTGTAACAGTTACTGAATTCAGGCTTCGACTGAATTTTGGGTTTGAGCGAGAGAAATATTCAATGTAAATAGTTTCCCGAGACGGTTCGCCTAATGAGAAGTTGTAGTGATGAACTGAAAGAAAGGTATGGCGAGCTGTGCTGGAGCGGCAAGCGTTCAAACCAATTCACGCCTATTCCCAACTGGAATTTTTTGGGTAGCTAATCCAATATTATCTGAAGCTCTCTCCTGTAGATATCGGCTCTTTGCCTACAATTTTTTGATCGAGTTACGTGTCATATGTTCCAATAATGGAAACACGGTCAAGGAACGATTTTTTTTTGTTTGTTTTTTCTGTGTGTTCCTGCTTTTGTCAAAATTCTTTGAATCGAATAGAGATTTCTTAATAAGCAGTAATGTATTCGCGTAACAAAGTAACAATCTTGCTTACATGCATTAAGATGCTCTCAAAACTATCTGCACCAAGAGTTTGTTGACTGTACGTGAGCATGAGTAGAGGAAAGATTGATCGTATGTTGGCCGCTAAAGGGAATAAGGAGAAGCGTGCCCTCGCAGCGCCCGAAACAGGGCCATGTGTGCCGTCACAAGCAGTCAGAGAAGGTGAATATATTGTAGAGGGATGTTTTCAGAAGATGAGCTGTATGCCCTCAGGTATAGCTTTGTTTTGGCCATGTGAGAGCAGTCATCTTTGGTCGCTCTGTCGGCTACTGATTATCGTACTGAGCCTGTCGGCAAAGAAAATTTCCCTTCAGGAAATTGCATGTCGCAGGTACTTCGTAATGGCCTTATTTATATTACGTGGGCTATTAAGAAGCAATATTTCATCTTAAAATCACCGCTCAGAGAGCATATAACGGGCCATGGGATTCAGTTAGGTTCGCTCATTCTCTGTTATGAGGAGTCGAGCCCTCAGGGGTCGCATGCGTTACCTTAGCCATACATAATTTACGTTTTTAAGACGTCTATCTGTTGTACCGAGTTTGCTTCTGCTCGTTTTCGTTCTGCTACTAATGACACGTTTACTATTCTTCCTCTTCTTTCTCGATTTACTAGTTGTGCTCATGCACGTTGATTCAGTATGGGAGCCCCATAGTGTCTTCCCGTGTTTCTTCACATACTACATGTCCCTTCTCTTTTACGACGTAGTGCACCCCATGTTGGCCAGTGCATCTCACTCTAATAAATACACTGTAAATCAATTGACAGACTATATTGCATATGCTATTAGCTAAGCTTTCGAAATAACGAATCGATAGAAGATACTATTAGTATACAAATATTCTCCTTTGAAACGTCGTTTTTTTTTTTTTTGACGGTGATGAGTATTTCGAGCTTATTGCTGACTGAGGTTAGCACGCGAACCTTTTTTGGGTTCCGAATCCGAACCCGAATCTTCGTTGGTTTTGGGTTCCGAACCTTCGAATAGCGAACCCGATTTTCAAAATTTCGGTGCGAACATCTATACCGAACATTTGTCCGCGAACCTCCTATTCTTTAAAAATAGCAAAGCGAACCATAATTTGGACACTTTCCGAAGATTTCCGCATCTAAATTTTACTCATTCCGTACTTCCAAATCTAAATCTAAAGCTTCACGAGTTAAAAAAAAAGTTTTTTTAAGATATGTACATTATTTTTTAAACAAATTATTACTAAAAGGACAAATTATTACTACAAGACAGTAGCCACCGGCGCATGCGCAGTAGCTGCGCGTCGCTAACAGCGTTTGTTTGGCTGGCAGCAAGCTGCGGTCACAACATGAGTGTATATGGTACTGATAAAGCAACGAGTTAAACACCACGAGTATATTTAAAAATTCCAAGAAGGGCAGTCGCGGCAGTACTGCTAGTCTTTGTTTCGTATTGCTAAACACAGTCACACAGGCCTGCACATTGAACACATTTCGAGCAGTGGTCATTTGAGACACATACACTAACACGCATAAGTAGAGAGAAGCGATAAAGTAAAACACAATGCTAATGGTCACGGGCGTCTCTAACTGTTACAGAAATACAGGCGTCACCAGCCACTTCTGTATGCCGCGGAAAAGTTGAAAACCGATGTTTGGTCGTCTTCGTTTTTTTCGAATTTTCCCCGGGATACGGAGGTTCGAATTCGCGAAAAAAAGTTTCGAACCTGGAAGTCAGAATCTTTTTTGACGTCGGTCTAACTCCGAACTTCCGAACCTAAATCTGGGATTTGGCCAGTCCGAACAAATCCGCGGATAATGGTTTGCGGATATTTGTTCCGAACTCTCACCTCTGATTGCTGATAATAATCATAATCTTTTGAGATACCTTAAAACCTCGTGTACCTTTAAGCCCTAAATAGAGTCCCTATCATAGCCTCTCAAAATAACTAACTTCTTCAGCGAATATACGAAATTTCCGACCAGCATATGCCACTACGTATTCATGCATCGCAATTGCATTGCACCATATTAAATGAAACGTTTGCAATCAATCTACTCTAGCAATGCTTAGTATTTGAATAGTTTGGGACTATCAGCAACTTATTCTAACAGAGAATTGAATATTTTTAATTCATAGTTAATTAATATTACTTCAATATATTTGCCTACAAAATGAAAATAGTTTGAGTATTTGTCAACCCTAACATTACTGAACTAGGTTTACTAAGTGCTAAATTTACTTTTATCGTGCACTTATAGTTTTGTTATCTCTAACGTATATAGTTACGAAAGTTTGCATACATAGATGCTTATTATATTCATCATCCTAATTGCTGACGAAATAATAGTTAGCCCTTTAAGTCGTGATTTGATCTTGTCTTACATGTGAGAAATACAGTGAAATATTGCGTATGTTTTACCACAAGAGAAATGTTCAAGCCTGGATTTAGAGGAGAAGGAACTGCATTTGATTGTCTTATTACACGTATTCCTCGTATTCCTTGGTGAAGCACAACCCACCCCCCCCCCTCCCTCTTTAGTTATGCGCAGTTTTGTTATGTAAGTTCTAAATTTTTACTTTCGTATGCTCGGTACATGCACTCGATCGTGATTCAAGAATACATATGTCCAACAAAATTAATGTATGAAATAGTTTTGAACTAAAGTAATAAAAGTGCGTAAAACAAAAAGACCAATACCGAGGAATAATCGGCCCAGTGAATGAACCTCATGTCAATGGCTACCGAACTCAGAAAAGAATTAAGTCCATTTAGACGAGACAAACTATGGCATCGGCAGTTTTAAAATTACATTTTTCACCGCGATGTTATCTCGTATGTTTTCTAAATATTTTGATCGCTAACCGTTTTTTATATAACCATGTTAATCATATGAAAATGTTGGCAATTACGGTGCATAACATTAGGGGAGAAGTTGGACGAAATGGATCCTGTGCAAACCTTATTTTATCAGGCCGTGGTATCTCGCTACAGAAGTATTTTTATGTTGAAACATGACAAAGAGCCCCTGCAGTAAAGTAATACAGCATGTTTAAAAATTATATTGCCCTTTACCCCTTTTTTTAAACAGACAAGAAATTCCCTACTAGTCTATGTTTCAAATGCGAAACATTCAAGGCCAGCAAGTCATAAGTTTGCAACGATTCAATATCCTGACTAGTTTTTTCTTTTCTGCAGAGAGGCTACTTAGAGGCAGCCATAATTAAGTTTGGCTTTTCTACCCTCTCCTAAGATGGATGGCATAAAATAGAATTTCATTCACACGCCGTTCAACGTCAGTGTTTACTTCGAAATTTATCACAGTTTTCCTGGTTTTTATTTTTGCATTTCAGCGACCTCAAAAATTTGATAGAATACTCTGAAAATTGAAGAACCGCATGGTCTCTGTTGCAATGGCGAACGCCGTGTATAAAATTCAGAGCACCAAATACATGTGCACTGCTATCAAAAGTTACGTTGATTCCAGGACATGCAGGTGCAGATGAATTGAAGCAATTAGAGGGTACGTGCTGAGGCTGGTAATTTCGTTATCGGTTCGCCTGCCTCAATGGAAACACTGCGCTGGAATAACCAAAGTGTAATTAACTTCAGTGGTACGCACACATGTTGCTGCTGCCAGTCGAGCAGCGTGCTCAGGGCTTATGATGAGGTACAGCAGTACACGAATCATCTATCTGCGTTTATCCTAAAAATGCGGAGTAATTACGGACATTGACTGTGTAACGAAGCTAAATGCTGAATTTTTAGCTTTCCATTTAATTACACGCCAAACCTAGTTTTCGTTGGCTGTGCAACATGCTGTTGTAATTTTGAGTGTTTTCTCCTGCAGGTCGTTTTAAGTTTAGTTTATATGTGACGGAAAACATTCACATCAGGAATTCGTAAAAAAAATTAGGCAAATGCATGGTCTTTAGAAGAAAGTTTTATTTTCACAAGCTTGGATATGGTTGTCACATGTGTTCATGTGATGGCAGTATGAATGATAGGCCACGAACATACATAATAATTAATATGTAATAGTCCTCCATATTAAGTACACACTGCACTGTCTATCGTACGTCAAATGAGTCGACAATAGAATCTTTCTTTCATGGATTTCATCTTCTGAAATGACAAAATATTTATGGAAAGTGTCTCTGTGTGACGAATAGCTTGCACGAGAATATAAAGCTGACTTAAAATGACACGGGTAAGGCAACACCAAATATTACCTTATTACTCTTCTCCCACAGCCACTGGGGGAGACGGCCCATCTAGCTAAAAATAATAAAGGCCATTAGATACCGAGCTGCATTTACCGATATTTCCCTCACAGCTGCAAGAGAAAACTTCGGATGTAACTAAAAAAAACACGGGTCAGGTGGTACTGGCTTCATCTTTTCTTTCTTTCCTCCACAGCTTCCAGGGAAGGCTTTCCGTCCCGTCCAGTCGTCATGCCCCCTTCCGCCATGACCCATACGGCAGGAGCCCCCTTTCCTACATCCCTGGAGGCCGTAGCCTTCGCTGCTGCAGCTGCTCGCTACGTCCCTGGTGGCATGGCCCACCACGGGCCCTCCCCACAGGCCAACACCGTCCCAGCATTGCCCCCTGTGCCCGGCAGCGTGCCCACTCTGCGACAGTTCGACATGCTGCAGCATCAGACCGCTACAGTTGCCAAGATTCTAAGTAAGATATTCTGAGCTCTTTCTTTCCCTAAGTCTTGTCTGGCAAGGGTGTCATAATTATCACGTTAATATATTAATGTTTGTATTATCAATAAAAAGTTATCGATAGCATCACCATTATAGTAACGGTAATAATAACAGCAGCTGTACTTATTGACGATACGAAAATATTAAAATGTCATAAAAAAAATGAACTCTTCTGACAATGAAAATGCAGTTTATCCAATACATATAGTCAAAACACTTGGCATAGGCATGTAGGCAATAATTGCATTTCTATGTATTAACTTTAAGAAGAAGACAAAGACTAGCAACGGTATTGTCAGTAGCAACAATATTTAGCTTAATCAGAAGCAGGAAAATTTGTTTTCTAGTATGAACAGCATTATAAGTCTCGGTGTCAAGTACTCGATGCTTCTGGGACAATTGAAGTATATGTAATTGTGCTGAAATCCAGCGAGTTGATTACATGCGCTCTGTAGGCTGATATCTGGGCTTATCGCGTCATTAATGTTGAATTTGCTGCAATTTATTGATGGAAATAGATATATAAATTAATATTTGTTTTCACAGTTTCACATGACAGCAGTACAATCTTATAAAAAGCCCATTTTCTAATAGTAAAAGCGTAGTGTTCTTGTTCCTGATTTCAAATTCTTTACTAAATACACAAATATTACGAAAACCAAGCGATTAATGAACAGATGAAAGGCACCTGATTTTTAAACTTTATATTTTTAAATATGTACCTGGTACAATGTAAATTTAATGATGGAAATAACTTTGGAGTGAATTTAAGCTATGATACCATGAAAAACTGAACAGCTCCCAACATCGAGAGAAAAGTTACATGATATTTTTTTTTCTTCGAAACCTATTAACGTTTATGGCAGGCACCTGTGCGCGATGGTTGACTTTTGTTGAGGAAGCTAGTAGTACATTTCTTTTAATAAGCATCAGCAGAACATCAAGAAAAATGCCAACAGAAATTGAAATTTTTCTTTGCTGCAATATTTCCAGTAGTGAGTAAAGACTTTTACTCATATGAAAAACCTTTTCTATTATCTTTCTGTATAGCAGGTTCTCTACGTCTGATTGTTACAGTTTGTCTACAATTACAATTAAGCATTCTTTTCAATTTTGATTGTAGAATTTTATTATCACAAAAATATAATGGCTTTAATCTGAACAGCAGGCTCTCTACCCTAAGTGAAATGTTTGGAATCCAAAACTCCTTTCGATTCCTCTTTACACTGTGAGTGAAAACTAATATAGTATCAAAACTTTAACCTTCAGCACAGCTGCTCTATTCGATTGAAGATTTCAACTTTTGAATTATGCACAATTTAAATATACCAGTGATGAATTTTTTTCTTAACATGAATTTTCCCCCGTTTTACGGTAGGCTTTCTACGCACGCACGATTTGATGTTTCACAGTTACTATAGCTCTAAATGAACACATTTACTAACATCTAGAAATTTTAACCTTCTGTACAGCAGGTTCTCTACGCCCAGCTGGCATGATCGGAGGATCCAAACCAAAAGTGGCAACTCCACAGGTTGTGAGCAAGATTGAGGCGTACAAGAGGGAAAATCCTACCATATTTGCGTGGGAAATTCGCGACAAGCTTGTAGCAGAAAACGTCTGCACCAACAACACAGCTCCTTCCGTTTCTTCTATCAACAGAATATTGAGGTAATTGTCTTAAATTGGAAATGCATAGAGTCAGAGACTCTATCTAAACTGAGGGCAGCCGCAGAAACTATATAGAATGGCAATTAAGCTTCTGGGCGGCGTCCCTAAATTTTGATAGGGTACGCACCAACATAATACTGATAATATGCAGCTTCTTCTAACGCCGCCATTCTGATCAAAGTAGCAAAAAATCGAAAAATACCTTCTGCGGTCAAAAATGCGGTTAGGGAGAGTTTTAACATATCTTGCCAACAGGAAAATTAGATTAAAGCGACGATTAGTCTAATTAATTATTATCTAAGATTTTAGAAAACATTTTGTTTCCTCTATATAACTCTCGACTCTTCTCTCCTAGTTCAGCTAACTGGCGCGATGGTTCTAGATCAATAGAAGTTTATGGATTGGTATTTCTGAAATGAAATTTTTTTCCCAAAATAACAAGACTAGTGATGAGAAACATTTTGCCTAATTGAATAAAAATAAATACGATGTTATGCTATGCTCTTTTTCTCATTCCAGCGAGCGTGGAATTTTGACTCCCAAGATGAAAAAAAATTCTCTGTAGTATTTCACTTTATCATTATAAGGTAAAAACAACGAGGTCAAAGTAAGTAACGAATGCCTCTTTCGTTATTACAGAAATCGTGCAGCCGAGCGAACTGCTGCTGAGCTGGCCCGAGCAGCTGGGTACAATTACTACGGATTTATACCCATGTACCCCAACTCCATTGCTGGCATCCCACCCGGGCTCTACGGTGCGCCTGGGGCGCTCCCTGCCATATTACCTCCAGGGGCAGCGCCCCCACACTGCGTCTATAACCCCATCAGGAATATCGATAAACATTCGGCAGCCTCCTGGCAAATAAGAGGTTAGCTATGCAACTTATGGTTACTGAATTTCTTTGTTTACGGAAAAAATACTGGTGTGCGGTATAAAATATGACATTATTTAAGCCAATGATAATATATAATGTTAATAACAGTTTATTGAACAAAATTGCATCAAAAATATTTACAAAGAAAATACGAGTAACCGAAAATCGTTTATATCGTTTTTTCATCTCTGTTTTAGTTATATCTGCTGACTAGGCTCATCTTAAAACTTAAACAATATAACTGAAGCTTGATGTGGAGAACCAAAAATGTTGTCTTTAAGTTAGACCGTAACATCCCCATCGCCTTCCATATCATTTACCTTTGTAAAATTATATAAACTTTCAACTATCGCAATTTTTGTACCTCTTACAGAAATAAAAGAACACTCTGAAGGTTATAAGCCAATCTAATTGTTGCAATTTTCGTGCCTCGTGCAGAAATTAGAGACCACTCGGAAGGAGGAGAAGATCGTGAAGACAGCGACGACGAGGACAGACCACAGCCATGCGAATCAGACTCTGGCTCCCCACTCCACTATTCCCATTCCACCGACTCCAGGCCCAAACGCCCGAAGTCGAGGACATCTCTGACCGCTTCCTCACCTTCCAATGTATCTTCCACCACGTCCACTCCACCCACTTCCAGTAGCAACAAGACTCGCATTAGCTTCAGCGTAGAGTCTTGCATATTAGGCAATACACAAGCCAGTACCTCGACCAGCGACACGCCTACCTCTCCCCAAGCGCCTTCCCTCAACACAACTGCTTCGCCGCCTCCCATTTCTTCAGCTTCTGCAAGTTATGGCGAGCCGTTATCCAATCCTATTCTTATGAACCCTTCTAATCCAGCATTGCTCTCGCCGCTACCTGATTTGGGACCATCCAGGCTCAATTTGCACAGAATTTCCAGGTTTCATCCTTGGCTGCCCACCACCCAAATGAGCCCACGATGATGGAGGGAGTACCTCGATCCTGCAATTTCTAGTGCAACATTTCTTAGTGTATAAGGATTGTACGCTTTTGTTACTTGTTGATTAGTGAAGTGTTAACCACTTTTATTCTATCAAAGCAGTTGTCATGTATGTATACTTTTTTGTAAATGTTGTTCATCAGTAAAAAGAATTGGCGCAAAGAACTTGGAAAGAACCTTGCATCGATATGGTGGTTTTCCGTTGGTACAGAGTACTATCCATGTTCTTTTCACCAAGGTTTTGTTCACTATAATTGTATGTATATATGTGATAGGGTGATTTTGGAAACAGTTCGTAATGAGTAATATTGGAGAATACCACAGGACCAGAATGTGATATTTTTGTGTTGCATTTTTCTACTTTTAGTAGAAAAATATTAACCTTTTATTATCACAGTAAATTTTCATTAGCAATGTTGAAGCAAAGATTCAGTTCTAACAACAGCAAGCTCTCAAAGTAATGTCGAAATCGGAGTTTCCGAAAACCCCAGCGTTACACCGCTCCTATGTAGCAATGAATTAATTACGAAACATGGGTGGTATTCGGAGTGCAGTATTCTCTTTTTTATCTGATCACTATTTAGAGACGTATGCCAGGAGTGAAAGCAATTTGTACCTTCATGACCTTCCAGCTTATAAACAAATTAGGCTTCAATTCGCGCCATATCCCAGTTAAATTACAGGATAATGCAGATAATATTCTAAAGCTATTCGCGTGAAGGCTACGTATGTAAGTATAAATAGAAAATTAAATTGGTTTAAGCTCCCTACGTATCTCTTTTTATTAATGTAAAGTTATTCATAATTAAGATGATTATACTTGTTACTAAAATCGACACAAGTTTCACTATGCCAATGGTTGTTCATTGTGCGAGTTGTTCTCAGTCTCTTGAAAAGAGCGCCAGTATGTAGAGACTGAGAACAACTTGCACAATGAACAACCATTGGCATAGTAAAAGTGTCTCGGTTTAGTAACAAGTATTATCATCCAAATTATGAAGAGCTTTGCATCAATAAAAAGAGATACGTAAGGAGGCTTTGGTTTCTAGCAAATGCCTTTCTAATATCTGGCAAATGAAACGGTACGCACATACACGGTTAATTTAACGAGGAAAGAAGGAAAATATAAAGCAGTTTGTGGGGATATGCATGATGGAGGTAAGACAATCGCTTGTAAGAGAGGATTGCCAATGCTAAATGAATTATTTTTGATAAATAAGGGGCAATGTAATTCCAATAATTGACTAGTATATAACTAAAATAACACATTTGCTGGACAAGAATTCTCGACCAGCAGAAAATTAATTGACGTAAACTATATTTTGCTAGGAGTAACCCCACGCACTTCATCCTGAGATGGATAATACAACAATCCCTTAACTCACTCTTAACCCTATATGCACCACACACCACTTTTCTTGGCGTTTCAAATGACGCTATTCCTACGGGGCACCTGGTTTTGGTCAGTCGATATGGGGTTAACAGAAAATTTCTTGGCCACCACAGAAGCTGCTATGCAAGTTAGCTTTTGACACGACCAAGAATTCCGCTTGGGTAAATGTGATTCTTGATTGCACTGCGTAAGCTTGTGGCGCTCATGAACTCCGGTAGTGGCGATTTAAATATACATTTATGAGGCGAACTACTGCTGGCAGCTGCAGGCAGACGTACACTCGTGTGCACGCACGTGGTTGTTTTCGCTGATAAGAGCGTGTCGAACGGCGTCACATGGGCTCTTTATGAAAACAGACACTTGCAGCACCCTCATTCATTGGAATATTCATACTGTTAGGTGCTGCTATGTCCAATTGGTAGGGTTTCATTTTTGGTACTGAATTATGTCGGCTTGGCACTGTTTTGTTAGTAGTACTGATCTGATCGACTTGGAATAATTTTGTTCGTAGTACGGAACTGCATTGACTTGGTACCAGTTTGCTCATTTAGTATGTACAGTACGGAACTGGCTGGCTAGGTACAATTTTATTCGTAGTGCGGAACTGACAGACTTAGATCATTTTGCTCATATAATGCGGAATTGACCGATTTAGTACTATTTTCTAGGTACAAAAAAGCAACACTGGAAGAACAGTGCTAATTTAAAAATAACAGCAAGCAAAGTAAAAGCAAGAACGCATAGACAACTGTGTGGTGTGTGTCCGCTCCCCTCAAGCAAAGTCTGTTCGACGTTTTGTGCCTGTTAAGCTGTTGTAGCGGGAGGTTGTGCTATGTTGCGTTCAGTGGATTTCCGGGAGGACTCTAATGTTTTGTCTTGGTGGAGAACCGCAAGGTCCAGCTACAGCACCAAATGTTTTAGATTTGGTTTCGTGTATGACTGCTTTCAACCTCGACACCCTGTACACGTGCGTTCGACGGATGCCATTGCTTAGAAATGCTCTTGAGAACAAGGAGAACAGGAAAATTTCCAGCAGAACATATTAAACGTAATATGCTACAATTAATTTAAATAACTAAAGTTTTCCTAATCTTAACAATTAAATTAATTACATGAAGTTTACTAAAATTTCACTTCGACAAACTTTAAAGTTGTTGGAGGTATTTGAAAAAAATTAAGATTAACCATTCCAGGTGACTGGTTTCTCACAAGTTAGGGACAAGTGCACCACTCAATTATAACAGCTTCCTATTTGTGTCTTGATTACAAACCTTGTGAATGAAATTCATGTCAAAAAGTGATTGTTGTTTTGATGTAAAGTGTGCTAGCTTGCTTTCGTGTATTTATCCAGTAATTTTGAGCAACTTAATAACAAACCTAATGAAATGTCAGCTTATAATGCTATTGTGCTTTTACTATGAACTGTACTAGCCTGATTTTCTGTATTTATATAATTTTGGGCAACCGTGTGATAGCATGACTTGCTGAATAATGCTAATGGTTCCTGTTAATATTTCTCGTAAATTAAAATAAAACTGTTAAAGTACTTTTTATTTTCCTTGAGTTACTTGGTGAGGTCTGTAGTGCTCTCCGGTGTTTGCCAGGTCCTAAAATTAATCCAAAAAATATAACAATATTTTGAGATAATTTACACAATTCACTTTTTTGTCATTCCAAGTGACTATTCGATTGGGCGCCAAAATTAAACCTTGGAGGTTTGACTTGGTCGAAACTGCACCCAGCTGCACTGGTTTCGATCCGGTAAATCGAGTTTGTCATTGATCTTCAAAAGTTACCGGTACCCTTGAGATTTCCAGAAACTCAATCAGACTTCGGAAAATGGAATTGGCAGCCGGCTCAACCTTTCGTGTTTCTTCTAAGATTTACAACACGATTCAAAGTGATGAATCCATAGCTTCTTTTTGTGGTTTCGGACAAGTCCAGCCTCGAAGTCTTAACCTCTTGCGCACGAAGTTACATTGCGTCAGCTAAATACCAAATGCAACTTTTGCAACTACAGCATTTATACTGTGACATTGTGACGAACAGTTAAGGGGCTTTGTCATCGGAGTGCACAACAACACTCATATCTGACTCTCGTTTGTCATCGATGTGAAGGGGTTGATTTTGGGCCCAATCGAATATACCTCAAGAATTTTGATCAAATACTAACTTGAAGTAGTAATTACTCTGAAAATACTGTGAAAATTTTAGTGTGAAATTATTAAGAGAACTATGCCGCCTAACAGGGTGCAAAGATAGAATATGGCAATGACTGTTTTAACGACATACGATGGTTAATCCCTGCCTAGGATACAGGTATGTATGTCGCTATGCCTTTAAATAATGAAAATACAGCACTCTGAGAGCGCATAACTCCGCTAAGCAAGGCAGGAGTAACGCAAAATTCAAATTTGCTTTGAACCAATGGTTTTCTTTGTATCAACACTAAAATATAATCATTTGTGCCTTTTGACAGTATTAACAGCTTCTGAAATTATCTTGGAGAGCCGTTCATAACTTTTTGAGTTATGCTGCTAACAAACATTCTAGTAAACACTAACCAAACACACAAACGGACCAACTGATCATTGCCAAAATTTAGTCAATTATGTCTTTTTACATAACTAACAATTCCTGTAAATTTCATAAAGATCCATCCATAACTTTTTGAGTTGTTACGCTACCACACATAAAATCAAACAGCGACGAACGAACAAGCAGATCATTAGAAAAAAATTGATCATTTAGTCTATGTAATATACTAAACACCTCATGTAAATTTCATGAAAATCCGTCTATTACTTTTAGCTAATGGTACTAGTAATAAATAGGAATACAAACAAACGGATGGACAGAGCTTCACTTAAAGTTATTCATCTGTTTCTCTTAACATACCTAACATTCCATGTAAGTTTCGCCAAAATCCGTCCATAATTTTTTGAGCTATCTTGGTGACAGACCAAACAAACAGACAAGCCCGACGGAAACATAACCTCCTTGGCGGAGGTAAATATAGTTATTCGACAATCAGAAGTGAAACACAAACCTTATATCAGTCCTTTTCAAGATGGAAAAGAAAATACAGCGGAAAAGATTGTACGCTCGTTCTGTCGTATGCGATTTAGCCCAATTCGACTAGAGAGGTGCACATCACATTCTCCACAGCTTAGAGCTTCTCCACACATTACAATCTCTTGATTTAGAATCCAGCCTCCGTCAGACAAAAGCATCAGCACACGGATACAAGTTACTGATAAATATAATATTTTGCTGGGGACGATTAACTAGTTTTTTCTTCATAGCAATAAAATATCATATTAATGAAATGACTCAGTGAAAAGCCATAGTTAAGTATGAACAAAATAAACGTTAAAATTGTCATGTTCTAATTTCTAAACGGATATTATATCTACTAGTGGACCCGTGCGTAAAAAAAAAAATCAATAATAAAATCAATAATCTATACTTTTGCTCTCTTCTCTGACTAGCCTTTTCCACATTTTCCCGCTCACGCTTATTAGCAGCTCTTCATCCCTTCTGTGATCTTTCTGCTTCAAGTCTTTCTCATCACTGTGCTGCACAGGCACTTCATTTCTCTCCATTGGTAGCACGTTTTTGTTCCTGAAATTCTAGTAGCCTCATTCTTCTTCTACGTTCCCTATCCTCTTTCGTAATTAAACGTGCGTCTTCCGAAGTAAAATCTTAGGTAAGACACTACAATAAAGTTGAATGCAACTCCAGTCAGCTTATATGCAATGTGAGTGCACCGTGTCCATGATACTGTCTTCCATACATAAATATCTGCTTCGTTGAAGTGCTGAAACTTTGGCCTCTGAAGTGAAATCTGCTCTCCCAGAGAAAGAGAGTAAGCTAGAAGAAATAAATGTCTACTGCCCGTGAAGTAATTGTCTACTGCCCGTTGTGAATGCTCCGTTGATCATCTGCCGTATACGTTGTGACCTGAAAGAAAAGTTATAGAATTGGGCTCCAGAAGCGCTTATATATTGTTCCGATTTCAAGAAGTGCATTCAAATAAAGGGAGAAGGATCCCCCTTTCGCCATTTTCTGCAACCTGGTCATCGACCTCAATGAAAACGTAGCTTAATTAATTATAAAATCTGCAACTTGGCCCATTTTTCGCTTATTTCCTTAAAAGCGGACACGAAATGCATACATGAAGCGTTTTATTATATGAGGATACTTTACAAGTTATGCTACATTTCAGCTCTACATGAATTGTAAATAGCTTGATCAGGGCTGAGTTTTACTGGCGCTTGAGGACAGGAAGCGTAGTCTAGTCAGTAAGTAAGTACGACGGATGACTGAATCTTACTGACCCTCATACAGATGTCTGTGAGATATGCAAGTAAAATATTGCCTTCTTCTACAGTCAGCTAATATTTCTTAGCCCAAGTATCTAATAAGTTCTGTTCTAATTTGGTTTTTAATGCAATTGAACCGCGCTTAGTAAGCTTATAACATTGTTCGCTTGTTTCGGAGCATCAGACCTGAATTTCCACTAAAATTTGACAATGGCTTATTATTTTGTTTCAGGCGCTCGCTAGCATTACAATTATTCATTTAAACTAGCATATTTACGAATACACCGTTAGTCTTGGAATAAGTAAAGAACAAGCATACCACAAACTCCTACTAGAGTACCTATATACATGTTTCAGCAGTTTTTGCACGCAGAAAAACAAATAAAACTTATGTTATATTCAGCCAGTATAATGACACATGGATCTATATCACTACATACAAGTAACCTAGTTTGTAGCATTCCGTCTAATGAGACCAATGGACACCCCTATAGCTTCTCCCAGCTAAATTTAAGTGGTTGTGTTGCGTGCATAATTCCATACGCGGATATAACATTATACTGTTCCTGCACGACCTAGAGGATGGGTTTTTGGCTTTATCATTTATTAGCTATAGTGTAATGTTTAATAGCCATCCTTGCGTTCACAAAAGAATCACAAACATCACAAATAAGCGGTGCCCCCTCTCAGTAGTCATGAGCTGCCACTAGCTGAGACGCTTGTGTGTCGTTAGAGGTCTACTGCATAGCTGTTACAGAGCACAAATTCAGGACTTTTTTGGTGGCGCACTAATGATTTCTGCTCTGCAACCTCTGAAGACACTCACGCTCTAGCCCTCTATGAGCTATTGCCATTACGTTAAACTCATCTAGGCACTAGTATAGACTGAACCAAGCAATCCATGTCACTACTCTTAATTGAAACAAGCGACCCAACAATAGCCACAACCGATATAAAGAACAGAAATTAGCAGGCACCGAAATTACTTATCTGTAAATTTCCACTCATAACTCCAACAATATGACCACCAGTATCGCCAGGTCTTGCCATATCAGTCACATCTTGCTCTGCAATTACTACGGGCCAAATGTGTCTCCAAATCTACTGTTCCTCATGCTTATCACTTCTCGAACATGACCACCATTAGCACTGCACCACAAAATGGCAGTCATGCCCAGCACCATTATCTCTTCAGTGTAACACTAACGTGTTCGATTACTTTGAAGTGACCTCGAGTTATGGCCTGTAAAGCCTATGCAGTGGCACAGGAGGCCCCCAGTTCTTACTAATCACCAACAATCATGCGATAATAAACTAACGGAGGCAAGCGCCAATGATCAAATTTATCGCGGACTCAAGCACGCCAGGCTTCTATGTCGCTGTTTCTGGATTGTTTCTTGGGTCTCCATCACCAAACTTCTCGCCACAACGGCTGGGTTTGGCTTCTTTAAAAAACGTAAAAAAGAGCATGTTTATTTCTTCGAAATAGCAACAGAGCAACAGAGTTACCTTAGAAACGCAAGGATCATAGCTACACTCACTTGAAGAAACTCTAAAAAGTCAACGTTTTCCAGTATAACTCTACCTATGTCTGCGACTGTATTCATAGAGACATAGATTAGACAATCATTTTGTTATCTACCGTATACTTCCACTTTTACATTTTACGTTTCGTCTGTGAGTTTGACACATAGGTATTTATATAAAATTGGACCTGGGAAACCTTATGATTTTCGGCTCATCCACGACGAACTTGTTTAATATCCCATTTACTGTGTAGTCACTTTACAAACTGAAAACCTGCACCATCTGAGGAGAGAGTTGAATCTATCCCTCTATCAGACACCGCCCATTGCGACGACATAAGTTGGGATATAAGGTCACAGTTAGTAGTTTAACCAAGCAAGACACCAAAGACTGCGATGCTCATTGCCGGTTCACACGCTCGTCTTTTCAACGTATTCTTCCAGCATATTGTCTTGTAAACAGACCCGTGTGCCTACCAAAGGAATTTCTAAAATGTTAGCTGACAAGTCAGTGGACGTGAACGAACGTCACTTACAAGATTAGTCATGTTTCTTCCAATCTGCAATAAACCACAACTGAGAAAGCTGTCACTTCTCTTGTGTTTAAACGGCAATCCAACACGTTAGGGCAATCTACTAAAAAGAAAAATACGGTGGCCCCTTTAGCGTGTCAACCGGCCTTAAGATGGATTTTAATGCAGTAAATATCTCCTCAGTTCTTAATCCACAAAGACACAATTTCAATGTATTTCTGACATGCTGACACACACACTCACACACACAAAAAAAAATAATATTAGCTTGCTAGCCATTAGACCGACTTAGATGGCGCTAGTTTCGAAACATATGCTTCATGATACACCTGGAGAAGTTGTAGCTAGCGAGTTACTGTCTCTTGACACGGCAATCGATCATTTCGTGTCTAGTGTGCCAATGTAATGGTTGCGCTGAGTTGGCTTGACGAACGCTGCTTGCACTCTTTCGTTTGATCGATCATTAGTGTAAAGTGTGACGAGCTTCTGTGAAGCATCTAACTCATGGTGTTCGAGCACGCGATTGCTGGCGAGTCGCTATATACGCGTGCATTCGCTGCGCGTATCATCTCTGCATATTTTTCTATTTGTACTTTTATTATTGTTATGGATGCAGTCATAGTATTTTTGCGTTTTCTGTAATATAGCATAAAGATGGTATGGTATCAATCAATATAGCACTGTCAGTTTGAACTCTCTCTCACTGTAAGGCTTCATTACTGTATTAATAGAGTATTCGTGCGTCGATTTGTAAGCAGAAGAGTCAGTTAAATATAAAACAAGGTGTATCGCATTTCCTTATCAACTATATTCTTATTTTACTGCACTGACAGATTTCTATTGAACTTCGCATTTCTCTCTGCACTTCACCATCAAAGAAAACCGCAACCGGGCTACGCTATATAAACCGGTAGAAGGGAATGGCGTCGGCAAGTATATACGTACGAATTTGGCCCGACTCGTAGCATGCACATGGGTGGGGTTGTGTACGATTGTTGTGGGCATATTAGTCGGGAAACTGCCGAGTGACACGCTACCTGTGCTGTGGTTCTTCTTCTGACCTCTTAACGTCGCACACAGCTCTGCTGCTGCTGCTGTATCTAAGCAGGGCATGCAGTTTTTTCGTTCGAGCTATTGTTAGAAAAGACCGTGCATGTGTACAAATCTGTGGTTGTCTCTCAACAGTAAAAGTTTCTTTTTTTTTTTTTTTGCTGTTTCCAGCTATGTTAGAAAAGGCGGTGCACATTTACACATTTAAACTGCATAGCTGTAGCTATATAAGCAGTGTATGACCTTTTTCCTTGCTTGCTATTATTAGGAAATTGTTGGAGCACCGGTCTAGCGTATTGTAACACTCATGTTTTACAAAACTACGAATATGAGAGCATGAAAGCAATATCTTCGCCGGAATGAAAAAGTTAGAAAAAGTGTGACCTGATAAGCAGGAGGAAGAGAAACATAAATAAGATTTAGCTCAGGAGCACATGAGACAGACTGATCAAGAACCTCATTCTGCGGCCGGTTTAAAATTAGCTAATTAAATTCTCAATAAGAATCACAAACTTTAATATTTTGCAAACCTAAACATGAAACAAAGGAACACGCAAGTATCTACTTGATAAAAGCACCGACATACAGTGCACACGCCATTGATATGACACTGCATTAGAAAGAATAGAAACAGTCAATTTTAGGAAACACTTTTGTTTGGTTCAATATGACTCTGCATAGATTACACTTCAGTTAATATGTACTTCCTTCAAGCAGAAACATTTCGCTCTTTAGTATTAGAAATGCAAATTTTTTGTATTAAATATGCAACACGTAGCCACATCTTTTAGCGCACAGATACTCGTATCTAAAGGTTGCATTCACTGGTTAGATTACCTATAGTTTGATATAGACTACATGTACAGAGGTATATACGCTTGCAGTGTTCCCGACGGGTAAGCTTGGCAAGCATTATCAATGAATCTCACATAGAGAAAGCAAGAAGAGCACAGGGCGTATTCATCAACGTAAATTTTGCGTTTTCTCAGTATTTACTACAAGCTGTTAAGACGAGGTTGAGTATGC
>LQNS02278083.1:13031374-13052973 GCA_001587735.2 Parhyale hawaiensis | reverse complement strand
GTGGAGCAAGCCGCTTTTGATGCATTGTTCCGGGTCCAATTCACTGCACTGGAAGCTTAAACAAACAATGCTTGCTTTGTGCGACTTAAATTGTTCTTGCAGATTTATCGTCGCCGCACAACACGACACCTAAAACCGAAATGTGGAATACTATGTGTTATTTTCTTTAAGCGCGAACACGAATTAAACTCTCATCGTATTTTATATTCGTCATCTTAAACAAAGAATTGGCAATTCTTTCCTGCTTAACTTCCAGAATAGCATTTTAAATAGTAGCAACAAAATGTTATACTAATTTTAACCAAGCTAAAATTGCTGTTAGCGATACCCTTTTTCTGGATTTCCGTAAAATTGCATTTCACTCTGAGCAGTTGCTATAATAATTTGTCATTCTCTCTGGTTTTTGCTGGCGAAGAATGCAATGCATATGAATATAAGGAAGTATAATCGTGAGTGCTTGCCTCCAGTTAGAGCAGCAATTATTTTAATTCGAAACATTTTCAACAATAAATCTGTTAACAGCAGGTCGCCACCTAAATGTGAAAGACGGACCATGCGGACAACATGAACGGGTCGCTAGGCTCCCTCATGCCTGACCAGAGGCGGTTGCACTGTAAAAGTGTAACTTTCTTTCAAATATCATTGCGAGACGAAATAAAAGCTATCTAAGCAGTTCGTTAACCCTTCACAGCTCCTAACTCCTCTTTCAAGAGTTACAAACTCCTAACAGCCAAAGCTTCAGAGGCCATCTCAATGTATTATCTCTCTCGCCCCAACTAACTTAACGCCTCTGTGTCCCCGAAAGTCTGCTGCCACAAATCGTGCTTACACGATCACCTCCTAGGCTTGGCTGTTTTTTTTTTCCTCCTTTCTTCCTCATACTTCTATGTGATTTGACATACTGGCAATAGCTCATAGACGGCCGCAGCGTTAGTCCCCGCTGGTCTCTGAGAATGGACCTGTTGATCCGTCAACTGCAAGAGGTCTAATCTAACGATCTAATCTCATTACTCAAGTTATTTCATTCGAGTGAGCTGTTCGACTTCTCAAGTATGTTGAAAATTGCCATGGCAGGTAAGAACTCAAGCAGAAATTTGCGCATCACACCTCGAGTGCACGAGTGACAGAAATGCGGCTGACTAGCAACTAGTCATTAATGTTTTTCGTACTATCGGCATGACCAGCAAATTGTTTCAGTAGAGTAGCTCGACATGCAGAGGAGTCGCTCTCGGTATATGGAGGCCAATTAATATTTTTCTCTTTGCGCAGTATTTGGAACACAAAATCGGATTTAAAACATGCCATTAATCATATAATATTCATAATTGTAAATCGTATTCCACGAGTAACCTATCAATGAAATATAAACTGGAGTACCTACATTGGCAGTTCAGCGTGCTGCTATGGCATGACCTACTACAGCAGTCCAGGCGCGCTGAGCATGGCACGACAGACTAAACACCGAACAGTATTTCTCCCGACCCCGGACACCCGTACGCTAATGCCTCCCACTGTTTCCGAAACAACCCAGACTTCCGCTTCTCTACAGCAAGCTGTAAAATTGTTCTTCATTAAATGTAAGATGACATTCGAACAGTACATCGACATATGAACAGAATGATAATATGAGGTATCAATCGATGGATAAGTGATTTGAGAATACAATTGCGCTAAAAAATATACGCGGCATAGTTTGTCATGAGATAATCTCGAGCAGAAGTCACCGTACTCCTGGACATTCCAGAGGTTATTGCGTATCAGAGTCGTGATGAGCAGGCAATGATCGAGTCCCTTTTTCCTAATCTATCGAAAGGTGCATTCCAATGAACACTGTCGGATCCAAATTAGGGTGCACCATCATATCTCCCATTATCTTCGGTCAGTCCCACCTTGTCTTTCGTAACTCAAGTAACCCACATAGGCTGATGTATATAATTTTTGCTGGAGTGATACTTTTCTACGAAGCTCGCGGTGTGGGTAAGATTTCAGAGAAGCCATAATTTTAGTGGTGGGGTCGCTTCTGCAATCATTGCTCTGCTGCAGTCACTAGTAATTTACGTATGATTTTTGTACTGTTTGCTCGTAAAAGTTCAAACACCTGTGGATGGAGAGCTTTGTTGTTGAAGGTAATATTGCACTGTCAGTTGCTTCCAGCTCAGAAGCTACATCATTCCCGTAACTTTTTATTTTTGTCACATCAGCCATAGGGAAAAATATACTGCATGATTACCGAATGTTGAGCGATTTAACAGTGTTAAAAAAAAACTTAGATTACAATACTGTCTCATCAAATTCAATGATTCGAGAAATTTTAGAAATTAGTACAATGTAACTTAAGTCGCTTTAGAATAAGAACTGGGCTGCTACCATCAGGTCAATTTGTGTACAAAAGAGGTTTGGGTTGTTGTAACGCTCTGTTGTCTGTGATGCACCATTACACCTCAATTGGTGTTAGATCGTTACTTTGAAGCGCGCCTATAGTTCAGTTAGTATTCAGAGCAGCGTTCGTTAGGGTCAGTCGTGTGTACTTGCTGCACAGATTGGAATCGCTTGGTTAAGGTGGCAGGGTCTTGTCTATCATTCATGATTTTCTTTCAGTACGTACTCAACGTATGTCTTTGAATTCTTGTTTGAGTATGTCAATCAGAGTTTGTGCTGGGCCCCTTACCGGATGTAAACGATAAATTAGGTAGTTTTTAATTTCTAGTTTCTTTTTTTCCAGATGTGTGTGAATTTTTCTGTTTGAAATTACCAATCATGCATTTTGAGTTTATGATTCAGTTGTTATTAACCTTTCAAAATTGTTAATAGCCGGGAAATTAATTGTAGAAATGTAATTGCAGAATTGTACCGCGCTGGTAACTGTTCATCAGAGGTTATTAGGCTGAATTTTAATAAGCTGGATATTTACTCTGCACGATAGGTAGATCTTCAAGTGGATTCGATGCAATTACTCTAAAGTTTCCTCGCTTACCCTCCTCATTGACAACAATTTTTTTTCGTGAACGAAGAAATGAACAATTCCTCTACGGTTCTTCAGGTGGTTAAGCAGCGCTGTACAATTCGGTAGTTTCGTCGCCTTCTGACATAAGACTCCAATTTCAAATCGACTCTGACAGATTTGGATATGACTATTTTGCCAACATTGCTGCTTTTTGCCAATAATACCATTGACTTTGATGAATTGACCCTGATTGACCTTTTTAAGCAGGCAAGAAAACGACGAGTGAATTTTAGGACTATGAGTTTTTCGTTCATCTCCTTTTGCAACTTTTGAGTTTCTCACAATGCGATAAACTTCGCTTCTTGCATCCTGTGATATTAACAATTTCTGGTACACAGTTACCAGCGATGTACAATGTGGTAATTACATTTCCACAAATAAATTCCTTGCCTTTAGCCATTTTAAATGGTTTATGACTGTTGACTGCTGAAGGCAAAATTCAAAATATATGAGGAGAAAAATCCCTGACCTCATTTGGAGGAAAATAAAATTGCAATTTAAAAACAGCCCCAATTTATCATTTACACCCGGTACGTACTGTTCATGATGTATACAAATGATATGCTCTCTTTACTTGAGGACACAATGATTAACTATGCCGATAATTTCACTTTGAAATTGGTGATTGACACCCCTTATAAGCGTGATGCTCTTTCCTAATCCTAGATGGATCAATGCTTGGTGCTCTGCTAGGAGTATGAAGCTAAATGCATGAAAGACCAAGTCTAGGCTTGTCACTAGGTCTCTGACGTTTTAACGAGTACTCTAGTAGATGCTTTTGAGGAATGGTGACACGGTGCTGCAATGGTCCAGCACTTTCGAACTACTTTGTGTCCTTTTTGGCGAGAAGCTTACAATTCAAGCACAGATTAGGCGCTTAATCACAAGTGCTCCAAGTAGAGTTGGCTGCTTTGCAGGGTCAATTCTGTGTTTGGTGATAAGGACGTTGTCCGTAGATGCTTCTATGCCTTCTTGTTGCCTCTAGTGGAGTATTGTGCTCCGGCCAGGATAGTTACTTTTGTTCAATAGATCGAGTTGTCGATTCAGCATTTTGGATGTGAATGATACGTTGAACTTGTCTCATAGACGGAGTGTTGCTTGTTTTTCCTTGTTTTACGAAGATTACATCAATGAGGATTATAGGTTGCGTCTCTTTGTCCCTGCCCCAAAGTCATTAGGGGAAACATGCGCAGAGCAGTAGGCTAGAGGGCTGATCTCATGACATTGAAGGTTGTAGATTCGACTACCAGCCAGACAGGCGAGCTCTTGTCTCACTTGAGGCCCTGAATTAGTATTTTAAGCCTGTAAGCTGTTGTGGGGATACTGACCTTAGCCATAGAAAAGGAGGATCGGGATGTGGTACAGGTCGTTGCATAAGAGCTTTCCGTCAATGGCACCATAGCTTTTAATGATCTGCGCTCGACCGTACACTCCACTGGGACCAGTGGGCCCTATATCTGCAGCGCGAAGCAGTGAGTGTGGGGTTCCCAATAGGGGTACGGTCAAGTTGACTTTACTTCTCCATTGAGCTGCGCTGGTGATTATCCTATTACAGTACCTAGACTCTTAGGTGGCACACACGTCCGTTCAATTCATGTTTTATGCCCACATCTGTATATTGGCGTGGAATTAGTTGCCGGATTCGGTGTTCAAGCTAGTAGGTATGCAGGCATCCAAGTCAACCATGAATGGCTATCTGATTGATTTTTCTTAGCGGTACTGCGGGTGGCTGGGACTAGGATTGGTCAATGTTTCATCAGGGTCTTAGGACGTGCCTTTGGACGCCCGTCTGTGTATTTTTCTTAATAATAATTAATAAATTACTGTTTAAATTACGGAATTGTAGAAGTAAAATAAACGCCTCAAAGTTATTTTAGAAACAAGTAAAACCAAGTTTTTCCGATTTCCAACGAGAAGGAACAGCGCTGCACTCCCATAGTTACGGGCAGATTGCTGTGCGTTATGCACACGGGAGAGAAAATCTTACGTACGTCCTCGCTGTAGAATATGATTGGCGCTCAAGCTACCTTGAGAATATCATGACAGCTATTTCAGAACGAAATATAGAGCTTCACAGGTCTATTTGTTCAGAGGCTGCTGCTGCTGCTACATTCATTGACTTTAATCATTTATAAGTAAACAATGTTTGTTTTGTTTGCATCGTCGATTGCACTGCTGTGTATAATTGAAGTAAAATAGTCTAATCGCTGGCAAAAGTTCACAGTCGTCAATGCTCGCAAAGTCATTAATATATTTGTTATCGATAACCTCTCGAATGTTCACATATGGTACTGTATGCTCATGCGTCACACGTACAGTCGTTGCACTGGCGTTCCGAAAAATGTTTCTCCCAATACCTGCAAATTATGTTTGTCGTGAAAAAACAGCTTTACATTTATGTCCGATGACCCATAAAACATCCAATCTTCACCTGTAAGCTATATGACATAATAAATCTTTTACAGCAGTGAAGTTATTTGCCCTCAAAGTGGTACTCGTCAGTACAGTAAATTCTTAGAAATCTCCTACCTTGTGAAAACATAGCCAATATACGATTTCCGAGGTGTTGCGATAAACTAGACACTAATGAAAGGGAGGTTTTTGAAAGTCCTACTCATGAGCTTTGTATTACATCACAATATATTTTTTATTGCACATTTTAATTTGACGTACTGCTCAATTTTGCAGGTGTTGCTTGATAAAGCCATGACTAGACTGAATATATATATACAATGTCTTAATGAAAAATACACATGAGCGATGATAAGTACACATAATGTATGTATTTTCATGCAACTATCTAAATTCCTATAGACTGCAGCAAGTATTCTGTCTATCTTGACTACGGGCAGTAACAACATCTTTGTGCCATAAAACCGTTAGCATATTAATACTGCCGATGTTACAACTGAAAGGGTAACATTTCTGTTGTGATTTTATAGACCTGCTCAAGCTGATCCTATACTGCTATGTCATGGCATTGATTTCACCTGCATGTGGAACTTGTTTTAGTACACATTGTACATCTCTGTTAGCAACTGCATCGACTAAGAAAAACGATGTTAACAAAAATACCTGCATTTTGTCTCTCAACTTTTGACGCGGTCTGATGCACCGAAACATTTCACCCATGGCAGGAATCTAAACCTCGTGCATTATATCGCTTTACTGGATCAAATAAAATGATGCTAAGGGGTCGTACAAGATAAAGTTAACACTTCCAATAGCAATTGTAATAGATATGTCAGAGAAGGTTAGTGCAGAGATGGGAGAAGTCTTGCTTGCTCTAACATGCCTCTGTACTCCAATCGTGAAAGATGTTTGATAAGAAATGAATTTCTGCTTCCAAAGAGAGAAATGGATCGCAAATGATGCACGATCTCCTGACCAGGGTAGCCTTCAAGTCAGTAACGCTATCGGCCGCATATCCAAGTCCATCATAAATTCTTTTAAGTTTTTTCTCTCGACCCAAAGAATGGTAGGTGAACTCAAAGTTAACCGACTGGCTTCAGCGCCCAAAAGAGACAGTGGCTTCACAGTTATTTATTGCATGGACCGTTCTTTTAGAAAAAATACCCGTGAGTTTTTGTTTCTTTGTACTCTTAATAAAAAAGATCAAATTACAAAGACAGCTTTGTTTTCCTTTGGTTGGAAGTCAAGAAAGTGTAGAGTTTGCTTAAACTGTTTCTGACTTTTCATTACCGTATCTTAGACAAAACAGCTAATACTTCTTAGCGATATTAATCTTCAATTTACATGAAAGTGAAAAGTGAGAACTTGAAGTAAGTAATGTTCTTTTTCATTGTTTGCCGTGCCTAAAAGGGTCAGTATCAGAAAATGATCAACGGCAGCCTACTAGTAAGCTAATACACAATACTTTTTAATTGAGAATTTGCTAGGTGCTAGTTCTTCAGCTTCCCTGTTAAGAAACTTATTTAGCAAAATTTCTTATAATATCATCAAAATTAATTCGTTAGGGGTAATCTGGATTTCGACTTATCCTCCTAGGCAAACTCAGTACTTTCATCTACAATCACATTTTCATTTTGCAACAAATTGATTTTTGTAACATACTTCTTCTTATTATTATTATTATTATGAGCAGATTTGTTGGAGTGCCGATCAATAATGGCGTTGATACAGCAACCACAAAATATTCCAGTTGCTGCACCGTAAGGGGCCCGAGCCTTTTCTACAAAGATGCTCCGTCACTTCTAAAATACCACGATCATGAAAGCTGCAAAGTTTACAAACTCAACGAGTTATACTTTCTAAAAGTGCCAAATAAACCAGCTGTAAGCGGTTACGTGCAATGTGGAGATAATGCGTTGCTGGCAACAGTTTTTTTTAGCTCCAGACATTGGTCGACATTTTGTAGCAGCCAGGATGCAGTTCGATTTGTTACAATAATGCAGAAGCTTGAACTATACAATGTATCTGAAATTCATTTAATGCCAAAAGTCTTTAAAATGCTTAAAAATGTCGTAATATGGATATCACTATATAAGGGCTACTTTGCATTTCTGATGGTGTCCCCTAACTTTTGCACCGAAAAAATGTAATATTTTCATTTTATTTTTGTTTATTTCCCAACCGCTTAATAATGTTCTGATGTTTTATCGCGATTCATAGAAATAGTACATAGAATTATATTGATTTTCGATCCTTTTTTGGTTCGGTATTTTATTACTTATAAAGGTTTAATAATTTAGTGTTTAACTGTCCCCAGCTAGTGTATATATGTTACTTTGAGCCACCTTAAGCACCACAGAAGAGAAGAGGGAGGAGACATACCGAGTATCCCAAAATGAATAAACTTACGACGCTTCGTATGAACACTAATTCATTTCCTGCCGCAGCTGGACATAAATTTTTTACGCTTATTTAGAGCGAAGGCATCAATTTTAATTTGCATGGTTAACTTGTCAGCGACACGTGAGTGCCGTTGTCAAGACAATAAACAATGGTGCCGTATGAATTTAATCTGAACGACTTACTCCCTTTAAGCCAACTTTGGATAATATATCGATATGCTTTCGAAATTTTAAAGTGAAACTGTATTTGGTTACATAAATAGAAACCTTAACTGAGTTGTAAGTTGAGTTATGTGAACTATAATTTTCATCAGACATTTGAATAAAATAGTGTTCTGCATCATTACAGGATTGTAACTATTATAACTATAAGCACTGTGCTGCATCTATTTCTTGAAATCATACTACTTTTGTTTTAGTGGTGTTATTGCAAATTAATATTACATACTGTTATTTTATTTTATTTTTGTTACCCCAAACGAAATAGCCCAAGATATTTCATGATGCATTTTCTAAGCAATTTCTCGTGTTATTGTGCATCTGGTAGTGGAGGTTACTACCAGATTGTTGCCGGGAAAATGAGTTAATATCTAGGCTAAGCCCAGTGGACTTGACTAGTAGAAAACTTGTCACAACTGGATCAAATTTCGGATGATAATCTAAATTCATTACCATTGAGACTTCAAACAACCCGATCTTGCTCTGTCAAGAGGAATTTTCAGCCACCTAAAGCTTAATCGACATCTTTCTAACACCTGCAATGCAATCCAAAGTGGCAATGCCAACGCTCCTCTCTGAAGTTCCGAAACAGCCAAGCCTATTTGGCTTCGCTTAATTCTTTTTTGCAGTTCCAATTGATAAGGCCTTTAGTACATTAAAATGTATTAACTAGGTGGTCTAAATGTGCAGTAGTTGGAGTTAATCAAAAGGAGAACAAGAACCTTAATCTAGTTGGGCACTTACTAGAAATTATCCTGTTATGAAGTGACATTATTATAGCATACTATTAAAACACAGCTATCGAACGTGCACTCGGGTAAAAAAAAAATGAAACGAAGGCTAGCTTTTCGTCCACAAAGTCTGGAAGCCTCGGATCAAGCATCATCTCTCTGCACCACAATTATCAGACACCATTAGCACCACTGCTGTCGCACTCGCTACCACCAAACGATACCACCATCGAGGAGTTCTACTAAATCTTCTCCGTCACCACCACAAGCTAGGAACTCGGACTATCTGTTGGTCACCATTAGGAACTGCTGTTACTATCAGGCAAGTGTCAGCATCGGCCGGGACTATCAGAAGGAGCGTCAGCAACACAGGCCGTCGCAGGTGTGAGAGCATTCTTGAGATAACACGGGCCCGTCAAGTAGCACTTCGGTAGCTGGCATGGGCAGCGGCACAGATAGCCTTCTTATCGAGCACAGTTTTCGCTGCAAAACCTCATTAAGCAGATTAATCGCGACCAAGGAGCCCACTCGCTGTAACCAGCAGATATTTTAGACCATCACTTAGCTCTTTAATGGTTAAAAATCACTCGGGTATCAAAGGCGAAAATTTTTATCGGTTAGGTCTTTAATGGATAAAAATTCTTGAAGTATCAGAATGGAATTTCCATCCCCTATGTCTTTAGTACAGAAAAATGAACCCCTAAGAGATTTTTCGTACCGTATATCTTTACGGGCTGAGGGAAATGCCAAAAGAAATTATTTGGTCCCTAGAATCATCGATGGGTAAAAATCCACAGTTATCTCTATGCGTCCCGAGTTCTTTCTTTCATCTTGAATGAAATTTTCCGGGAATATTTGCTTTGTACCGTAGCGCTTCCTAGAAACAAGTTTACAACTGAAGATCTTGTTCACTGCTCAGCCACGGTTGAATTAATCTCAAGCATAGCTCACGCTAAATAATCAAGTAAGGGTGTGTTTGGTAAATAATGAAAGCTAAAACTCCTACTAAGTTATTTCATTTTGAATTCTTTACAACTTTAAACTTATTATACTTTCATTCTTTTATATTTCTTTGTGAAAGACTTCTACAGCCAGGATAAGTAGGCGAAATTAAAACAACTGAACGAACAAGATCTTCTTTGCACCTAAGTGTAAACTTATCGTTTTTCATACGGGATCGTGACTGTTTACTGTTACCTCTAGTTTGATACTTTATCTTGATACAAAATTGATCTGAACCAAAGAATTTAATTTACTGTATTCCAGAGGTGGAATTTCGATAGGGAAGCCATGAATATCCACCAGTAAAGTTTTTACATCCCATAAAGCGCATATTTTTTTAGGCCATGTTGTATTAGGAACGATGCTTTTTCTGCTCTAATAAGCAGGTTCTCAAAATTTCCATGCCTCCTCCAGACCAATGACGTCACGCCGCTCTAACAACCAATCGTCATTGCCAGGCACTATTTCAGTTCCGTCTCCGCTCTGCCCTTGACCAATATGCAGCGTGGCTTTTCTTTGTGATTTGGGTTATTAAACTTTTCTTTACAATACGTATAACTAGATTTGGCGTTTTATTTGTAATGGATATTAGATTTTACTCTTTCCTAAAGAAGTCCACTGTGAGGACGAAACGTCGTATTTTATTTGGTTCTTTTGGTTCTAGTGGCCCGGGCCGTCATTATAAATGACGGTAGAAAATTAGCCCCTCACGAAAACCCCCGCTATCTCCTATTCTTATTACTGTTCAGAGGCTTCTTGAATGAAAATTCAGCATTCTGCCTAAAAAATTGGATATATTAATTGTGCGACTCCCGTGTCCACGATACCGTCTTCGGCAACTGAACATGTTCAGACACGAACATGCAGCCGAGATCAGGTCCCTCAGCTGGAGCGCCCAAGTGCGACCCCCGTATCCAAGATACCGTCTTCCGCCCCTGAATTTTCTCCTATCTTCTTCCCATAGAGCGCGACAGGAAAGATATAAATAAAGTTATAAATAAATAAAAACCCGACGGGAATTATTATATAGTACTGATGCTTTCGGTTTTACTCACGTATAGTCGCTGATAAACTTATGGGAGAACAGAGGTTTATTTTTGGAACGTTGGAGAAAAAGACAAAGCGTTTCGTAAAATTCCATACTGATCTGAAAAAAGTGAAAATATTCATGAAGAAGAACGGGCATGGATAGCTACTTCTCAGGCATTGCAGTTACCAAACTAATGTGTCACAGGTGTGAAGGACTGCACTGATGGTAAGTCATGACTTATTTGCATTTTCAGGCAGAAATAAGACCGCCGAAACATTACATATATCATACACCATAAAAAAGGGTTAACACGTAAGTGAGCTGAAATTACCAGATTGATACAGATTTAAGCTAAATTTTGTGAGCAACATTAGCCTTCACGCCTTCTAATAAATAAATCTCGACCTTCGTCGTTCTCAACATTAAATTTACGAGCAGAAATAAGCTCATTTATGTTTAATACAAAACAATTTTTGACACTGACCGACTTGCTTAATAGTCAAATCCGTGCTTTTAAATTCCCTTTCTTCGGCAATACAGAAAGAATTTTCCAAACACGCCGCATGCTCTGCGTTGTTTGGCTATAAGCAAAAATGTTGACTGAACGTCATGCTCATAAATTAAGACACATGGAAGCGACATCAAGTTTTGTGTGGTAGCGCGATTACCGCTGCTCATTAGACTGGGTGCTCGGCTACAGGGATGACTTGTTTCCTCTTGTCTTGCTAAAGAGAGGAAACGCGCCTCTGATACTCATGATTCATGGCAGCCCTGGCAATGGCTCTTATTAACTGTCGATAGTTGAGGAGTGGGCTATTTTCCAGAGTATCTGTTGCAGTTCCGGACCGACAGTACTGCCTCATTACCGTGCTACGTAGAGCTTTATTAGACCATGAATGCATGCTTACCGTCATTGCTGACGTCCGATGTGAGGTGATCTTATCGAGGTAGCAATGATCACAGGCGCAGCTACGGGCTCCTTCTGTGCGCAAGTAAATGATCTTCTTCTATCGGACGGAAGGCGAGCGATAAGACTGCCTCTGCTGCACGCTCAATTGCTCAAATTAGAGGGCTTCTTCCTGTTCGTAACGTGTTGACGAACAGACCATGTGATGCATTAACGCTCATGTAAATACAAAAAAACGTAACGTAACTTAAGAATAAAGGGGTCAAGCAATAGTGGATTAGTTCTCATTTAATTTTAGACGTGGCGTTTGAAGTGTACCAGCATACTAGCAAACAATCAATTTTTTAACTGCGTACGATATTTGATGGATGCGAGACATTACGAGACACGAAGTCCAGAAGTGCAGGCATGAGATCAAGAAATTCTACATAGTTTGCTGTGTTTATTACTAGTCTGTACAATAGGATACATATAATGTTGGCTATCTTTCATGACTACAGACGCAATCTATTATATAAGTTAAGTTTTCGACGAATGGTACTTAGGCATGGATGAACTGCAATCTTCACAGCACATTTTGCTCTCATTATCAATGCAAGTCAAATCTGTTTTTTTTTTTTTCATATCTGCTAGAAGCTACTTACTTCGCACCACACTTAGGCACTTTTACAGCCAAAGCAAGTGTTTACGGCGCTCACTAACTAAAATTACTAAAAATGCTTTAAATATTTTTCAAGTGCTGCAAATCATGTTAAATAAAAATATTTCTACTTTATATTTGCTATCATTTACGAATGATAGATTCGTACGGGAAATATACTCTGTGTATTAACATGATGATAAAAACCTATTGGGAATTCAACAAATGCTACACATATGACATTCCCTTAACAGTATTTTGGCCGGCTAAAATCATAAATGAACTTCTTAGGTGGCCATAAGTTTTATTCAAATCTCTACAGTCGATGCGACCAATTGGTTCAACAAGAAAAATTTTTGACTTTGAAGGCCATGCAAGTTAGTTCTTGGTACTAAGTATGCCGCACATGACTAGATCTTTCAGCCATCAAATCCTAAGTGTCACTGGCGAAGCACTTGGTTACAGACACTAGAGAGTTCTTTGTGTGTACTGTTGCGAGACAATACTTATTTTTACGCGAACGACTTTGGCTTCCATAGCTAAATGAAAGTTCCCCATAAGTTTTAAACGCTTTCTTTATTTTTATTACGTGCAATCATTTTTATTTAGCCCTATAACTCAAAGGAAAATTAAAGGTATACAGACTATGAATGAGCTAATATCAGCTTTTTACCTAAAATTTTCCGGTTAGAGAAGCATAATACACCAAATATTGCTCCTACCAACTCGTTTCACTCATACGAGAAATCAGGAAGGTTAAAAGGAAAATTTCTAGTAATAATTAAAAACAATTTTATAATTTTGGATCCCTAACAAAATATTTTCAGAGGAAAAAAGGCTTTAAGCAACAGGAAAGAAGACGCTGATTTTCAGTATTGAAAAACAGTTAGTAAATAGTAATCATCTTTTTGCCCGTGTATTGCAATGTCTACACATTTCTATTATGAGCAGCCTCAAGAGCAACACTGTACTATTTACTATCAATTTAGTGTAGAGCACCCTCCGCTTCCCATAGTTTCATGCCGAAATTATAATTTTGCACATGTGCTACAGTCTAGGTCTCTATGTTAAATGATGAAGAACCTGCACAGTAGCCCCGTTCTCCCATCCATGCAGTTCATATATTGTTTTATAAGTTCACCAATCACAAACAGCTACCTATTTCGGAAATACGCCAATATCAGTGAGCAGATAGGAAGGATAACAAAGGCGACTCAGAGGCGACCACACGCAACACTTCAGTGTCATTAGCAAAGTTTCGATCGCTACAGGAAATGTCACGATTATCTTATTTGCCCTAATGATGTGTTTAGTTCTGGAGACAAATGCCTTGGTTGCCCATTCACCACATTAGCATAATATTATGCCTCAATATAAATTTTATACGGTACTGTTTACTGCGAAAGGGCCTTCAAAAGAGGGCATTTTGCTTCAAGGACGACCAATAAAACATTTTATGTATCAAATGTGTACAGTGTGTCATTATATGAGGATAATTCACTACTGTGTACCCACGTAGTAAATAAAATACCACCAAGCAGGACTTTCGCTTAGTACGCCGTTGCTGAAGTTCAACCAGGGAATTAGCCATAGTAATCACCTATGAGCAACCTAAAGAGCAACAGTGTACTATATAACATGGATTTAGTATTGAGCAATACATGTTAACACAGTTTGCCAAGTGTATGAACTCTATTAAAGACATCTCAAAACTAACAAATTACTTCTATGTACTATAGCACGATTCATCGTGTATTTGCGGATCCACAAATGTTAAAGTACAATTGTAACTCATCGTATGATATGAACTCAGCCCTGTACTGCACGACTAAATCTTGCTTTTCCATTAGGAATAACTCTAGTAGGTACGTATATGTTATATATATTGTAAGACCGGCAGTAAAAGTGAAGAAAACTAAGAAAATACCACGTGGACAAATAGAACAAATGCTCGATAAGAAACAAAGCTCATTTGGCAAAAAAAAACTGCCTCAAGTGGGCTTGAGCATTACTGAACTGCCTCCTCTGGGCACAATACTCTCCAAATGAGGGTCATTTTGTATAATCAGACGGATGCCAAGACAGTATCTCGAGTGGTGCATCAAAAGTGGCCAGAAAATAGGGCACAATGTGTTTTAAGAAGCTCATCAAAGTGAAGAAAGTGAGGCACTTTGCATACAATATACGCTCACATGATGTAGCTCCAAGTAGCTCTGTGATTCTCCCTATCCTTAAAGAGACTTCAATAGCACGATCATTGTCTCGGGCGCATTGTCCGACTTGGACTATCTGGGCATGAGGAACATTTGTCGCTATGGCTGTGTGTAGCCCATCTTTTAGGTGCTTCTTTACATGAGAGCTTATCTGAACATCGTCTTGTTTTGTCTAGAGACCGCTTTGTTCCCTTCAGCATCATGCTGAAGTCTGGCTCCATACAGTCCTCCGCAGCTAGGGAACGGGGTAACTATTCTGAATATGTTGTACTGCCTCAATTACTCTCAACTGAAGTGACAGTGCCGGGTAGGGCTCATATGCGTTAGCATTTCACGCTAGATAGCCGATATTTTCACACAACATCAGTGTAAAATAATTATGCACTTGAACACTAGAGAAAATATAGGCTGTGTAAACTTACTAAAAATAGAAAACTGTGCACAGGGTAGTGAACAAGTATACCCAGAATCAGCTGTTTATGTCGTTCAAAATAAAAACTATCCAGAAACATTTTGCATCAGCCAAAAATTAGAATACTTGTTTGCAAGTACTTTATACAATAAGAAAACCGGTCCTGAATCATTCAGTCACTGGGTTTGCTAGACAATAAGTTGCAAATGCCTTATAAAATTAGAACTTTATTGCATTGACTATACTGCAACTATACAGCACTCTGAAAGCGTATATCTCCACCGAAAAAGCAATGTCAACGAAAATTAAATTCAAATTGACTTTGAAGCCAGAATTTTCTATTCTATCATCACCAAAACTTGGTAATTGTACGTTTTAACATTGCAGACAATTCCTGTAAATTTCAGGAAGATCCGTCAATAACTGTTCGAGTTATTTTACCAAGGAAAAGTAGACAGACAAATGAACAAACAAACGGTTGGACGGATTTTCATCAAAAGTTAATCATCCTAACTCACCTAACATACGCTGTAAATCTGTAAATGATCTGACCTTGACTTTTTGAATTATTTGTAAAAGACAGATAGACAAAGAGACAGACGAACTCCGACAAAAACATAACCTCCTTGGCGAAGGTATGAGTTTGTATAGAAAAGCAAGTAAGAGTTGTTTTTGACATAAACAATCCTTGTGTCGTATCATATAAAGAGATACTAGAGTCCGATCGGAAACTCCAATCTGTAGCATTGCACAACATCACGCGACAACAGTGTACCCGACGCAGAACCAAAAGAAATTTTACCCATGGAGAGCAGAGACCACTGCCCCTCCCGCCTCGTCCGAACACAGGCAGAGAGGGACACTGTCGCCAAGACATCCCCCCTTTGCGACACAAAAGTGAGCGGTAATATTTACGAGCTGGAAAAAACTACCTAGACGATGTGCAATTATGCAGTATCATTTATCCTTTAAATTGTATTGTGTTTTTGCTACACAAAACAGTGAATCTGTGCTTCGTAGGCAAGTAACTTCAATTTATACAGTAAAGCACGACAGCAGCATGCCATGCGTGCCTGACTTCTGTGCTAGAGGTGCCAGGATCGAGCGACGAGCCTGCCGAGCGATTTTTGTGGCATCCGGAGTGCTGAGTCGGCAATTGTTAGGTATGCGGAGCTGGGTGGGGAATCTTGCATGGCCCGCAATGGGAGGGCAGGGGAAGCGCGGGTCGTTGAACCTTCCGTTCTGGCGTCATAGCTCTCAGTGACCTGTGGTCGGCTGCAGCTGTACTTACTCCTCTGGGGCCAGTTGGCCTATATCTACAGGATGAACCAGTGCATGTGGGTTTTCCAAGTGGAGGGTACAGTCAAAGTTAACTTTTCCTTCAAGTTTTTTACTAGAAAAGAAATTGGCTACATTGTGAAAAACGACTACTAGCTCTCATAAAAAAATGATATAAGAAAGGCTACTAACGCATTTTACGAGGAGCAACTTTTAAATGAAAATAAAACGACCCGGTCCTCCTAAGCCGGTATTCGCTGATGGGTTAGGCAAAAAAGGCCCTAAAGGACATGGATCTCTACCAATAAATGAATCTACGTAATGATAGGGATAACCTAGTCTTGATATCTACACCCTCCGGCCGTATGCTCCCAGCGAACATACATCACTCAGGTGAAGAGTAGAATGCTGTTCACAAATTACGTGTTGGCGATCTGCAAAGACGTTCCTTACCAGCCTCCCCCTCTCCGTTTATCATTTCGAACAAGAGAACTTTGAAAGCCTTCCGATAAAGAGGTTCCTAATGCCGCTATCTAGCCGGGGAGCACTCAATGGACGGTGCTCTCCTGTGCGCTTGCTTCGAGTGCATGGCAGCTAATGTTCATATTATTAGGCAGAGTTTCATGGTAGTTAGCGTTCATATTGTAGTGCAGGGCTTTATTATCCATGGGTTATCGTTAGCGTTGGAGGGATGTGCTCTCCTGTGCGCCTGCTTCGGGTGCATGGCAGCTAATGTCCATATTATAATGTAGGCTTTACAGGGACGTCAAATAGCATTTCTGTTATAGTACATAGTAACAATGCTGAGGATAAACTAATCTTTTACGTATGTTCACTCAGTTTACAGTCGGCTCCGGACTGTCGTCTTCAGAGACGCCTTGTTCAGTTGAACTTTAGTGCGCCTGCGCCTTTCGATAAGATAAACCAATAGAATTCATTGCATAAGTTGAAGTCGTTTGGTATAGGTGGTAGTGTTTTGTCGGTCATTCGAGATTTCGTTTCTGAGCGACCGTAAAGTGTATCCGTCAACTGTTGTTTGAGTGCTTCAGCGGCGGTGGTTTCGAGCGTTCCTCAGAGTTGCGTGCTTGGCTCCTTGGCCCATAGCTCTCTGCTCTGTACGCGAGCAATATCCTCTTTTCGCTGAAGAACACGATGATCAACTATAGTGACGATTCCCTTTGAGTGCAATGATACCGTCCCCCAGCGTACGTAATGATGTCTCACAGCCTCTAAACTTATCTAGCATTAGTGAGCGGGTATATGAAGCTAACTACAAGCAAGGCTAAGTGTATGATTGTAAGTCGGTCTCCGACACTTTTACCCCAGATTCCACCTCTGGAAATGGATGAGACTGTGCTTGAGAAATCTAACTCCCTGGAGATTCAATTGGTGTCTTTGATGAGAAGCTTACGTTTAGAGAGCACATTAGATGTTTCAGGACATGTTCTTCGAATAAGACAGGTCTTCTGTGCAAGGTGAATACTGTGTTCGATGACAGGGATCTTGACCATAGCTGCTTTTATGTATCCTTCCTCCTTTGTTGGAGTATTGCTCACTGGTCTGGACTTCGGCTGCAGCCAGTCACTTGCGTCTGCAGAACCGACTTGTTACCTCAGGCAGTAGGCTGGGCGCTAGAAGTGATAGGGTGAATCTGTCCCACAGGCGGAGGGTGGCCTGAAGCCGTATGTCTTATAAGGTGTACACCAACGAAGGACATCGATTCTATTCTTCTGTCCTGTACTCAAGGTCTTTGGAAGAGATACACGAGCTGCGGCTTATGCCCATCTCTTTACACTGAAAACTATTGGATGCTCAACTTATCAGTCCAGTCAGTGTTCTCTATCCTTGTCTATTTTGACATGGGATTCGTTGCCAGGATTCGTGTTCAGCTGTATGGGCTACAAGCGTTTAAGTCAGCTGTTGATGGTTTTTAGATAGATTTTATTTAGCAGAGCCTTGGGCTTCCTGGTGTTGCCTAAAGCTTCATTCAAGTTTCCTTACCTGCCCGTGGTGGCCAGGGGGTGTGGTCTTAACAATAATAAAAAATTGCGGTAAGACGCTGACTAAGGGCAGAGCCGCTGCTGCGAGGGAACGATCTATAGCGCTTCTCAGTGTCGAACTTTATGCATATTATAACTGTGAATTAGATATCATGTTGATAATGAGGAGTTTCTTATAAGGATTTTGTGATTCCTTGGATACTTGCTGCTTAATTTATCATTAATAAAGAATATTACCCCCATCAGAAAATTGCTCACTGAGCGAAGGCAATACTACTTTTCATTTTCCAATGAAGATATTCATTCGAAAATCTAGTGTTTTTCAACTGATCATAGATAGCACTGCTAATGATAACTTAGTGATGCGCAAGTGAGCCCGCAGCTACTATTATTATTATTTTTTTTTATTTAATGCCATTATTGACTTGAACACTTTACAACTACCGCTTTGCAAGAGATGTTTATATGAAATATAAATGAAAGAAGTATTGGTTTCTGCATGCATGTACAGGATCGTTTAGTGACTTCCCTCTTATCTTCCACTTGATATTAGCAGCGCAGAGTGGGATGTCGGCAAATTCATGGCCCGCTAATAACATCGCCTCATTACCAAAATGCATGGTAAATGCATTGCATGGTAACATTATGCCTGGTAGACACGGCCTTGAAAGTTCATCACAGTCGTTTCAGCGTTTAACTACACGAAAGAAAACGAACCTCAAATCCGTATATATAACTAATTTAAAGTTTCATTTAGGCTACAACCCAAAAATATATTTGAAAATGAAAGCTGTCTTACATTAATTTACAATTTTTAGGGTAATTGAAGAGTGACAATGATTAAAGCGTGTAGTACCATTACTACTGTGCTCGGTCTGAAAGAACGTTCGTTAACAATTAACCATTCATTGTTCATACTAGTGGCGCTAATGTGCTACGAAGTAGTACTTGTAACTAGCGCGTCATACTAAGTCGCACCCCGCCGAATTCCGGCTTCTCCGCCGGAAGGTATAAAGTTTAATGTGAACGCAGATGAATGCAATTGATTTTAATTGGCTAACGCGCTACAACTGACAGGAAAAATGGGCGTAGAGAAGGAAACTATAAAGGATCTACGTAACTCTACAAACGAAGCTCGTCAACATGATCTGCGGTCAGCTGCAACATCCCCCGGGGAAAAGTCATTCGGGACAAGCCTTGGGCGAATGAAGTCTATCTATACCTACTTTGACAGGGGAAGGGCGATAAAAATTATACCTCTGAGAGCACGCTAAGAAGGAGGACTGTACCTCCAAGCTTAACTCTAAGGTTTCGCGTAGGAAAATCATTATATGAAATGTCCTTAAGGGTCCTTATAGGTTTAATGAATGCGATTAATATTCTACTATGGCAATACGATATTCTCCTCTTTATCGTCCTACCAAGGCAGTACATTTGTTGAAATCTATCAATGTAGGTATAACACGACCCTCTAAAGGGGGGAAAAGCAAACATATTAACGGAAGAAAACACATGCGAGATTATATTCCTGATGAAGAAGCTCACATGTCAGGAATGTAGGAGAATAATGAAGCATCATATCACCAAACGCCATTACCTTTACAATGATGATGGTGGTAGTAATGATGATTCTCAGAGTAGGATGGTGCGATGATGGTTCACATCCCTCCATGCCACAGAATACACGTACTGCATGATAGCAATGCATACATAATTTTCTATAGGCCGTCCCAAGAGCTAAGCATAAAATAACTCCTGGGACAGCCAAAATTTTATTTGTGCACCAATTATATTCTCACATGCATTAGCGTAAGCCTTTATAACCATTACAAAGGCGTTTCTAAAGAGGAAAAGGAAGGCACATGTAGGATGCCACTGCTTACGAGGAGCCTCTTCACGGAGGGAAACCGCGCTTAGCATCAAACTACATTTATCAAGAACACATTAAATTCACAAATAAGCCTACCAATACAAAATAACCAACATTATTACACTGTCGATTAGGGCCAGTCACATAAATAGGTGGCCACACACAAAGCAAACACGATGCAGCTATTTAGATAAGAAGATGGCCAGCAGAATATCGATTGTCATTAATAGTAGTGCAAAGAAAGGAAATGAAACTGGACATTGAAAAGGAAAAGTCCGTAAGGCCTAAGGCTAAGGTAACCCACGGAGTTTCCATGTGACGCGACTCCCATAATATAACACGGGTGAGCCTATCCTAACGTCTTATATCTAGCTTCATTTCTCTATCACCTAAGTAATAAACCTAGTGCATCTGTAGCCATTACCTCGATCTTCTATCCCGCATCCCTTGCTGCCACAAGCAATGTTAAGTGCATTTTTACGGAGAAAATTCGATTAACTAACGCAATATCCGCCCTCTTGGGCTGCTCTGCTTGGAGCACTCGCATGGCTGTGGTTTTCTTGAGGTGGTCTACGCGTCGTCGGCTGGTCTCTTATTACCAATTACAGGGCCACGGCAGCTTGTTTACACCCGCGACATTTCCTACGACGTCGACCTGCCGCTCTGGAGGCACAACACCCTCGTCCTATAGGACAAAAATCCTGCAGGATAAAAACCCAATTCACAGCCACGCGGCAGACGCTGCCTTGGTGGCTATTGGATTGCAGAAGTAAAGCGAAGAAACGATAAGAATGCAATACATCTAATCTACATACTTATAAAACTCTGCTAATCTTCTATGCTTGTTTGCTTGCTTCATTATACGCACAAGCTTCGCTTTATATGTAAGGAATAAACTGAAAGGAGATTGGATAGGTTTAAGGATAGAATAGGTTTAGGATAGGATGCGTTTTCAGTGACCCAGCGGGTCACGGGCTGTCTAGAGATTCATCAATAATACGGAAAAGCTTAGATAGGTATTAGGATAGGATATGTTTCTAGTGACCCAATGGGTTGCGGGCAGTCTGGTATCTTATATTACTATAGATATTAACATTATATGTACTATACCAATTTACGAATATATAACAGGTACGTACAGTGTGGGGTAGGCAGTGCCTACTCTAAGTGAAAGTATCCTAGTAGTTATACTTTTATTTTATGGCAAAATATAAACATGTCCTAACTTAACGATGATGTTTTAACTTTTTCAGATAGCTTCTAACGAAGGTTTTCATAATGCCTGCCATGAGCATTGCCTTATGGCACGCGCTTAATTCGCATGCACTAATATGTATATATGTTGCGCGCGTTTGGTGGATTTGCGCGATCGATCGCGCAAATCCACCAAACGCGCACAACATATACACTAAATACCAGCATTACAGTGTGTGACCCAAGAGTTAGTTTAGGCTAGATAACTCTTAGTTAGATTACGAG
>LQNS02278083.1:12976812-12990418 GCA_001587735.2 Parhyale hawaiensis | reverse complement strand
CTTTGGTCGCAAACTGCGGCACCACAGAAGACACCCAGCAGAGTGACTCCACACACGTGGGGTGACGTGAACAACGTCACCTGGACTTCTTCCGAAGACTCTCAAGGTAAGGTAAGGTAAGGTATACTGCTTAAACACCAATTCACTTTATTTTTCTCGGATTCCGTGAGATAGCGCTTTCGTTTTGTTTTCATTTGCCGACAGCAGCAATAATTGTGGCAATTTCATGATTTTCCTTTGGCCTGTATAAGTGTTGCACTTTAATATAGGAAACTATATCAAAACCATTCATTCAGCAATACAATTCCACGTCGGAAAGCACAACATGCACAATTTTTCTACTCCTGGTGCCAGCATTGCTGTACAAAATATCACATTTGGCCTGGGCAAGAAACGTTCTTCGGTATATACCCAGTGCCTCGATCATATCCATGCTGTATAGCTATATTGATGGCAAAATACGATCTATCCAATGTCTCAAGCGTGAAAAGAAGTGCATCAATCAACCGACAGTAAAATAAACATTGATAAAAACGGAAAGCCTTAGTATGTCGAGCATCACTGTACAAACGCAAGCTCAGCATGATGAGCCGGCGTTGTGCTGCCGTACCCTTAATTGCTCCCGACTTCCACTGTGTGTCGGGACGACGCGTGCGTTGAACATTCGCTCATAAGTTGAACGGACGACCACATCCCGACATTACAGTTAGTGTTTCATGTTTTTGCTATTATCTTAAAACCGCAAGTAAAAATTTACTTATTTTTGTAACCGAAACATAGACACCAATATTTCGTCTTACCAAGTTCCCGAAGAGAACGCAGAGGCGCGATGAGTTTCATCGGAGGCACCATATTCAGTGAGTGTTCATTAACTGGTTTATTGTTGCCTGGAGGTGTCCCTCCGAGCCCTGGCCTCAATATCCACAAGTCATTGGCCGTATTGTGGACCTCTTTCATCACCTGATCGGTCTTGGAATCTTTTTATCTCTTTTAAGGGTAATTTTTTTGGCGCTTTTAAGGGTAGCTTTTGTGATGGCAGCGGACACGCAACGAGGTGTTAACGCGCCCTTTAAATGGAGCCCCTGCAACCTCAGCATACGTCGGGTCTTTGGGTGCTAATCGAAAAATGGAGTTTTCCTTCTCAGCGCCTGATCTACTTAACGCCTTGGTAGTCAGGTTAGAAATTCTGTGACACGATAGCTGTATGGTGCACCTCACGTTTTTTTTTTTTCATTCATGTTAATCGAAAAATGGAGTGCTCCTTCTCATCAACTGATCTACGTAACGGCTTGGTAGTCAGGTTAGGTTTTCTGTGACACGATAACTGCACGGTGCGCTAAGCTTTTTTTTTTTTTTTGTACTTGTGCTAATCCCTCTTCTTAGTTAGCGCTTTGGTGGTCGGGTTAAAAATTTTACCACTTGATATACAGTTGTGTGAGAAGCCTCGTTTATTTCACTCTTTCTTCGTACATACAGTATTCTCTCACAGTAGAACTTTCGTCACACCCTGCTAAATAATGTGAACGTCATCAAAGTCGTTCTTTCTAAGTCGTAATCTGTTAGTTATGACTTTTGTAGCACCATATAAAAAACATATTAACAATTTTTTCTGTATAAAATATGATTGCTGGCTCCAAGGTAAGCTAGTCAAAGAAATTTTATCTTGAGTAGACAACAACAACAACAATGAAGAGAAGTTGATGTTTAGTAGAAAGTCTGCAATAGCTCGCTTACGGTTCAGTGTGAACTCATAGACTCAACTTATTCACTAAAGAAAAATTAAATTGTCTTTTGTTGGACTTTCAAAACTATCTAGCACTTCTTCAAACATGCACAGTCGTGTTTAAACTGCATTCAGAGAAAAGCTTGCTTTTGTATAGTAGTCGTTACGATGATCGACAGTCTTAATTCATCTGATATATGATCCCTTCCGCATCGCTAGCTGTAACAATAAATCAATAACATTAATGTTGTGTGCAGGAAGAAGCTGATGAGCACATTTCGTCCTCAAAGATTTCTGACTGAAAGTGTTTCTCGCTTGCAATTAAGGGCCAAACTCCCACCATTTCGCACCAATTGTGCCCCTCGTATATTTAACAAAAGCTCCCAAGAATGATCGCACATTTTTGATTCAACGAAAAAGTCCACAGTTTGGACATTAGTGGACTTATGGGAATTATTTTAATAACAGCCCTATCACCTTCAACGCCAAAGTTCTCTTTTTAGTTCCCTCGATCGATTAGTTGGGTTGATATCGGAGACGCACGCATTAGATACATGCTTGCTCTTTTACTACAATGTTATGATATACTTGATTAATAAAAGTCAGCCTCTCAAACTGTCTTCTACCTAGTCGCTTGTAAGCTTCCGACAAACGGAGCTAAGTAACTGTAACCGAAGCATTTTAATTCATACATCTGTTGGAATTTCAGGAAAGGGGTTTAGTAAAAAATCCTCCGTTTGAGCCTTTGAGCCAACATGAATGCAAAACGCTGCCCAGTGACAGGAAAGGCAACTTTCATTTCCCACCGTGAACTACAATGATTCGTTTCTGTGAACAAAACCTAGATTTGTGCAATCTCTCTTCTGTGAGAATTATTCCAGTGTACCCCAGGGCATCTCCTTAAGTTTTGTCACATTCATTCACCAGCTGCGCTTTGAGCGATTTGTTGGCATGCTGATTCGTTCCTACTTTATTGTTGTTTACTAAGTTATCCAATAATGCAATTGCTTTACTTCAAAATATTCAAGGTTCCCTCACACACGAGTAACACTGGACTCAATTACCCGATGTGGTCCATTTTCCAGTGGCGTCAGGACCGCCTTTCTATGAGGGAGTTTTTTCGTGCGACTTCAATGGAAACTCTTGTGTAGCACGAGACTGCCTTAACAATAAGGCAGGTGCCTCAATACTATTACTTTTAACACAATGCAACAACGGACCTCATTGAGAGGCTTCTGAGCGGCCTCCGCCATTGGTCGATAGGTCATTAAGAGGCTTCAAAAGTAAGCGTCATGGGCTGCCTCTCTAAGGGAGCAGACCCGGATTTTTTCCTGCCCTGATTTCTATCTTTATCGTATTTATTTTGGCCTGTGCTTCCGATCTTCACTTTTAAGAATTATTTGATAGTCCTTGTTATTCTTGAAACTTTACACAAGGTTTTATTTATAATTTCCTCCCTTCGACTTCATCCTACTTGGTTTTCTATAATGCTAATGTGTAGATCTGCAAATTAACAGAGATGGGCGCTACGGTCACTAACGGCCCTTTCTAATCTGGCTGTTACAGTTAAAAACAAGACTTGGGGCCGCAGGCCTTCCATTTATTTGACTAATGTGACTGCTCCGTAAGTAATTGCAGATGGCTGTTGATGCCCACTTTAGCTAATTATGCGCGATGTTCACAGTTGTAGACTTCAGTGGCGAGTATTACCCAACCAACTAAATTTATCAAGCAGAACAAAACTCCATCTTTCGTGTTCTATTTTTGCCACTCTACTCAAACTCCACCCGCCATGTGGACTAGCTTAAATTTGCCTGCTTTGAGTCACGTGTTCTGTACACAATCAGAAGAGGGCTGGATGATAAATAAGGGAAGTGATCAATAAAGAGTGTGTTGTGAGGTACACAAGCTCTCCAAGTGAGCTCTCTGTAGTCAAAGCGGCCGGGCACAATAGCTCGGCGCGTGTCGGATGCTCTGCCTCTTTAAAGTTACAGCCCTCCACGACACCCGCCTCGTGCCCTTCCTTATATGTAGTCAGTTACAGTATATTATAAGTAGTCTCTTGAGGAAATCCTGTGTGACTGCACTAATGTGTTATAGATATGTAGCCTTTCATGGTACCTAACGTCGGTTTCACATTATATGTTTTGTTTTCGGGAGTAGCACACAGTGTTGGAACGTTTATGCTCCCTCGCAAACACCTCGTAAGTCGACTTGAAGGAGTGATATCGTGAATTTGAAGAAATCCACGAAACTAACTTACGTGAAGAAAGGATGGGTCTCTATCAAAATTTGGAGCCGCCGCGGTACCGCCCAGAATTAAGCTGAATTGCCATTATAGTTTCTGCGGCAGCCCTCAGTTTTGATAGGGATAAAGGGTAATTCTGCAGTAATTCATAAATTTAAAAATTCTTATTATAGAAATATAAGAACATGAAGATAAATTTCGAAAGAACACGCATTTCGAATGAAGACGTGCATGCAAACACTAGACACATCGGAGTCACTGACGAAGAAGTAAAGAAACTCTGAGTAGAGCTTGCGAATGATATGTGTAACCACAGCAGACATAAAATTGTTAGTTAAGCTACCAAGAATAAGTCTTATCGGACTGTTGTAGCTGTCTTCTACTTTTATTTCAGTTCTGACGCCAAGATGAAGTCAGAGTCACTGGGCTACATGTCAAGACGTTAATATTAAGGTCATTTCTTAATACCATTTTTTACCAAATCATAGAATATTAATTGATGGAATATGCATATCGAGGGATATGTGATAACTATGTCTTCATTTCATTATAAGATTAAAACTCGAGATGATACCACTCTTTTCAATACTGGCTAATATGATAGCCATTATTGCAATCAGCTTTTAGTGTCACAAACGAAACTTTGGATATCTCTTAAATTTGGAGTTAGCTTGAACTCAAAAGGCTGTGCACTTCTCTGTTTTTTATCAACGATTCAGCAGAACTTAATTTTGGACGCGTGAGGTGCTGCGACGGCGTCAGAGGATTGTAGTGATCCCACTACGGTCTACTATAGGAGGCCGTTAGGACCGTAAGGAGTAATTAGCGGTGTTATCTCAAGACATCATCGCACCTGAAAGAGGTCATTGGTAATGGTGGCTGATGATATGTCATCAGCAAAACAAGGGATTGTTTCTAGTGATATCTTTAGGCATCACCAGACTGAAAGGGTTAACATATGTAGTTCTATAACAAGCTTTCAAAAATGACCTAACAACGCTCTAAAAAACATTAAAGCACACTTTTCGGTAAATATATCAGCACTTATTGTAAATCAGTAGCCCTAAATTATTATGATTCTTATGTCATGGTCTGTTTCAAATTATTTTAATCTACCAGTAAGACATCACGATATATGTATAGGTACATGTCGCAGCAGAGTGCGTTGGTACTTTTTTAAAATGGTGCAGTAGAAAACACATCAACAGCTAATGTGTTACCAATATATCCTTGAACTCTCGTTAGCGCTTCTATTCTTGATATTTTTATTCTCCCTGAATGATTATTTCAACGACAAAGGTGAAAATTTGTAACTCTGAAACTGAAGGTTTTTCAGCATTCTTTTAGTTGCAGCTTTTCCCTACCAACACCTATACCTACACTTTCCCCACCTGCATCACCATTGTGTTGACCCAATTATTATTATTCGCTTTAAGATCTTCAACCCTTTCAGGTATTACAATTATGATATAATTTTTCAGCTGTGTCGCAAAGCCACAAATTTTAATCACTACTTTTCGTAATTACAATGTCTATTTTCAGATAATTTAATAAGCTTAACCTTTTCCGGGTAAAATTTCCAAAGAGAAAAATACCTATTCTTGACTAAAGTTTATTTGAAGCAAAATAGTATTTGCTTCTTTTTTAACGCTGTTGATATCCAAGATCATAAAATATTTAAGAACAAATGAACACAACAATAATCGCATTATTATACTATATGATGGCGATACATATTTTTGACTGCTGCCCCAAGCGAAATATTTGGTAGTGGTTTATATTCTGTACCACAACGCATTACGCATGAGACGTAAGGTGGTTCATGTTCGGTATCATTTTGCTTGGAAGTAATAAAATTTTCGACCTGAGAAGGTGGAAATGCCACACAAGCCGCAGTTCTTTCCAAATATGCATTGCACGACCAGAGCTACAAAAAACAGAAAGGCCAAAGAAATCAGCACCTAACTGTGCTTTTAAATCCTTTTGATTGTAAGGTGATATCTCTATAGAAAGGAGGAAATCATCTTTACAATTTTTTTAGCAGAGGATACGCTATTCCAAATCATAGCGTAACAGTCTCACTATTGCTCTCCACAAAAGCTCTACCAGTAATTTAATTAGTACCATTAACACGAACACTATTCTCGACAGGCGCTCTATGATGATATTTAAAAAATGGTGTAGAGTGTAACTAAAGTTTATAAGCAGGTTGGAGTTGATAGCTGTTTGAAGTTGAGTCTTATTAGCTTTGCAACAGCGATGAAATCTATTGTATCTATGGCATATCTCGAGCGATCGCGTAGTTACTGTTGGGTTTCTTGACCAGCTTGGGTACGTACCTGTGTATAATGCCACGTGTTGTTCAGTCAGCTACTTGAAGTAAAAAATCACCGGCTCTTAGAGTCAGCACGAGCATGAGATGAACAGGATGCTATAGAGGTCATCTCCTTAAAACCGGCGTTACAAATATTTATTGCCCATGTTGGAACAGGATCACTTAAGCAATAACCTTGGACCGGCCAGAAAAAAAAAATTAGGGCTCAGGGCTCTGTTCATAAGTGATTTCCATGTTACCATGACATTGGAGAGAAATAATGTAAAATAACTTCCAACGATAACTAAGCTTAGTTAGTATTTTCCAAAACCATGCGAAGAGAAACTTCTCCATCTCTATACTGTTACCATGGAAGTTATGACTCGACGGTGTAATCAAAATGTCAAATACATCATAAGGCTCATGGATGAATCTTCAAATAAAAGTTTTCAAATTAAAATAGGGTCCTCCAGCAAGATGTAATATCTTCACATGTGATGCAAGAAATGTATTTATCAGCAACAATGCAGATCAACAGTTGGCGACAATCGGTAAGTTTATGACGCCAAAATTACCTAAATGATCAAAATTAATTTTGCCCTATACCGATAACTCTGTTATTCCTACAATTATTTGTATTCCCTAGGTCACGTATGGCATAACTATTGCTATCATAGTTGTTATACATCAGACTTGAAACTGTAAGGTAAATACTGTATATACTGGCGGAATTCTATACCAATTGCCACGAATTAAAACTTTGGCTACCCGTAGGAATAGTATTATCTGAAATATCCCCTATGACAGGCACTGGGCGGTATGAGGATATAATCAATCAAACAACTTTATTAAGAACTCAAAGAACTCACAGGGATGGTACAATAGTTATATTAAACACAGCTTAACACTAGACTTAAATTAGATACAGAGAGAGCTTGACAGCCTTAGTATACGCTACACTGCATTCCGGCTCATTGTTTAGCCTCTGTTTGGTAAGAGTATGCGCTGCCATCGGCTATACGTATTTGACCGTCTGTAGCAAGGGCCATCACAAACCCAGTTTATCAGCGAATTAGCTGATTTTTTTTATCCTGTTTTGGAGACAGAAATCAAATTTCCTTGTTCTGGCTTTCAAACAATCAGTATACTTATCAGAAAATATCACACTAGCACTATAAGACCTAGGTACATTCATAAGCCGGTGAAATATGTCATTATAAGCCACACGTAGGCGCCCAATGGTCTTCTGCTTAAAGTTCGACCAAAGCGAGTTACAGTACCTACATAGGGTAACAATAGTTACGAAATAACTGACTCATGACCTCTTCAGAACAGTGACCAAATATCCTCACTAGCTTGTTGCCCACGGCGTCTAGGTTCCGAGTTTCTTTCTCTTTGTCCTGGTTATCACGAAAATCATCAGTGAATTTGTGGCCCAGATAAGAGAAGTGGTTTACATAATTGAGCGCTACGCCATTGAGATATGTCACTTTATCGGCCAGTAGATATTTTTTTTGTTCGTTTGTTTGTTTTTCCTAGGTTTAATGTACATGCAGACAGTTTTCACAGTATTATATTCGATGCAAAGTTTACAAACTTCATGTTCACAAATTGTAAGTAGTTTTTGGAGTCCTCTGGAATGGGGAGCAGCAAGAACCATGTCACCAGCATAGCTTAGCGCATTTATTGCCTTACCATTAGTATGGCACCCTATTCCGGCTGCGTTTAGTTAGGTGTGAATATTGTCAATGAAGATATTAAAGAGAAGTGGGGAGAGTAGCCCTCCCTGCCTTATGCCATTAGTCATTCCAAACGCTGATGACATTGCTGTTCCCCAATTCACAAAGCTCTTCTGAGTTTGGAACTAATACTTTAGAGTTTTAACGATGTAATGGGGTGTTTGTATATCGATCATACACTTGAAGAGCGAGAAATGGTGAACACGGTCAAATGCAGTCAGCTTTAGTGTCTAGAAAACAAAGGTACGTCTGAGTTCACCGTCAATGAAGTGGTTTATAACCTGTTTAAGTGTAAATACAGCCATTTCCGTTCCATTTTCGGCTTTGAAGCCAAATTGGTTATCTGTAGTCATCATAAATGGTAACATGCGCTTCTCTACCACTAGTTCTACTACTTTTGAAAGAGAGGTAGCCACTGCAATTTGTCGATAATTTCTCTTCTCTATAACACATTTAGCTTTGCTTTCAACTATTGGTGATATTATAATTCATCAGGTCATCCGGGAGGAAACCCAAAGTAAAACACCTAGTGATAAAAATTGCAAGGAGCGTTACCAGCCTTGGGGGCTATATTTATATGCTTCAGCTGGGATATGGTCCGCCCCTGATGCTTTATTATTCTTTAGTTTTGCGAGTGTTCGATGAACCTCATCTTCAGACACGGTGCATTGTTCACTAGGTGAAGCCAACTTATCAAGAATGTCGTTAACAACACCTTTATGATTATTATCATCAGTGCTGTTCATGACACCACTATAGTGAGTTCTCCAAACTTCAGCAATGTTTCTTTCTCCAGTGATGCCATTCACTGAGTGAGTTTGTTGGACAATTTTTTTGTTCTGATCTCGTTTTCTCGCCTACGCACTTGCTTGAGCGCTATGCGACACAGATTGTGTAGCCTATTTTTTGTCTGCCACAGTTCACCCATGTACGCGGTCTGCCTGCTCCGTTCCAGTTATTATACGGAAGCCTACTGGCTGTGTGAAGCTCACGGACCTTATTATTCCATCCAGGGATATTCTTTCTTTCTTTATGAGGTACGATGCCAAAAACACGGTGCCCGGACTCAACGATAGCAGTTTGTATATCTGAAAAGAGATTGCATACTCCCGCTTCAGTGGCTACAACTTCATTGACAGTTTTCTCCAAAGAATCATTCAGGCACATCTGATAACGAGAACAAGGTTCATGTCAGAGAACCACCAATTAACATGTTCGCTATTATCAAGTTTCTGTGGTAACTGTATTGGAATTGCACTAATGCTAACGTTACTGTAGAGAGGTAGGTGGTCAGATGCAGGCGAGTACTCTAATGTCCTAGCTACAGTTACTAACACTAGGCAGTAAATTCATTGAGTCAGCAATGTGATCCGGCCAGCTCACGCCATCCCTCCTGTTTATATGGGTAAACGTGGTTGGTGGGAGCAGACAGATATCTGCAAATATGATTTTATACTCTATAAGCAAATTCCGTAGTCTGCTATACATACATAGTCGTATCGGGGTTGGCATTAAAGTCACCTGTGATGAATAATTGTGACGCTGTTGTGGCGGCAAGTAATTCTTCAAGTACATATTCCCAGGTAATGCAGTTGGAAATCAGTAACTACCATATGATGAATCAGGTAGATATACGGTACATAGAGAAAAGAAATCGATGTTCCCGGTGCCTCGTAGGTGAGGCCTATTATTTTCTTATCGTATTTGCAAACCTTCACATATTTGGCAATTCTATCTGACCACAAAATTGAAACACCGCCGCTCGGCCGTCGAACATGCACCCGCTCTGAGCTATCCATCCCGGAGACAAAGTATGATCCGTAATGTAAAAATGTGAGTGTTTCCTGTCAGCAGATGACCTGAAGCATAAGGTTAACAATACAATTACGTACAAAGCTGTGTCAAACATAATCGTAATTAAAGAATAAAAGTTACCTGAATTGTGAAATCTGGATAAGTTAAAACTAGTCAAACTGCATTAATTGAATTCAAATGATCGATTCTTGGTCTTTTTTCTGTACATTGAGTTCTCTGGTCGCGGCATAATAAGCCCTATATACGTACGATAAACCAAACGTTGAAATCTCGTCGGAATAGCGTTGTTAATAAGGTTACTTGTAAGGTAAGCTGGTCTTTATTGGGTTAATAAATAGCGGCAAATTCGCGTGAGTTGTAAGTAAATTCTGAGCCTAAATTTCACTATACAGTATGTAGGACGGCAGTGTTGGAGACTCACCTGGATTGTGTCGGCAGCGAAGTTTTGTGACGATAAAGGAGGAACAATCTATCATTATATATTTTTTGTTCCAAAGTGTAACTATGCATGACCATGTTTCTGCTCGTATTTTTGACATATGCAAGATGAAATTTACCTCATATCTTGCGGCACTGCGTATACATATATGTAATACTGGAAACAGTTCAAGTATTTTGGTGCAAAGAAAAAAAGTACCTGTTTCATTCATGAGCTTCTGTTCCGAAAATAGTGTTATACCTAATAAAATAGTTATATATCTAAAAGTCAAAATTCACTTTGTGTCGTGCGACAGCTTTTGAAAAATGAAATGACTGTCATTGCTGAAGTTATGTTACTATGAGACATTATTTTACTCGCGGAGTTTTGTAACAATGGACGTTTTTAAAGACGAAATTAACATCGCATCGTGTGGTGTTATATTCTATGTGAAATTAAGGCCACTGCTGAGGCTTTCCGGTGCTCGAAAGAAATATTTTATTGTAAAGCTTTTTTTCTTACGATAGCCTCGTCCTCGAGTTCGGAAATACCACCGGTAGAAGAAGACTACCTTTCTACCTAATGCCTCGTAAATGCTGTCCTTGGCGTAGAGCTGGAACGACGATTAGGACGATAATAGGAGGCTATTGACTGATATTGTGGACAATTTGAATGATAAAGACTGCCATCATTTGGGCTACGAATTAATGTAGGGAGTACTAGACGACCTACAGTAGCGGATGTTTAGTGTAGAAATTGATACTTAGCGGCTGCAAACTATCATTATACCGTTAGTTTTATCATGCAAAGGAATTCAAACACACCGTTGCCTATTGTGCATCGAGATGACTTCTTTTCTCGATACATCCATTGAAAGTGAAAGGCTCGTCAGTTCTTTTTTCAGAAGTTAAAGAGCTCAAGTTCAAATAATATTTTTGAAGAATATAGAGCATGTACTTTTTTAATTAGCGGACTGCAAATATCAGAAGCTGATCATGATCCCCTCTTGAAATGAGTCAAATAAAGTATACACATTTATTATAAAATTTCTTTGAAATCTGCTCACTTTTGACTACGGTATAAATAACTAATTTTTTGCTGAAGAACTTTTATGGCTAAACAATGTCTTTCTAAGCTTTAATTAACCTGGGATTATTCAGTGATATTTAGAAATCTTGTACGATCATGCTAACTCAATATTTCCGGTTTGAAGTTGAGGGCCGTCCTTCCATTTAAAGTGATGCCAGAGCAGCTCCATCAATTACTTGGAAGAAAAAATATGCTCGCATGAAGCCAATACAGGACAAAAGAGGTTGCTAATTCTGAGTTGCATGCACGTTTAGTGCTATTTTATGCTTGGAACATTTACCGGCTCACTTCGTCGTTTCTCAGATAGCTGATCTTTTAAAGCTTATTCACTCCATAGAAAGATCTAGCCCCAAAGCACAGATGGATCCAAATGCTTGTGAGAAAAATGACCATTGGCAGTCTCTTCTCGTCTTTGCCCATTAAACTGTCTTAAAACAAACCTCATGTGCTTTGAATAAGCTCATGAAAAATGATCCGCGATAGATAGCGTACAGGACCTGCCTGCGAGGAAAAAATCTGCGTCGGGTGCGCGGCTGGGCAGCCGCAACAGATGACCTGTTCACTAACTTCTGTGCCTCCCATTCTTCAAACGTGGCTCATTACTAGGACGAAATTCCTGCTAATAACCTAAGACCGCCTCTTTGTGCCAAAGATATGGAAAAGCTACAATCTTTTCAGAGTTAAAGCAAGATCGCTTCTCAGGGGTACTCCAATGAAAAAGATACAATCTTTCAATGGAGCTGAGAGGCCACCTCTTGCTGTTACATAAATGGGAACGATGCAATCTTTCAGGAAAAAATTAAAAAATGTCCCTCTATTGTATGCATATTAGAAGAATTGAAGCCACAGACTGGATGTCATAAAGAACAGACACCTAGTCTTCATTATTAGCAACCAGATTCTCAGTACACTGGGAAGCGATTTAAAAAAATCACTCTAACCACTTTGTCTAAATGCCCATATTAGATGCGACTGAACTAAATATAAAATGACAAACTGCATCAACTTATTTACTCCTAACTGATTGATGCTCATATTTAAATCGCAATATAGTTTTTTGTACAGACTACACTATAATACCTATAGCTTACGGATCTTAATACCAACGATGTTTCACTGAAAACTTAATATGTTTAAAATAAGAAACATATCTCTGTCTCCTTTATGACTACCAGTTTCGTTAGTATCGTTCCCTACTCAACCATCGTATTAGTTTCTGGAATAATTATTATCCAGCCCAGCTGAAGCTGAGCTGGACATTTTATCAGGAAATATTCATGACCTGAACTAAGAGATATGCTCATCAATCGTAAAACACAGCATTTGTTTGAGCACTCCGTGTTGAACTAAATAAAAGTTTTTATTTGTAACGTTTCCTTGTACGTGTGCCATATTGTTTATCTTTGCCCTAGAAATAGCACTATTTGCTATGCATCATATAGCTACGGCATGGCAAACTATGCATCCAGAGGATCATCATTGAAAATCGTCATATTTAAACCTTTACTACCCGTATTGATCTCAAAATCTACTTCCAATCAATGCCATTCTTACCCTTATTAATCTTTAATGTGGACTGTAGAGGAAAAAGCACCATGCATCTGAAACCTGGGAGCAGTCTATCAAAAAACTCCTTCATAAATTGGGTCAGCAAGACACACACGGGAACTACAGACCAATTAGCCTTCTTCCTATGCTCTTCAACTTGCACGAAAAGACTGGCAGATCAGCTTGCGTCTCATCTTGATCAATCAGGTATTCTTCAAATTAAAGAGGGTGCGCCTACAGAGCACGCACTAACACTCGCGATATACTCTTCTAAACGTTTTTGAAGGTATCTACCGAAATATGGATCGTAAATGCTTCACTCATCTTCTGCTACTGGATCGATGTAAAGCATTTGACAGCGTTCACCATGGTATTTTACTAACAAAAATTACCTCCATAATTATTTTCCCCAGTTGGTTTACTAGCTATCTACAAGACAGGTCACATGCTGTCATGCTCAACAAGTTTACCAATGATGTCCAATTTGCAATTCCGTTCTGTCACACGTGAGCCATGAAGCTGAAAATTTGCAAAAACTATAAACGTTGTACCACAAAAATGGTCTTAAACTTATCGCAGATGAGACCCAATGCATTCATTAAATTTAGCACTCCGCAGCTCAACAAGCAGCTACGCTCTTTCTCTTTCTGTCTATCACCTTTAATACCTGAATTATCCAACTTCACGATGTCGTCAAGGCTTTCGGAGCGTG
>LQNS02278083.1:12941996-12976785 GCA_001587735.2 Parhyale hawaiensis | reverse complement strand
GATGAGACCCAATGCATTCATTAAATTTAGCACTCCGCAGCTCAACAAGCAGCTACGCTCTTTCTCTTTCTGTCTATCACCTTTAATACCTGAATTATCCAACTTCACGATGTCGTCAAGGCTTTCGGAGCGTGGAAAGATAAATACTTAACGTTTGACTTTCACATTCAGAAATTATGCAGGACTGTGAATGGTACGCTAAATTTCTCCACAAAATCAAGTATCTCCTAGATCCAAAATCACGCCTACTGCTTATCCAATTACCCATTCTTTCTCGTTTTAATTACTGTTGTGTAATCTTGGGAAAACCGTACTATTATTTTATTTCAGATGTGCAAAAAAAAAACCAAAACTTTGGGGCGTACGTGGTTCGCAACGGCAAATTTACCAAACGCGACCCTACCAGCTTACTGCTAAAAAGGCTTCAACGGCCCCAAATTAGTTCAAAATTAAAACTAGTGAAGCCCAATATTTTTTCGTTCAATATAAGGTGATCTTGGAAACTCCGTGGTTCTGCAATTTACCCGCAGTAGTGAGACCATTGGACGCTGTCTCTTAGGAAAAACCTTTTGAAAGTGGGCTTTACCCGCACTAGCACTGGTATAACAAGCCCCGTCTATCTATAGAGCTTATCTTTGGAATGATCTTCCGGCTCTGATGCATGATGCGACTGATTTCCTATTAGTTCACCAGAATGAAACTTTCATTTTGAAAATTCAAAATAATTGTGCAAAACATTAACGAACGCGACAGACAAGCATTCGCTCTTGGCGAATATTTCAGCTGGGTCTGTATCTTTTCACACTTGAAAATCTGCACAGATTATGCTCACGTATAAATAGTACATACTAATAATTCCATTCTAATGATTTTTTATTCTAATGATAGTTTTTACATGTCCACAATAAAACAATGTTCGGCCAGCGACTTTTTCTGCAAAATTGTCTTATCTAACGTATCAATCGCTCTTACACCTTTAGGTTATTGTAGAATGCATACCGTATTTTCAACTGCAATAAATTTTTGTTTAATCAGTAGAACTTTTTTTATCCGCCTATCTAGAATAAATAAAACCACTTGTATAGCAGTATGCCTCTACAAGGAAAATGTATTATTTATTTCATGGTCTTAATAGCGTTTGACCACTGGCTGTCCGCTAGGGTAAATCAAGTACGAATATATCCTTCTTTACACTTTATAGAATGCAGAGATAGATGATGATAATGGCATATTTTAACTCGTCACCTCTACATTTGAATGTTCAATTAACAGAAATCAAGCATGACTTTTGATGATACCAAAGAACTATGATTCACTGATAAAAAAAAATTTGCCATCTCATCTAGCGGAATCGCAATCAAAATGGTAAGGTTTAATTAATAATGCGCACTGTATTCGTACTTCTAGTACGTCTATTGAATTCTTATTCCAGTATTTTAAGCATTGCCAGCATAATAAATCTAAACAAATATGTCAGTGCAAAATTATATCACTTGTGTTATATCTCTAACAACGGGTAAACGCTGACTTTTCATTACAGTAAATTAGAGACCAACTGTGAATTTCCTCCTTTTGTTAGCTCTAAGAATAAATACCTCTTGCAGGGTCTTGCGCCCCTATGTTTAGCACTGCATCCAGATGATAAACAAACGAGTTTTCTTTCTTTCTAACGCTATCTTATTCTGGCTTGCTCTTTTCCTACAACGCTTCTTTCTCCTACTACGTACATTGCTACGGGGGAAAAAAGCTCTTTTAGAACAAGCTTGAGTAAGATAGGACCAACGTGTTTCATTCACGACGTTGCAAGCCACATGCTATTGATACGGGAATCAGACGTTGTAGTTTGTTCTTACTGGCCATTTTATCGCGAATCGAGCAAGATTTTTAGGCAATAGACCACGATATTTTTTTTTTTTCGAGTTAGTATGTTAAGGGTTTAAATGCGCTTCCGCTCCGCTCACTGTGATCGAGATAATCTAATTCTCTGAATTTCAACTTGGCCGGATATTTCATCTGGCGTTCCCGCAACGACATTTGATCGAGTTTCAGAGGGTTATTACCAACCGATTACCTTTTACAAGCCACATATATAATCTAGCGGTTTGAAATTACCGCCTGAAGCTCGAGTCAATGTGGCAAACTGAAAGCCCTGAATTTGGTATCCGGCTAAGTTAGCGCTACACGGCTTAGATTATCTCTGTGTCAATATTCCAATAGACGACACCCTAACAGTTACAGGGCTGGTTAACAGTAAACAGAGAATGATACTCCACTGTGTCATCTGCAAAGTCTTTAACAGCTGCATTAGGTGATCATTTGTGCGGAGATATTGTGCCTTGCTCATCATTTGCCAGGTGTAATGATCTCTCTGGCATGTACCATCATGTCCTGACGATCATTTGTGCCCTACGAAATATAGCCTTGCAGATTTGGTGCTTTGAGTTTGCTCGTCTCTCTCTCAGCCTGCCTGCAAAACACAATGGCCAGACCTACGTAATGAACGGATTGCTGATGACGCTGTTAAAAAGTTTTAAACAAGGAACAACGCGATGCTTTTTTTATCACTGATATGCTGTTAAATTCAGCGAAGAGAACCACTATAGCGGTATCCTTTCTTCCGCGAACGAGAACACCGTATTCGTTCGATTCAACTTTTGTCAGTCGTGAGTAATTGTTACTGGACAGCAAAACTTTCCCTGTAAGATATTCGTATACACTGCATGATTCATTTTGAATTTTATTCTGAATTTTACTTCATATTTCAATGCATAATTCCTAGCTCCCTGCGTATTAATTAACCACGGCATTTTAAATTCGCTATATAACGGCATGGAAAAACATTGATTACGACTGTTAGTTTTTCTCTCTCACCAAAGAATGCCATCCTTTTGTGTCCTTTTCATTACTGCTGCCAAAACAGACAATGGAAATGTGACCGCAAGTGTCTGGCAGTTCGGCGGACCCCGTCGCGTCGGGCACTCGTAGAACCACGGGACACTTCTGCTGTGGTGCAGGCCGGCCTGGACATATGGGCACATGAATCCGTAACGAAATGAGAGCATGTGCACCAAGAGTAAATAAATAACTTATCTTCTTCATTCTCCCAAATTTGTTAAAAATTGGAAGGTTTGTTGTCCATTTCTTGTCATTACGCCGTAGAGAATCGGGCCCATTAACTTTTCGTATAGTCCAGAGCAGAAGACTTACAGAACAGTTGAAATGCCTGCGGCAGTGAAGTAACTAGTTCTTATTTACCTTGCATATTTTAACTTTTGTAAAGTTTTTCAAGAAGGTGGCGTTGATTGCTAGAACGGTAACATCCATTAACTGAGACAGTTCCTTGACAGCTGTCCTTTGCTACATTTTACGTCGACTGTAGTTTTGCATCAACAAAACGAACGCTTATGTCATCGTTTGCAAGTTAGAAACATTTGTTATTTGTCCTCAACCCTTTATTGCCTCAATTTAACTAGACTATACATATGACTAACACTGTTTATAACGTCTAAAAATGTGCACAGTATGAAAAGAAGGTTTGACTCACTACTCAGTACGTGCAATGCTTGAATACGAATGCAAAACTTGAATTTGTATTGCAAAAAATGAATAAATCGACCCGCCACCAGGACCTGAACCTTCAAGCACTAAACTGCAGCATTTGTTAACATTGTATAACTAAACAATTGTACCATCTTATTTTTGACGTTCAAATAATCGCGTAAGGCAGACTGCCCCCCGTAGTCCAGACCGTCTTGCGCACAATGGTAAAAACCAACATGCTTGACACTGCTCCACCTCAGACACGGAACAGAGACACAGAACTGCGCTGTTTGTGGCGAACTGTGAGTTTTCCGTGGTTTTTTCGTGTCTGCGGTCGGACAAGAAGAAGGAAGGCGACGGAAAGCACTTCCAATTGCCGCTAACGATATGTTCTTTGAACTCAGAGCTCAGGATCTTCCAAATGTTAACGTCGTTTTAATAATATAAATTGCTGTTGAGGTAACGATAGACTTCGCGACCCTGGAAGTCGAGCTCGACTTGAAAATTATGCTAAGAGCTTTAACATTCCAAGGTTAATTTTAACTCAGCGGTGGACTGCATGCTTGTGCAATCTTGAAATTCCAGAAATGCTACAGCTTCCTGTCGGTTAACTGAAATGCAGATGTAAATCATGTAATATGCAACATAGCATATTATGATCGATGGAGAAACATATTATCATTAATGGGAATGCATTGACACAATGACTTTAATAGGGCTGCTGCTGCTGGTACAATGAGTTGCATCTAGCTGCTTCGTCGTCTGTACTAAGCGCTTAAAATTTGCATTGGGCATTGTTCATCGTTATCCGATCATGCGCGCGATACGCTATGCCCGTGCCATCGCCTACAACCTTACGTTACCGTATGTACCTTGTAAATCTTCGAACTAAGCCCAAGTGACGTTCTCCGTATCACCTGACGCCTTTGCAGCCACAATGTTGGGTTTCTTCTGTTGGGTCGCTCTGCAGTTATAGACCTAAATATAGAACCAGCAGCGAATTATGCCCAGAGTGCACGTAACCGCTGACCCCTGGTCTATCTGATATTTTTCTTAAATGAGAATCCAGTAAACTTTTCAACTCTATAATTTTCTCATCAGTGGTGTTTAGAATATGCTCCGGCATCTTACTGAGCAGTCATGCTCCCCGTACAGAGGAGCTATTTGAATATTTTGTAGCCACGGCTCTGCCACTCTCTGCTTGGCATGTGTACATCACAAGTCCTTCCAGTCCTTTTTGAGTGTCTGGCGACAATCCGTTTATTCACATTCACAGTGATACGTTCCAGAGTTTTCCAAATATATATTATTGCGAAGCGATCGAATCCTCATTGTACTGAATACAATTGGACACAGCTAAATCGTTTATGGTAATAGCACTCCTGCATGCCTTGAATTTTGGCGGTGAACGGTCTTTGGATAGCTTCAAGTTGTTCTAGCTTTTTTCTCGTAGTCGGCATCCAAAGTGGAAGCAGTACCCTACTTTCGTCAGAATTGATTTCTTCCAAAGAGTGACCCTCCCTTCTACTTCGCGTTACGAGAAAGTTCGTCTCAGCCTCGAACTTAGCGCCCGCTCTCAACTCAAGATTTTCATTTTCGGGGAGCAGTGTAAGTGGTGGAACACAATATAGAGAGCATTCTTATTATTCCTTTTCGAATGTAAAACGGCTAAAATACGTAATTAGAACCTGAACTCCAACTCCGATAAATGACGTAGCCCAACGCTTACGTCGATATATAAATTACAAGCACGGATCCTGTAGACTATCTACAGTGTCAGCTAAAGCAGTAGCATCTCTACTGCGTCGTATTATGTGTACAAAGGAATCGCAAAAACCCACAAGACTGGCAATCCTCTCAGACCAATTATTTCTCAAATACCGACACCTACGCATCAAACTGCAAAACAGCTCAACAGACTCATCACTCCCTACCTGAACGCAAACTACATCATTAAGTCCACGGACGACTTCCTTCAGATACTTCGCATCAACCGACCCGACGGACACATTCCATTCTTGGACGTAGTCACTCTTTACGAACGTACCGGCCGAAACTAGTGTTGACATAATTTGCAACGCAGCTTACTACCACAGCACCAACCCTCCACTTTCGTTTGCGAGGAACATAATGCGGGACTCGCTACTCACCTGCACCACCAAAGCGCCCTTCAAGTACATAGACAGAAAACTGTACTGCCAGGTAGATGGCGTAGCCATGGGTTCAGCGCTTGGAGTAACCTTCGCGAATTTCTATATGAGCCACAAAGAAAATTCAGTTCTACAAGACGATAATCTGAAACCATGCATCTACTGTAGATACGTCGATGACTGCTACGTTGTAGTAAGAGATGAAGAACACCTATAGCAACTCCAAGCTGCGTTTCAAGCAACATCCGTTCTCCATTTTACTCATGAAATGAGCAGCAACAACATCAACTTCTTGGACGTGCAAGTAAACGGAAGCGGAAACCACTAGGTGACAACAGTGTATAAAAAGCCAATCAACACAGGAAACTACCTTTATGTGACCAGCGAGTGCCCGGAGCGATACAAAACAAGAACCGTTACCGCCCTCATCCACCGATCATTCAAGATTTGTTTTACCTAGGTGGGAGCTATTTCACACTGCTATCATGCAACTAATGCAAACACTAGTCAGCAACGGATACAGCTATTCATTCGTAGACGCCATCAGAAACTACCTGCAAAAACAAAAGAGGGACACAAACAACAGAAGACCAGATTCTATCAATATCTTCCACAAAAACCAAATATCGCCAGCCTAAAAAACCGACGAACGGGTCATAAGAATCATTACCAGCAGCAACATTACCTACAGCAGCCCAACAGATAAGCTAAAACTCATCATCTATTAGAAGAACCTTAAAACTGCTCAGCTGCTCATGAACACAGCCCTCCACCACCACCACCACCACCACCACCAGAACTGTAACATACCAATTTCATGTCTGAATACTCCTGTAATGTTAGGGACTGTGAGCATCACACTAGTTCATACATCGGCATGACAACAACAACAACGCTGTCAAGGAGATTTACGATGAATCTGAGGGGAGGGGACCGGCTAACCACCTAAAAAAAACATAACCAGCAGATCACCAGGGAAAACCTAGTAAGTCATACAAAAATATTACGCAAAAACAACGGCGAAATCCTCCTATAAATAGAAGAGGCCATACTCATCAAACACAAGCAGCCATACATCAACACCCAAGCGACCGGCATCGCCAGAACCTTACAGCTACTCGGAGACCAACACCCGCGACAACGAGCTTAATCAACAACCAGCGTAATGGCTAGCCGATCAGCGCGCTGATTGGCTAAGCTGGCCCTGCCACCAGCAAGCCTGAGGGGACCCAGCACCGCTCTTCATGTTCCAGAGCCATAGAGGGATCTTCCAATTTTCCGTGAACTCAGTACTGCTCGAGCCACAATCCTATCAGCATGGAAGACCTTCCATCGTCGTCGCCGCCACGACTACTACCGGCCCCACCACCGCCTCCTGATGATGATTACAGCCGTAATCGAAACGTTGAAGACACCATCGGTGGTCTACTGCGCAGCACCAATAATAATCAATGCATTAATTGTTTCCGTGAGCTCGAGAAACTTAATAAATGTTTAATCAATACCAAGCTCTCAGTCGTTTTTAACTAAACTTGCAAAGGATATTTGATAAACAAATGTCAATTTAATAGTCAATTTAGTAGTGAAAAAAAAACAAGCTTCGGTGAAAAAAGGGAAAAATAGCCAATAACAAGAGACATTTTGAGAATATCTTGTAAACGGTTGCCCAATTGTTCTTACACCTTGTAATTAATTGTTTCTCATCATATTTTTATTTTAGATCAAGTTGGAACTTTCACAGAGCATTTCTTTACGTTATCACTACAAATCAAATAAAAACATCGCCCAAAAGTGCATGTCTCCAATCAAAGTATGGCCATCTCTATGCTCTTGCAAGCGGGCAAGAGAGTCGTCGACATCGTGATGAACTTCCAGGTGTCCAAGTCGACTCTCATGAAAGTCAAGAGGTTGATCAAAGCTGGCCAGAGTCTTGATACTAAGTCAAGAAGTGGAAGGTTGAGGTCAGTTAGGACAATAGCCAACATCAAGAAGGCCCGAAACTTGATCATCAAGAACACGAAAACCACCATTTCGAAAGTGTCCAGGAGCCTCGGCATCAGCCGCCAAACAGGCCAGAGGATTGTCAAGGACATGTCGTCAAAGAGCTTAAAGATAGAGACGTACCGAATGCTTGTAAAAGTGTTGAGAGACGTTGGAACGTACGAAGGCCTTGCAGAACTGAAAAAACTCGTCCAACTCCAAGAAAGTGAGAATTTTCTGAGACGAAAAGCTCCTCGTTATGGACGCCGTGGTTAACAGGCAAAACGACAAATATATCTCTGATCTTCCCGTGAGCTTGGCAATCCCTAAAATTAAGTTCAACTCAGTGCTCAAAAGCCCTACGAAAATCATGGTCCTATGCCTCGTAGCCAACGTAGGCAAGAAGGGTCCGATGATTTTCATCCCCGAGAACGTGATGGTCAACGCCGTGGTGTATCAGAACGTGCTGAAAAGCCATTTCTTGCCTTGGCGGAGGAAGAATTACCCCCTCCCCGGCAGTTATATCTTCTGCAGCACACACACAGCCAAGTCAACGCAGGTATTCTTGACAGCGGAGGGGATCGAGTTCTGGCCACCTTCCATTTGGCCTCCCTCCTCAGCCGACCTGAACCCCCGTAGACTACTCCATCTGGCCACGATTGGTCAGGGAGGTCAACGCCGAGAGGCACAGCAACAGTCTTAAGAAGGCCACCAAGAGGAGCTGGAGGCACATATGGACGACGCCTTCATCAACTGCGTCACCCATCGCTTCCCCGACTGCCTGGAGAGGGTCCTGAATAGTCAGGGGCCTATTTGTCTTAGTTTTATTAACTATATTGTTAGGTTATCATTGTGTGAAAATTTTTGCCTCGTATCTGATAAAATGTATGATTTATTCAACTTTTTGTCAAAACAGTGTGAGAACTTCTCCTAAGCTCTCGTTGCCCGAAGTACTACATACTGTAGTAGATGAGATTTGAACCCGCAGCCGCGCTGTCTCTCATTCGCCGATAGCGCCCTAACCAAACGGCCAACTAAGAGGATGGCGCTCCATAAGTCCGTGCAACGTTTCTATTTCTGAGGTACATTCAAAGCTAGAACCTGAGCATTCCGAACAGCAGTCACACTACATCATAAGCGCGCAATAGTTCTTTAGCAGGAATGAATCTTTAGCGATTTCTTCTATGTACTAGTGGCCCGTGCCGTCATTATAAATTACGGCAAAAAATTAACACTTCACCAAAACCCCCGCCGTCTCCTGTGCTTGTTACTCTTTAGAAGGCTTCTTAAATGTAAATTCAGCATTCTGTCTAAACAATATATGCTGTAATAAGAGAGCTGTCTGTCCGTCAATCCGTCGGTCCGAAGCCTTATTTGTCCTGTATCTAATACCAAAGAAAAAGATTCCAAGGTACCCAACTTTTCTTTTTGCCAAAAAGGGCATGCAAACAGAGTTCTATTTTTCCTCTATCTAATACTGAAGAAAAGATTACAAGGTGCCCAACTTTTTTTTCTTCGCGGTTTGAAATTTGAATTTTCTCCTATCTTATTCCCATGTATGTAACATTCCGAGGTACCCAACTTTTCTTTTTGCCAAAAGTGCAAGCATACAGAGTTCTTTTTCCCCTATCTAATACTGAAGAAAAAATTCCAAGGTACCCAACTGTTTTTATCGCCGTTTGAAATCTGAATTTTCTCCTATCTTATTCCCATAGAGCGTGACAGGAAAGATATAAATAGAGTTATAAATAAATAAACAAATGAAAACACGACGTGAATTATTATATAGTACTGATATTCCTTTCTCCACTCAAAACTTCAACTTTATATCCAAGTCAGTAAAGTCCCAATGCTGTGCGATTTTCAATATCTTAAATATGCTGTTTTGACCTGGATACTGTACTGGCTGATAATTTGCTATTCTACAAAGGATAATTATAAGCATCAGTAGATGTATGAAGTTTATTACCATACAGTCGTAATTGCCTAGTAAAGCTTAAGTAAAAAACAACTACGTATAGGTACAGTAAGTCTTCAATTTGGTTGTTCTTGAAACAATCTATTTTGTGCAAGGTTTCATTGGGTTATCTCGCAAGGAGCTATATAGACCTGTATTTACAGCTATAATTATCCAAAACTTAGAAATGTCTTAGTAACTACTTAGATACATTTAGGTTATTGGCATTTATCATAAACCTCTCTTTTCATTATAATTTGTTATATTCACAGGAAACTGATGATCCAATGTTTGTGATCCAAACCACTTATTTTTAACACAGCTGCCTCGTTGCATTGTTCTGCGTTTTGTCCTGTAAACCGGGAGTGTCTGTTTTGCAACGTAAATCCATTTCTCGAATTTGCAAGATACTGTCAATCATAACTAGGAGCTAGGCGTTGGCTGCGATGACCGCACCCTTGGGCAACAGGACCAGGACGTTTGTTGAGATCATTAGTGATTTAATAGCGTAGAGTTTGCGACGAGTAACAATAAGTGTAACCGAGGCGTGGAGTGGATCTTTTCTGCGGCCGCCTCTTTGTTATGTTAATGGATGCAGCTCCAGAGTAGGAGCCGCTGCCCTGGCAACCGCAAACCAGAAGAATGTGTGGGCGGTGTGTTTTAGGGGTTCTGTTAGTTTTCTCTAATTTAGGAAGGAAGCTTCACGGTTGTAAAAGCCCTACCATTACCAATTGTCCTCCCTAATATTATGGGTAAACAAAAGCATCTGCTCTTTGGAATTTACATCTAAAATAAGCTCGGCTCGGCTAACTGATACCGCTCTTTGTTATGCGTTAGTTGCGTCGTCGTAAACGGAGAAAATTACACTAAATGTAAAAAATATAAGCCACAGAGCTGTAACATATATTAATATGTGACTATGCAATGAAATTTGTCGCTGCAAATGCAACAACTAATATTAGATTTCTAAGCCTAAGCTGGTAATCTACCCTTCGCAGAACAATGTCTGCATATAAATCTTATAAGCTTCGTACAGTCTCTAGCTCACTGTACTGTAGTGTTGACATCTGCGTTATTCCGTCGGCTCTGATCAGTTCCTAACTGTTTTCCTTACTCTGAACATTTCTCTCGTTTCTGCCCCAACAAAATTTCAAGTCGCCGCTGCGCCGCCCCAGCAGCTAAATTACGGTTTCAGCTACTGCGATGGCCCAGATTTTTGATAGGGTAGTCAACACCCATTATTGTACTTCAGTACCACACTCCTGTCATTTCACTCCTGTTAAGTATAGTAGGTCCCGAGAGCTTAAAATGTCTGCAACGCCAGCTGCCCGCAGCTATAATATTCGGTAGGCGAAATGTCTGTAAGCCAATTGTCCATCGGCAAACTTTCCTGTCAATATTTGTACTTGTATTTTAGTTTCGAAAAGCCTCCACTTACCACCTTGGAGTTCATTTTCCTTAACGGATTATTGGTTTTGGTGGGCATGCACCAGACATGTTGCTTGCAGTATTCTGTTTCATTTTTACTAATTTCAGTTTTCTTCATCTATAATTTTCTGGTCGTAGCGTACTATAAAAATAAAATATTCTGGGCCTTCATGCCTGAGGGTTTGATTAAGGAGTCATTATTAACTAGAGAAGCACTCCGAGACAGCATGCCTCTGCCGTGCAACGCTTGTTAACAAAGTTCTTGAAGATCCGTCGATAACTTTTCAAGTTATGTTTTAACAAAAAGGGAAAAAACAGACGTACTCACAAACGGAAGAACAGAGCATCACCAGAATTTGGTCATTTGTTTCTCTTAACTGTCGTAGCAGTTCATTCAAATTTATTGAAGATCCATCCATAACTTTTTGAGTTCTGTTATTGACAAGCACAAAAGCGACCTGAGAGACGAGCACTCAAGAGAACTAATAGATTATCACAAAAAATTGGTCGATTTCTCCCCGTAACATCTTTAGCATTTCTTGCAAATGTAAGGAGGATCAGTTTGTTTTATTATATTTTTTTTAGACATATCGTCGAAGAAAAAACGGGTACATTAATAAATGAACAAATAATTCAACGGATCTTCACGAAAAGCTATTCATCTTTTCCTCCAGAGATACCAAGCAATCCCAGCAAACTTCATGAAGATCTGTCCATAACTTTTTACGTTATCTTGGTGACCGACAGACAGACAAATAGACCAACAGATAAATCGACAAGCACAGACGAAAACATAACCTTCTTGGTGGAGATGAAAAAAAAAATGCGCTTGTAAAACTAGTAAAGGCTAGTGAATATTTTCACTACATCTCTTGTAATATTTTACTGACACAAACCAACAGGTATGAAGGCCCAATATAGATTATTTTTCATAGCTACCCTTGTATTTCACTTTCTTGTTATATACTATGCCATCAATGCCCGCGATATATTTAAAAAAAACTTCGAATAATTACAGTTATTACTATAGCGCTGATACCAATCACACACGTAAATATCCATATTCAAATGTCTCCCTCCACTTTTCCTTGTTGTAAGTTTCCTTGATCTTTGTAAATTTTCCTGGAAATTCCTGAAATTTTTCTGCAGCCACGTTTACATTTATTACTGTATTTGTTTTTGTCTTTGAATTTCTTATGGTTAGGCGCATTTGTCCGCTGACCAACGACCCAAGCCACTGCGGGAATTTCCTTGTATTCTGTGACCGACGATGGAGCAGGGGAGTAGGTAGACGGCTACTGAGTGTTTGCTGCTACTGCTGGTGGAAACAACAAGCAAGTGGGTAAATGAATGAATGAATGAATGAATGAATGAATGTCAGGAGAATCGATAGCATAGGATATGTCGTTCCCTTAAGAGTTTATGTTAAGCTATAGTTGACTTTTCTAACTTACAAATAAATGTACTGTACCAGAATCCAGGTAGACAACATACCGTACACAACACGAAATATATTCTGAGGGAAGTGTAGCTTACAAATTGTTAGAAGAAAGGGACAAAGATAATTTTATGTAGAAGTAAAGTTAACCAATTCTCAGGAACCTAAATCACTTCAAGGAAAACTAATACTAAATCCTCATCTTATCATAATTGAATCAAATATGCACCGCCCACTCAGAGAAGCATAATTTTGTCGCTGCATAATTTTCTATGGGCTTTGCCTGTCTGCCGATCCTACATATGGTGCTCAAAAAAATTTTATGAGTCTAACCGCTCCATATTCAACTCAAAACTTTTTTCTCGTCTTAAAACGAATTATTTTATATGACGATAAGATCAAAGATGCAGTCCATCATCCCCCGATTCTAAAACCTCCATTTCCGATTAAAAACAGCCCATTCCTAGGATCTTCAGTCACCGTTAGGCCAATCTCGCCGCACCCGCTCGAGGTGTCCATCCTCCCGAAAGCACGCCACTGCTGTCGCACCCACTGCCCACCTGTGCCTTTGTTTACACCGCAGAGCATGAGTCCCAAAGCCGGCAGAAGCAGATCATCTCTAAGTTGAACGCCATGCGGCGGCTTATCCTTTTAGGACACCTTGTACAATGCCTAACAACCTTAATCCGATTACGATGAGATCATGAAAGTCGGGGAAAACCTGCGCCTTCTACAAGTTCAATTTGTCAGTTGTCTACAGGTGGACGGCTAATGGCTTGTCTGGATTCTGCAGTAGTTTTGAGTACACGCGAGCCACATCAATGTTCGCTATTGCTCCTCAATTTGGGTCACTACCTTACAGTAAAACACTGTCGTAAGTTTTCTCGTACGTCTATGGCTGAAAAACAACAACCAAAACAGAAAAAGATACATAAAATACAGCTCCCTGACATGCATAGCCTGAGTATAGGATAACAAAAGCACGGTTTTACGGTTTACATTCCACACAAACGCTCAGGGTCACGTTGGTGAAAATATGATCAATCGAACTACATGAAACAGAACCGTATCGAGTAATTTCAATATGATTAAATTATAACAATTGCCGGTAACATTCGCGTGCTACCACAGCAGTTAACTGAACGCATGTGACTGTTGGAAGCGACAAGCGATATGCGTCTTACGTTTGCTTGTGATTCCACAAACTCAATCTAGCGAGCGTCTGGGAGTTTTCACATGTAGTAACAGTCAAGGTGGCATACATACTCTTCCAGTATTCCATTGCTAGCAGCATTAAAGTTTCAGGTCTTATTGAGCGGCACGAGTACATTACTTCATTGCGAACTACTTACCGACTATATAATAATTGGTGTAGCAACAACAACAACAACAAAAATCATCCGAATCAGTGGTTGTCAAAAGAAGTCAGTCATTCACTTTGTTTTTCAGTAATTGTCACCTTACTATCTTTTAATGACAGTCTAATGAACAAATTGAAGAGTCGGCTTCTTTGCGTAATCCGAAACACTCATTAATATATGGCACTGAACTTGACGAATGTGTAACCACAAAAGCTTAGCAAGGATAACTCGATGGAAATGGTCTACAATACTCTCCTAGCTCTAAAAGATATCTAGATATGGTCTATTGAGAATAAGAACAGGGACAAACATTGACCCACTGGCGGCTGACAGACCATTTCATAGAGAAAAACACCAAATTGAGGATCTAGAAATTTTCTGAATTGAAAATTATTTGTATGAGTAAAAGCTTCCTAGGGACGAGAAGAAACCATCTTCGATAAGAAATCTAAGTACGTGAAGACCATTCGGAGAAAACCTAAGAACATCAGGAAGAAACGAAGATAACATGTAGATCACCATTACATGTACGTATTTCATCAATCTAAACTTCTTCTCACTTCTGAGCAAGCTTAGCTCAAAGAAGTTTAATGTAAGAAGGTAGAAACGACTGCTGAGGTCGGAAGCTGAGGTTTCGGGAAAGACTGACTCGCTGATTGGCTGCACGAATGACTAGCAGCCTGTGATTTGTGGGACGGGAGCATAAACCTTCTTTGTTTATAAAATGTATCAACCCAACAAATGCATTGAAAATATTCAAATGAAATATGTAATATATATTGGATGATATAGTATACGATAAACAGCTTATGGCTAATAAAGAGCTTTGCTCTTTTGACAATAGCTATTCCATTAAAATGACAATACCATCTTTACTAGATTATGCCAATAGCTGTTTCTGAATAATGTAAAAATGGTCAACGACATGAGGTTAACAAAAAATGTAGTTCGATGCTATCCAGTAACTGTAGAAAACATTTTACTGTCTAAGGTTCCCTAAATCCATGAGCAGCGGTAAGCAGGATCACATGCCGGTTGGATTAGTGCCGCGTTATTTGTCTCAGTAAGCTGGTCCGGATTTAGTGTTAAATGCTTTAGGACGGTATGGAAAAAACCACCGGCGTGCCCAGCGCTTCTATTACGTGTAGGCTCAAACGGAGCATGAAGATCTTTTTGGTGTTTAGCGGTGACCCGAGTTGTGGCTCAAGCCTTTTTTTTTTCAGGGACGTTCCAGATGCTTTTCCGACCATAAAACAATATAGTACGTATCCTAGCTTTGATGTATAAAAACCGTTTTGTATCTTGAATGCACGCACACCGGTATAATGGCCTTACGTTCAAAAGTTATTTAATCCAACGTGTTCGATCAGGAGAACGAACACGATATATGCTTCAACTTTTTTGGCGCTGTCTATACACGTAGAAGCGTCTCTCATTCATATGAACGACTCTGTGAGTTCAGTTATGACATTGCTTCTCTATATTTTTGGTTATATTTCGTGTCTGTTCAGACCTTAGAATTCACAGTCTTATCCCATAGTAAGTTAATAACCTGATCGATATCGAAAGGTCAACCTATTTCTAGAATATTTATAGCTTGATGAGCCGATGGAGTAAAATCATTACACAACAATAAGCTGGTTTTTAAAATGCACAAAATGGCCTGTTTCGTGTGCTTACAACATTTGTGGGTTTTCTAGTTTTATACGGACGTATAGTTATTCCGATCATTAAAGTGATGACGGAAAGTATCTTTGTATATTTGTTCATGCGCTGTACGCTGCAGAGGGTAAGTTCAGTATTTATATATTTTGTTTACCGGACTTGACTCGTGCCACGTTTTGAGAAAACGGACGTGCAATTCATCCTCCAAACTCACGCGCTCGCCGTAACTCCTTCCACCAACCGAACGCGCAGCAATCACCAGTTTGAGTGAAAGCGTGAATGACTTGTGAACACATCTTAATTCTCAACAGACTGTCGATATGAGTCTAATTCTTGCATAAATTGTACCAAACTTGAATGTAGCTCTCCTTGCTAATGCCAGTAACACGATTCACTACATGTCATACATAGTAGTTAATTAATTGAACAGGTTTAGAGATTCAGACAATATAGACAGACTCACGATCAAGATAGATACACGGCTTAAAGTGCAAGAAAAGCAGCAGTCACTGATGCAAGACGTACGATAGAACAAGATAATATGCTGAGAAGTCCAGTTTTTTTTCGAAATTATGAGAGATATCTAGACATAGCAGGTTGAGAAATTATGTCTCAAGTTCTTCCCCATTTGTGTTTGTTCAGCTGAAATCGCAGCGCTCGGGTTTCTGGATTTTCACTACATACATGGTACAATTTCGGCTACCCTTCAACGATACTCCATCAGACTGCTTTATTGAAATTTCTAAATAATTAAGCCAACTAGGTTCACAAAATAGTAAATTAAAATAACGTAGCTAACTCAATTAGACCACTCGCTAAAATTATTTCATCAGATAATTAAATTAATTGATTACGCTGCTCAATTGATAGGTGCATCTTTAGATCACTTATAAGGTCACGCAATTCGGGAATTCAGGAACACACCAATGTTACGCAATGAGAGCACCGAGTAATGTTTCTACTTAAGCCACGCAATTATGACTTAGATTTTTATGCTCTGCGAGGTAACTGGTTACTGTACAGTATTAAGTTCTGGAGTTGGGGTAACTACTGAATTATGTTACTTTATGTGACTCCATTAGGTTACATAATAACGTGAGTTCAAAGATGACAATTGCTAGCTTTCTCATTTAGGTACTCAATCGGGTTTGGTTTTAGCTTGATAACCTCAATACCTAAGCTACCAGGAGCACACATGTAATTTGCTCTTCCTTTTTTTTTTTTTTTTTTTTTTTGAGGTTAGCAAGGTAAAAATTTTTTACGCATGTTTAAGAACATTTCCAAAAATATATATGTTTGTAAACGATATCTCATTGTTGATCCGTGGAACACTTTGATCCGTGACACTCACAGTAGGAAGTATGTCCTACAGTGGGTCTTGAACGGTGCTAAGAGCTATCGTAATTCTGCCCTGCTTTATAGTGAGGAATATTGATATTGGTGATGCTAGAAAAATCAGGAAACTGCTTCTATAATTCTCTTTTCTAATATTTTTGGTATCGGTAGAGCATGTAGCCTTCTAAGATTCGCGTCAATTATGTTTGGCGATAGGCACGGTTATAGGCTCCCATTCTAGCTGAACCGAATCTAACCAAGCCTTACCTGTTTGAGCCTAACCTAGCCTAACACAAACTCTGAGGTGTGTCATTTAACATACCAAGTCCGTTTCATTAATTCAGTGTGTCTTTTGCACGTTATCATTCACCAATAAACCCATGACAGATTTAAGCATAGCTGAAGTACATAACGTTAACGCAATGCAACCAAAGCTGAGGCTATCCTGCGATGATCCCTCATGCATGTCGATTAGATTACTGTATAGATAGACGCTAGCACACGAGCCAAAAGGTCCATTCCCAAAGAGACCCCTGAACTTACACCCCAGCCTTCTATGAGCTATTGCCATTATGTTAGTTTTTACTTATTGCCATTACGTTAGTAGGTGTTAGGAACTGCTGAAGCATTTAACGCAAGCCTGAGCAGAGCAGGCTAGTGCTGGCGGCAAGCGGTTCTTTCCTCCGTGCTTACTAAGTTCCCGGTCAAATCTTCCCGAAAGCACCAAGTTTTCTATCTATTCTTTGTTGTTACGAGCTCAGCGGTGAGCCATGATACTGTACTATCATAAAAATTGAACATCTTCTACAATTATTAGCTTGAAAGAAATGCCATGCAGCATCGTTTCCTTTAATATGTTGAGCACAATAATTAATGTAAGCTTTGGTAGATGTCATTTATTACCTATATATGTATGTGTTTGAATTAAAACAAAAGGAACGAGGCATTGACTTTAAGATGTGGAAGTTTTCAGCTGCATGTGCAAACTGCAGCCTCACTGGCTAATGCCATTATTGTTATTAGTTGTTACCCTCGAAAATTTCTGTGCAACTATCATGAAAAAGTGCAGAAAAATATATTATTATAGTAAATATTTAGATTTAGTAATTTATATTCACTAAAAAATCACTAATCAATTGTCGCTAAGTTACTTGAAGAAATAGCTCTGGATATAGGTACTGTATTTTTAGGCTACAACACTGGTTGACATGCAGCGTTATCATACAAGCAAAATTAAAATTCGAACTGGAAGATTTCAATGCAGTGGAAAGGATTATTACAGCAACAAAGAAAAATAGTATATCATTCAGCAAATTATTACCTCCGCCAAGGAGGTTATGTTTTTGTCGGTTTGTCTGCCTCTTTGTCTATGTGTCTATTTGTCTGTCTTTCTGTCTGTCACCAAGATAACGCAAAAAGTTATAGACGGATTTGACGAAATTTACATAGATTGTTAGGTATGTTAAGAGGAACAGATGATTAACTTTTGGTGAAGATCCGTCCATTCGTTTCTTTGTTTGTTTGCTTGTCTGCCTCATTTTTCTCAATACCATAACTCAAAAAGTTAAGAGCAGATTTTTATGAAATTTACATGAGTTGATTGGTATATTATAAAAAGTAAATGACCAAATTTTTGTGATGATCTGTTTGTTCGTTCTTATGTTTGTAGCTGTGTTTGATTTTATATTTGTTAGCGTAATAACTCAAAAAAATTTTCAGTGAATCTTTATGAAATTTACAAAAATTGTTAATAATGTTAAAAGGCAAAAATTATTAAACTTTGGTACAGATCGGTTGGTTCTTTTGTATGTTTGACTTATGTTGGACATAATGTTTGTTAGCAGCATAACTCAAACAGTTATGAAAGGATTTTCAAAAAAATTGCTGAAACTGTAAATACTATTAAAAAGCACAAATGATTAGATTTTGCAGCTGATACAAAAAAAAATCATAGTTTCAGAGCGAATTTGAATTTTTTTTTACCTTTGCCTTACTTGGAGGAGGTATGCGCTCTCAGAGTGCTCTAGTTCATCGTAACTTAAAACAGATTATCTTTGAACCTGACGCCCCACTTTTGAAAGTAGAAAGTACAAGTTCGTGTTTTGCTCTTTAAGCTCGTAGCGCTTAGATATGCGTTCATCCTTATTTCATTGCTTGAAATAGCATTGATTTGGATGCGATGCAAGGACCTATTCTTTATATTTAAGGGCTACTGGACTTTGAGAGGGGCTTCTTTTTTTGCTCTGACTGCCAGAAAAAGTTTCCGGTTAGAGGCCACTTTGTTTGTGGCGGCCCAGAAGAACACCTGTGTCGGCCTTCTGAAGCGCTCGCCCTTCGGTCAAAGTAATGGGCTTAGCTGCATTGTATAACAATTGGAAGCCGACCATGCTGGTCAACCGACGCACCAGCCTTGGGCTAAGAACAATGGAAAAACCTACAAACATCTCACACACCTGAGATGAAGTCTTTTTACCTAGGAAAGGTAAGCGCATAATCTGCTAGCTTGGAAGGGTTACTGGTGTTTGTTTTTCACTTTACCGCCTCACCTTCTCCTCGGATCTTACTTCCACTGTCTACAAAAGGTGTTCACTAGAAAGAAAGGTCGCTATGTCCGTAGTGACACAAAGATATGCATTTGGGCTTTCTTCTCTTTAATTCATGCATGACAGTAGCTGCATGTCTCTGACGTGGTGCCTCAAAAATATTTTCCCTACCTGGAAGACAAGGGAATGTCCATATATACAAACGAAGGCAAAGCATAACTGTTCTGCATGCCACACACCACCTACGTTCAATTCCATTCATGGAGTCAGTGCGGTATTTGTAAATCGTTGTGAAATGTTCAGTATATAAAATATAAATGAGCGTCGTCAACAGCAGTCCGTTTTTTGATAATAAATAAGAATAAATGAAACAATACCAATGGAAGCTAGCACATCAGCGGAGAGTAGCTCTTTTCTGCATTTTGCGAGAATGGACTGAAAAATAAAAGGTCAGCGAAAGTCCGTAGTGAGACATTGATATTTCATCATTCTTGCTGTTCATTTTTACGTCTTTAAAACCTTTATAAAAATGCAATGTGCGGACAGGACAGTCGCTACTTTCTCTTTACTCATCGCTACGCAGCTGAACTGAACTATCTATGAGTCACTCTCAGTACGAGATTACACACAGACTTCTATCTGTACCACCAAAATGCTACTTTGTTCTTTCTTGAAGAAGCTGACTAAGCTTGTAAGGTTTCATTGATGCTTGAGTAAGGTAAAGTTTTTAACCTAACAAAAGATCGCATGCCTTTCGTATCACGTGGCCAAGCATCTCTGGTGACGTCATCACTCCACAGGTCATCGCAGCCAATCAAAGGCAAGATGGTCACATAGCTGATGGGCTGGCATCTCCAGCGTCGTTTGTCGGTTGAAGCGAAAAGTCACGTGATTGTTTGTTGTGGTTTCTAACTGATCTGTCAACTCCCTCACGTGAATGTTAGCAAACAATTTTACAAGTACTCACAGTCCTTTACTGCGATGGCATTTAAGGAATCTTCATACATCGTTCACGAAACAACAGGAGCGGGTTCATGACATTTTTCAACCTGGAAGTTCAACCCTATGGTCCAAATGATCTATTAACCAGAATCTGATATTGGACACACATTTAACGACAACATGCATGTATGTAAAGCATGCTTAGATTAGAAGGTTAGTAATTATTTTGAGACCGAAGGCTGCTGGATGCTGACATTAGTGGCTACAACTAGAGAACTTGCTGAACCGTCCAATGAGATACTCCGTTCATAATTCTTGTAGTTTTGTCATATTTCTCGATAAGGACAAGCGTACTTATTAAATTAGGTTTCAGAACTTTTGTTTGGTCTTGCATATAGGGTAAACTGGTACACAGAATTCAGAATTCACTAATATTGTCAGGACTATCTTTCATAAAATTAATAAAATAAACGTAATAGCAAATACGTCTCTTTAGAACCATTTTTCTGCAGAAATAGATGCTAATATGCACTGATCAACTACCTACATACCATGCTTATAATTATGTTAATCATCTGCATGAAGCACGCTTAGAAACAACCTCAAGCTCATTCTTTGAGACTGGACTTATTAACTTATAAAACAGCTCGACATAGTTCAATCAATAGGTAGTTAAACTAAGAAACTATCAAATAGCTCTTGAAAACGAATTAAAGTGCATTTACAGTATTTCTCCTCGAAAGATTTCAAAAATCAAATTAGTGTGTCATTTTCGGCAGATGTGCATTTCAGCAGTAAAAAAAACATCGAAAACGAGAGGTCCACACGGGGGTGCTTTGAAGGCATTGGAGGCATTAACTGGAGTGTTGCCATTTCACGACCTACGAAGTTGTCTTTGGCGTAAGCGGCTCCAAAAACGTTGCAGGAATGATGCCCGCGCTGCTGCTGGTGCTACTGCAGGGTACAGCCGAATAGCTAAAAGAATGTGAAACCGAGTGGCTATAGTGTGAGCGTCTTCCATTCTGTCCCTGCGTCTAGTAGTCTAACATTTGATAGGATCGAAGTGTGAACCTTGTATCACTACACCATGAACATCATCCTTATGTAGCTGCGTCTGGTCCTGTCTTAACTACCGAAAGGAAACCTAAACCCTATACCACGCGCTACTGCCTGAGCATCATCCTTCCGTTCCTGCGCCGGGTGCTCTCTGACTACTGGAAGTAAGTGTGAAGTTGATTTCTCTTCTGTATGAGCATCATTTTTACTGTTCCTACGTAGAGCACATGCCTATAATAACTAAATGAATATGTGATGCAGGTATTTGCATGAGCATCATCCTTCCGTTGCTGCTCCGGGTGCTCTCTGACTACTGGAAGTGTGAAGCTTATTTCTCTTCTGTATGAGCATCATCCGTACTCTTCCTACGTAGGATGTATGCCTATAATAACTGACTGTATATGTGATGCAGGTATCTGCGTGAGCATCATCCATTCTGTTACTGCGTCAGTTACAATAGAGTGTCGAGTCAGTTGCGGCATTGTTAGCGCGAGCGAACAATGATCCAATTGGAGTTTCATTGAAATGGCCTCAGAGCAAATGATGTATTCGGCAGTAATCACAGAGAATGTTATTTGCGCGTCCTAGTCTATGAATTTGCACGCCTGTATACGCATTCATTAAGTAATTATCAATCCATTTAAATGTCATGGCTGAGCTCTCTGTTGGTTGACGCTAAATGGTCATTTACTGCCCATACCACTGTAAAGTGCGTCATAGTTTTGTTCAATAAACATAGTTCTCGTGTTAAAACCTTTTACTTTATCGGAACGCTTTTCAAAACCTAATTCGCTGACGCTATAAACACGTTTTTTATTAGCTTGATTTCCTGTTATGAACAAATTCCCCAGCTCCAATGCCAACGGGAAAAATCATTCCTGGCATTTTTGGCTGCCTTTTTTTTAACCGTAAATGCGTGGAATATTTTTACAGTTTTAGTGCACTATAAAATTGATCAGTAGGCATACACAATATATCAAGATTAGGCTGCGTACTGACGGCTTGAAGTATAATGAAGTAAAACACTCAGGGCAACCATTCCGTTTTTGACAGTCATAGGAAGGCAAAGAGCTGAATTCTGGGTCCTCGCATGTTCCAAAAATGTTCCCTTAATTCGCCTACTGCAGCGTTCCAGCTTTGTAGTGGGAGTCATTGCGTTCTATTTCAGAATCTCAGCAAGCGCAATGTTCGTCTGATTACCTGTATACTGTACCTGATCACTGCTGTACTAGCGCCTGTATTCGGTTCGCAACAGTATTACTCATATCTATACTGGCAATCCACGTCAGAACGTACTCAGCCGAGAAAGCTCATGGTCTGCTTTCGGTTAATTTTGAACTCCAAAAGAGACTTCTCGAGGTGGTTGCGGATATTGCTCCCATTTTCAGCCTGTTATAAATTATGCTCAGTATCTTAACACATGGCTTACTCAATTAATACCAGAAAATATTCAGACTCCGCTTCACACTCACTGTTGATAAAACTCTGTTGCTAGAATAACACTCGCACGTTCGTCACACCAAGGTGCGCGGCGGCCAGAACACTGTAACGCTCAATAGATTTAATTGCTTATCTATGTGACCCCTCATTGTGCTGAGAGCAATTTCGTAACACAAAAGTGGTGGAGTGCCATCAGTTTCGATGATCCGTGTCCTGGTCTATCCATTGAAGCTTCGGTTTTCAGCAGAACCATTGTGTGGGGATGCGAACATGCAGCTTTGTGTACTTTACTTTGTTGTTCGCCCTGCATTGTTGGACTGACCGGGGCCATCCTTGTTCTATATGTCATTATGTGACGGACGTCACACTTGTGCGATGGATGCAATCTGTATATATGTATGAATACCACTTTCCTGGATGTTACACGCTTTTTTGCGTACTTGCTTGCCCTGTGTTCTAGTGTGACTGGGTGTTTACTGGTTATTGGTTATTAGGTCACTTTCCTTAGCGTTAAGGCCGGTTCATAAACAAATCTTCTGCTCCATGTTCTTCCTTCAAACAACCGATTGTTTCGTTGAGTCACTGTAAATGCAGCTGTGAGGACATTAAAAGATTTTCTAAAATGTTAGCCGTTCAGTCACTTGCTTGGTAAGTGTTGCCAATATACAGTAGTTTTGGCTGTCACGTGAAATTCTGAAATTTCCAGCGAATTAGAATTCAGAGGGCTATTCGCTTTCCCCTTGTTTAAACAGACAAAGAACCGCATCCGAACCCTGGGGAGTTATTAACGTAATGCAATTGACTCTCGTGTGAACCTGCATTTACAATTGCCCAGATATACGGCACAAGTTTATCTCCTATAAAAAGCTCTAGGTAAACGATCTAAAAGTAGCCAATTCCCATTACAGTATTTACATTTGCTGAAGTAAATCATTGTAGCATTTTTCTTCGTACCACTGGTGAATTGGCTGTTGCCATGTATGTATCTTTCAGTACATAAAATTTCAACCAGCACACTACGCGAACTTTGTACAGCAACTCACACCCACAGTCCACGTTAGAAAATGGTATTTTCTTCATGAACTTATACCCACACCTGCCATCTCGGCGCAAGCAGAAGGCACCCTGGTCTAGCCTTGCCGGGCAGTGAAGGCGTCCCCGGTCGCCGCACCATCTAATTACGAAAGACGTGCGATGACTTCCAAAAACTAACAATGTGCGCCCGCTGCTACGATTTGGGGTTCCGTGGATAAAAGGAACCGAATAGTAATGATAGGATTACCTCGAAAGCTCCGGTGATTTCATCTGATGATGTTTCACAAGGTTCTGTGTCCCATCAAAGCGGTGTTGATTGATGCTGAGGCATTGCTTTCTGTGGCCCATGAACAGGCGGGCTGTTGCGTGTGTGCGTTGTTAGAGCTGTTAATGAGGCGAGCTTGGGGTGTTTAGATTCACGAGTGGACCATACTGAATTTTTAGATGAGGAGCTTAACCTTTTGCCTTCTTAGTATTTATGTCTGTCTCTGGACCTCGAACTAAACCCAGGCCTTTGCTTCCCGTATGGGATGGGATGGCTCTAAACCTCATATAATTGATGGCCTGTTAAGTACACCCTCAACGGGGACCATTGCAGAAGAATAACCATAAATTGACGCCGCGTTAAGGTAAGCCACAATATCCTACATTTTATCCGCCTCACTACCTATAGTAGTATAGTATAAACGACTATGAAACACTGCTTATTCCTCGTTGCAAAGCTGCATCCACCAACTCCAAACATAGGTTCTAACGCTGGAATCTACCGTATTATGCATCATGAAACGCAGTTTGTTGGTAGCTTGCTTCCTTACTTGGTTTGTTAGCTGGTTGGTCTGTCTCTCCGTCACGATGTTAAGAATTTAAGCATTTAGATAAGTGCAAATTTATCTAATGTGAAAAACAAGATGAGGTAGCTCAAAATTCGAGTCCTAAGTTATTATAGCTAAAATTGTTTCTGCTATATGTTCGAGCTACTACATCATATAAAGGCCTGCTTTGCTTAGAAAAATAGGTACGTAGTATTTGAAATCCCTTTTCTATCGTGGTATACGAGAAATTCAATCTTTGATGGAATTTTCGTTCCTGTTGTGCGCAATCTGTCACCAAAACAACTTTAAAAAATTTGAAGGGATTGTTAGGCATCTTAGAAGTATGCCTAACAGATGATTTCCTTTTGGTGAAGATCCGCTCAACCGTTTGTTTCTTTGTTTGCTTGTCTGCCTCCTTTTTGTTCATGCCATAATTTGAAAAGTTGCGAACGGATTTTTATTAAATTTATATGAGTGGTTAGGTAAATTACAAAGAGTGAATGATTGAATTGTGGCGATGATCTGCTTGTATGTTTGTCTCTGTTTGATATCATTGTTAGCAAAATAACTCAAAAGTTATGGACAGATCATTATGAAATTGACAAGAATTGTTAGAAATGTTAAAAGACATAAATGATCAACTTTTTGTGATGATCGGTTGGTCCATTTGTGTGTTTGACTAATGTTTGTAATCAAAATAACTCGAAAACTTGAGAACGGATCTTCTAGGAAATTACAGAAATTGTTATTATTGTCAGAAGGCACAAATGATTAGATTTTGCTGCTGATACAAAGGAAATCATCGTTTCAGATCCAATTTGAGTTTTTTGTTGCCGTTGTCTTGCTTGGCGGAGATATGCGCTTGCAGAGTGCTCTAGTTAGTAACTCTATGAGTCGGTGCGACTGCCTCATAGATGCTTCCAATTTCCTCTATTTCCCAATCACCTTTATGCTAGCAGCTATTTCCTCTATTTCCCAATCACCTTTATGCTAGCAGCTATTTCCTCTATTTCCCAATCACCTTTATGCTAACATGCAGCTATATCGCACAGAATTAGCGACACCTGCGCATAACTCAACCATTTACATAGATAAAAAATAGACTAAGAATCACCTGCTGAAAAACTCCAATTTCAGTTTCAGTTCGAAAAACATTTTGTCCTGTAACGGGCATTGATACCCAGCTGAAAAGCCAAGGAAGGTCTAAGGAAAGTCATCTTGTAAATGAATCCCACTGATGAAATGCTACTCGTAAGTTGAAGCTTAGCCCATCCCTGCTGTAGGCCTGGTAGCGAGTTGAAGAATGTCGCAAACTAGTTCCCAAGGACTAATCATATATTTTTATTGAAAGCATTCATTGTAATCAACTTCTTCTTTTTTCATAGAAAGCAACTTAGGGCACTTCCTTGTGAACTGCTTATGAGGTGAAGAGGAGAATTTAAATTCGCGAAGGGGTTTATTAAATTTTGAGATGAAGGGCTTAACTCTCCGCTGATGATGTACCTGGTGCGTCCTAATGAAGTCTTGAACAGCTACCGGCTATGCGATGCGAGCATATGTTATCGAGTTCTGAGCGGCGCCATGGGCTAACGGGAATTTTATCTGTAGCTTTTCTTTTAATAGTTTATATAATTAGCTCTTGCAAAACTTCTGTTACACTTCCCTTTTATATGTTTGTGATACACTTTAAAAAGTATAAATGTTAATTCTTCGTGACACTAACTTAAAACTTATCCGATTCAGGCAATTTCATTAGCAGTAAGTAGGGGTGAGGAAAGCGTATGTAGCAATTAAAGAAAGAAAAATTAAGATATCTGTTCCCCTCTGCTTAGACCGCAATAAGTCGGATATCACCAGCTGATAAGTCAGTTAATTAGATGGCAGTTCACAGAGTCGCCAATAGGTTAAAAAAGGCCCACGATGTCAAGGATTGGCAAACCCCGAGTTATTAGAAGATCAACTATTAGGAAAACCTTTGAAAGTGATCCCAAGATAAAAATGACTCAGTTTGTGGAGAGCAAAAAAAAAAATTAGGGGCCACAGTGTCCAGTTCCGTCAAGAGTGAAGGAAGAAAGAGCATGAGGCACTCGGAGAGACGCTTGTTACGTACCTGTTCGCATCCAGGACCAATGTCACGAGCGCTGTGTTAGCGATTTGAAGAGCCATGGCGGGCGCATTATTATTTTCTCAGATGAGAAGAACTTCTCGGTGGATCCTGGCATGAACAACGCAAAACGATTGCGTTGTTAGCTTCCGCAAAGACGTCTCGGAGAACCGCTTCAAGCAAACACCTCGCTTCGTTATAGGGGAGCTCCGATGATGCTACCGATGCCCAATTTTTTGTCACAGTACTATAAAAGGGAGTAGGACTACTTCTCAGTGTCCAATTGTGGCCGGAGGGCGTGGTCCAGCGGCTCTACGTCACTGAAACACCTAACTGTGATTGGTTATTGAAGCTCTGCTCTGACGTAATGAATGGCGTCACATTTGGGTTCCAGCCAGACGAAAATTTAAAAAATATATATTCAGACGAGAAAATGATCATTACCCAGTAATTTTTCCTTTGATATACGTTAAATATCTGGACGCATTTCTTATTTATCTTCGGATTTCACATTTTACGACTTCCATCTGTAGAGATCAATTGAACACCTACCGGTATAATCTTTCAGATTTCGGAAATTTCGAGGGGTAACCCGAGTAATTTCAAGCTTTATAGACTCTTGCATACATAAAGTACAGCTTTCCTGTAGAAAATAAGAATGATTTCTGGGTGAAGTATTACTCACTCTTTCACTTTCTTCTCTATCGCTATTTAAGCTATTGAAAAGGTTTTTTGTACATTAGTCCAGGCTTCAGAGGGGTGTCTGTGTACATTTCTCTTTCACGGCTCTACCATGTATTTTCCTGTTTCATATGATCAGGACATTAAAAAAAGTTGGGTAGAACTTACGTATCTGGTACATTTTTGATGGAGGCATGGGGGCCTAAAATTATCCATTGTGGGCTGACCCAGCATATGTATTTAAAAAAAACATGTTTTGTTCAGACAACTTTTTTGATTTCAGATAATTGGGCTTATAGATAAATATATATATGTGTATTTTGGAAATTTCAGCGTATAAAACTCAATGAGTTTTCATGCTACAATAAAAACAATGGCAGTTTTGAAATCCTTGAAACATTCCTAACAAAAACACTAAAACTAGATTATCCATTTTTGCCCTCGTAATATTTTTTATCACAGCTCAAAACCGAATTCCTCAATTGCTTTTTCCTTATATTTTTGTTAGCCATCGCAACGAAATAGAAAATTGAGCATCCAGCTCTATAGTTTTGTTAGAAATGTTTCAAGGATTCCAAAACTGTCATTGTTTTTATTACCTCCGCCAAGGAGGTTATGTTTTCATCGTGTTTGTCTGTCTGTCTGTTTGCTGTTTGACTATTTGTCTGTCTGTCACCAACATAACTCAAAAATTTATGAACTGATTTAGACGAAATTTACAGGGACTTTTTGGTATGTTAGGAGGAACAGATGATTACCTTTTGGTGAAAATATGTCTCTCCGTTTGTTTGTTTGTTTGTTTGTTTGTTTGTTTGTTTGTTTGTTTGTCTGTCTCATTTTTCTCAATGCCATAACTCAAAAAGTTATGGATGGATTTTTATGAAATTAACATCAGTTGCTAAGTATATAACAAAGAGTGAATGACCAAATTTTGGTAATGATCCGTTTGGTCGTTCGTTTGTCACTTTTTTAATTTTATGCTTGTTAGCACAATACCTCAAAAAATAATAGATGGATCTTTATGAAATTTATAGAGGTTATTAGTAATGTTGAAAGACATAAATGATTAAATTTTGGTGCAGATCGGTTTGTTCGTTTGCATGTTTGACTCATTTTTGTCTTTAGATTTGTTAGCAATATAACTCAAAAAGTTATGAACGGATCTTCAAGAAAATTGCACAAACTGTTATTACAATCAAAAGGCACAAATGATTAGATTTTGGAGTTTATACAAAGAAAATTATGGTGTAAGAGCCAATTTGTATTATTTGCTACCGCTGCCTCACTTGGCGGAGGTTTGCGCTCCCAGAGTCCTCTAGTTCTAGCATGAAAACTCTATGAGTTTTATACTTTGAAATTTCCAAAATATACATATATTTTTATATATAAACTCCATTATCTAAAAAAAAGGTCTAAATCAAAAAGTTCTACGAACAAATTATGTTTCTTTTTCAAAAATACATATGCTAAGCAAGTTTCAGGACAATCAGCCCACAATGGATAATTTTGGGCCTCCCTTCTCCCCCCCCTCCTCAAAAATGTACCAGTTGCGAAAGTTCTACCCGACTTTCTTATGATGTCCTCATCGTATGGAACACGAAAATACATGGTAGAGCCGTGAAAGAGAAATGTACACAGACACCCCCTTGGAGCCTGAACTACATATTATATTTATTAGTTTAAAAAATTAGGTTGCAGGACTCGCATTAATTTTTGCAAACGTCATGAATGAGTGTTTTGCTATTCCTCTGCTATTGGCCTTGGCTCCAGCCGGAGATGTAATTACTTTTTTTGTTATGTTTGCTCTTTTGACATTGCAGTCGAATCGCGACTACATAAAGTAGAGTTTCAAGGAAAACGGAGGCGTTACGTACACAAGTATCGCACATACATATAACAGGAAACTTGGGCTGTAAGTTGCCAGTGATGGGCAGTATTTAAATACAATTGTATTTAAATACGTATTTAAATACATTTTGTTATTTGAAAATGTATTTACAAATACTTTCAAAAACGTGTAATTAAATACTGTATTTAACTACANATATTCTATTAACAGGGCAAATGAGACAAGAAGGTAGATGCAGATCTATATTGTGGTAACGAGTCTCGACAGGTACACACTGGCTATTGCTTTACCACGCGCGCACCTGAGAAAATGAGCTGGCGACAATACTGCTTGGTCACTCTTATAGGCTGGGGCCTGGGTGTGGCTGCTACAGCGCACAATGATATGGTGCGCATCCACACCCCCCCTCTTCAAAAATGTACCAGTTGCGAAAGTTCTAACCGATTTTCTTTGGATGTCCTCATCATATGGAACATCAAAATGCATGGTAGAGCCGTGAAAGAGAAATGTACACAGACACCCCCTTAGAGCCTGAACTACATATAGTTATAAGTTTAAAAAATTAGGTTTCAGGACTCGCATTAATTTTTGCAAACGTCATGAATGCGTGTTTCGCTTTTCCTCTGCTATTGGCCTTGGCTCCAGCCGGAAATGTGCTTGCTTTTTTGTTATACATATATTTTTTTTTTTTTGACATTGCAGTCGAATCGCGACCAAACAAAGGAGAGTTTTAAGAAAAAAGGGGGCGTTACGTACATCAGTAGCATATAGATAACAGGAAACTTGGACTGTAAGTTGTTTTGAATTGCTAGAACGCTACGTGGAGAATAAAATTATTGGCTTAGTCCCAACCTGCTGAATCCACTCCTCAGGCAACTTTTTCGCCGAGTCTTTTAGAGCATTTGTGAGCGAAATGTCACTCTCGGTAATTTTTGCTTCTCGTCTGCATTGGGCTTTAGCCGCCCCAAAAGCCGGTCTTCACCCTAAGAAACGTTTGCTCTGTGCATGGGTGGTGGGAATCGGAAAGGAATTCTGCGCTATGAATTTCTGAGAAATACTGATCACAACTCGATGAGTTTAAAGCAGCAATTCAAGAAAAGCTTCCAGAATTGGCCTACAGGAAATGCGTTGTGTTCCATCAAGATAATGCAAGACCACTCGTTTCTTTGGAAACCAGACAAACATTGCTGCAGCTTGGCTTGAATGTGTTAATCCCAACCTCCATATTCGCCAGATATTGCTCTTTAAGATTTTCACTTGTCCATGTCTTTACAGAATCGTCTTAAATGTCGTAAGTTTTAATTCCTTAGATGACTTGAAAGATACCCTGATGAGTTCTTTGCCGTGACACCGCGACAAATCTGGTAAGAGGGTATTTTCAAGTTAAAAAAAAGGTTGGAGACGCTTAGTGCGACAAAATGGTTCATAGTTGGCTGATTAAAACTCTAATGGCTTAAATTTATTGACAATTTTTTTCTTTTAAAAAAGTCGAGCAGTCCAATAAAGTTGAGCAGTCCAATATATTTTATTAACAGCATATTACTTGAAAGAGCCTTTCGCCATCCCCAAAAATTATGTAGAAGTGTCGTCGCTGTTTTTGAATGAATTTTCCTGTACTTACGCTCATTAGTAAGAATTCTTACACCTGTGTCTCTGAAAGTTCAAGTACAAGCTAATGTCAAAATTCATGTTCAACTTCGAACGAAAAAGAAGCGTGGTCAGTATATTAAGGTAGAATGCATTAGTAAATTTCCTACAGAAAGTTTTTTAAGCTTGCATTTAACACGTTCTAAATCGTTGCAAATTATCCCATACATTATCTCATACTCTCGCTTTAGTTCTGGAGACAATGACGTATACCACCACCCTGCTCACCACGCTGAACTCCAGATGTGAATTGAACCCCAAGCACTCATTTCATTTTTATTCCCGAAGGGGCAACGTGCTCTGATTTCCATACGCAAGCGCCATATGTTATTCATTCAAAGCGTAATTGTGATTCGTCTTGATAGCCGAAGAGGTCGCTGAGCTGCTCCAGATGCGTACGCACATGGCACCCAAATAATGCGGTGCACTCGGCCAACACGTGTAGTGGTACATGTCTTGTGGTCTTGGTCGTGTTCCTGAGACTAGACCTAAATTGGACACCAGAACTCGATGATCTACGGTCATGGTGCGCCAGACAGGTGCACTGAAACCACCCAGCCTACACCGATGTTGGTGCTTTAGTCAAAATGTTGTATTTTAGATATACGCCTTCGAACAATGTATGCGTAACTGTTCGGCCTTTTTTATCAAACTGCAAGTTGCATGATCTGCGTGCGGTCTTGGGGCACAAAACAGGCGCGATGAAACGGCCCAGTGCACACCGATTGACGCCTTAGTTCAAAAAGTTATATAATTAATTGGTGTAAGTTGTAAACATGAACCGTTGATTGCTTGTCTTTATCGATTGTTCAAGCTACGGAAGTAGATTGGAGCAGAGCTCAAATATTTGAGGTCTTGGTGCACAAGGCATGTGCAACGAAAAATGGCTTAGTGTATATTTAAAAAAAAACTGAACATGCACTGAACTAGAAAAATTCAAAGTGGTTGTAAAATAGAAAAACAAATGATTATTCTGTTCCAAAGTTATTTGAGCTGTAAGTTGAACCTAAAACTTCAGTGATCTTCTGTGTTTGTGAGAAAAACAAATGCAGTGACCTAGTACTGCGTAGACTGATGCTGATGCTTTTGTCGACCATTATTTCGTTATAGTGTTAACAATATATATGGTAGCTAGTATATAGACAGGGCTGGATTAACCATTAGGCGAAAAAAGCACGTGTTTATGGCATCAAGAGAAAGGGGGCGCCATAGAGCCATCATTCATAAACATTGTTCATAAACTAATGAACATTGTTTTCTTTCTTATTGTTAGTTATATTCACTTTCGGTGGATAAAATTTTGTATGGTTTATGTTTATATTTCAAGTTACACATATAAGAGGCACTGAAGTCTTAAAGGCTTAGGGCCTCTAAATGGCTTAATCCGATAGTGAATGTAGACCTGTAATTGTTCAAGTAAAAGGTTTCGACAACTGAACGACAATCGGTTGAACACTTGATGAAGCATCGAAAAAATTTGCACACTTAAGTAGATCAGTGCACATCCAATTCGGTGGTTTAGTGAAAAGTTGGACTGTTTTGTGTAAACTTTGTGGCCGTAGGTACTTGATTATTAGACAAGAAAGTTTTAGAAACAAAACGACAATCAGTAGAATAATTTCGAAAAGTGTGCAATATGGAGAAATGTTTAGATTTGAGTGTTTAGTGAGAAGCTCATGTTTCCTATACTCCACAGAAAGTCAGTGACATAGCGCTGACAATTTGTCTCTGAGTTTTATGCTTACAATAACGTCATATCAAATTTAGTTTTTCCCAATTTCGATGTCCTCTATCCCTTTATACTATAAACTTTACTCATTACTTAAGATAGATACTGCTTCGATGATAATCAACAGAGTTTCTATCTGCTGATAAATTATGATTTTTCATTGCTATTAAACTATGTAACTTTAGAAGAGCACGAACAGGTCATAAGTAGAAGATGTTACCTGGTGAATATTGGTTAGTGAATTCATTGTTTAGAGTAGTATAGTGACAGCATTTGTCCAAAATGCTATTGTTCTCTTTTTTTTAAATACTAACTCTATTTTCTTCTATCTAAGCTCTCACTATTTAGTGAATAGGATAATCGATTTTACCCAATGTTTAATGACTGCTTCCAAACACAATAATCCTTGGCCGATGTGTATTGAAGTGTTTTTCAGATACATGTTCCTTCCGTTTCCAATCTAGAAACACATCTACAGCTAGCAATATTCAATACTATGCCGCCTAAGATGATCATTCAGTCACGTTTTAAATAAGGCAATTTTTACAAAAGTTTATGTTCAGTAGAATAGTAAAAGATTTGAATTAAAGTATCGAATCCAACAACCCGACAGCATCTGAGAAGCGATGTTATGCCTGCTGCCTAATACCTTGCTTATCCAGCACCGAAGAAAATCTCCATCCCACGGCAATGATGCTACTTGGGGAGTCTAATAAATCCTAAGGGTGCATGGAAGCCGGAGACTTTTGGGTACCTGCTCAGAGTTTCAATACCCACTCGGATATTCGAATACCGCTTAAAATTTCGACGATTTTAACCAAATTGTAAACCGCATTGGACAATGTAGCTTCATAGCTGGTTGTTATCTACTATTGCTTATGCACTTGGAAGACCTCTACAGCTGCTCACCGACAGCTGAAGTATCTAGTTAGCTTCTTTTACTAGATACTTAGGAAGACTTTACCGACCCCAATGGTTCAAAGCATACCTAGAGAGTCTTAAGGGTTTTGGCGGCCTCGTAAGTACCTAGGGAGCCACCGCGATCATGGACCTGTCGTCCACTCCGCAGCAGTCTGGCATGTTTGCTGCAGAACGCTTTAATGGTCTGTTATTATTGCTATTAGAGCTAATAATGGAAGCAGAAACTCTAAAGTGTCGAGTGAGAAGCAACCACAGATGATGGACACCTCCTCGCCTTAAAAAGCAACCAAATAAAAATAATATGAGAAGAATTTGACGCCTGGCTTGGCTTTTGGCTGCTATAAGTGCAGACAGTCGTGAAGCTCAAGTAGCTACTTGTTTACAGAACCTGGCAGCGAATAATATCCGGTAATAATATCCGGTTGATAACATCAGCAGCACGTTGTTTCTGACACCTCGGGAATTTGCCTTACACGGAAATGGTTCTTTTATTAATACATCTGAGGCCACATAGAAGAAATTTTGATGCGATTATATCTGGAAGCTCCCACTCTCTGGTTGATATCACGGTATTTGTGAGGCTCATCTGATAAATAAAGAACAATTTTATTTGTTTTTTAGAATATTTTTTAGAGAGGGGCAAAAATAAAGAAAAAAGTACAGCCTAAAGTACATATGATACTCTTTAACTCCCTACAGCGCTTAAAAGGACCATTTAGCTACGTTCAAGATTGTTTGATTCGTGCGAAAACTGTTATTGAAGAGAGAAGGTAAAGGGTGACACATTTTAAACCAGAGCTAAAGATTCTTTTGAACGGTAGAGGGTCATTTCTGTTTTACAACGTGTTAGCTTTGCTTGGAGCATCAATCAATGCCATTCCTTGGAGAAAACGAATGTCGGTTCTGCGCTCTCAGGCGATTGCTCGTTTTAAGGCGATGGTTCTAAAACTAATATTCTCCGGAACGAGTGCCAGTCATAGCAATGCACAAGCGACGCTAGGGAAAGACAGGTTCTAAATGGGTAAGAACCTTATTTATTTACGATGGCTGTAGAAATTTCAAGAAGCCTAATCTGTCTTGGGAGAAAGTTCATCTGCTGTCGGAGCGTTGCTGCTAAATCATAAAATCGCCTACCTTGTAATCATGTCGGAATTTTGGACACAATTTGCTCGCACA
>LQNS02278083.1:12929389-12941461 GCA_001587735.2 Parhyale hawaiensis | reverse complement strand
TATTTATTTACGATGGCTGTAGAAATTTCAAGAAGCCTAATCTGTCTTGGGAGAAAGTTCATCTGCTGTCGGAGCGTTGCTGCTAAATCATAAAATCGCCTACCTTGTAATCATGTCGGAATTTTGGACACAATTTGCTCGCACAATAATTCTCTATTGAATGGCAGTGATTATTGCTAAAGAGAGGAGGTTAAGCACTAACCAACCTTGTGATCATGTTAGCAGTAACCGCTACCGCAAGTGTTAACATCGGCGATTTTATAACCGTCCGACTAAAACTTCTTGCAGTTAGCCAAATTCTCGTCGTGTTCGAGCATCGGCGATCGTAAAAAGTATTCTAAGTGCACTTAAGTATAGCTGTCTGGTAAAGTAAATAAATGAAGAGTATCGATGCCAAATTCTGGCAGAAAATCATGGATTCATGGTGCTTCTAAACTAAGCGCATGAACTCAGATAATATGAGAACCCAAATATCGTGGTGCGTCTAATTTCATCGGATGAGCGTCGATAACCAAAATATTTTTAGGTGATGATTCGGAAAAGAAGTTTGGCATGTCTGTAAGTCTTTTTCGTTGGAGGTATATAACAAGAAGTCTTCATGAAACCACTATGGATTGCCGAAGCAATAGTAAAACGTTTGTGATATTTACCTCCGCCAAGAAGGTTACATTTCGTCGTGTCTGTCTCTTTGTCTGTCTTTCACTAAGATAAATCTAAAAGTTATGAACTGATTTGGACGAAATTTACAGGGATTGTTAGATATGATAGGAGGAACAGATGATTAACTTTTGGTGAAGATGTGTCCATCCGTTTGTTTGTTTGTTTGTTTGTTTGTTTGTTTGTGTGCCTCATTTTTCTCAATGCCATAACTCAAAAAGTTATTGATGGATTTTGATGAAATTAACATGAGTTGTTAGGTATACAACAAAGAGTGAATGATCAAATTTTGATAATGATCCGATTGTTCGTTCATTCGATTGTTTTTAGTATTGTTAAAGACATAAATGATTAAATTTTGATTCAGATCGGTTGGTTCGTTTGTATGTTTGACTCATATTTGTCATAACGTTTGTTAGCAGTATAACTCAAGAAGTTATGAACGGATCTTCAAGAAAATTGCACATCTGTTATTATTATCAAACGGCACAAATGATTAAATTTTGGAGTTCATACAAAGAAAATTATGATTTCAGAGCCAATTTGAATTTTTTGCTTAGGTTGCCTCGCTTGGCGGGGGTATGCGCTCTCAGAGTGCTCTAGTATTCTATACATTATAGTCCATTCTGTACACGTCTACCGTGAATCCGTTTGCTGTTCAGCCCAATATTTTCTTTACTCCTTGTTAAGGGTTGGCATCGCTACAGCACACTGCTTCCTTAAGCACATTAACGCATTATTTGCTATGTTAACTACACTATAAATGAATTACAATTGAATAATGAAGACTTTACCTTCGACTGTCGAAGCCGTTCAGTAGGAAGATTGGTAAACGACCTCGTTAAATAAGTCGTTCATAGCTGTGAGGAGTCAGATCTTCTCAGTAACATTTACGGATGATTTTCGCTGTAGTGCAGAAGACCTACATGACTATTTTCTGCGATAATCCTGAGCCATTCCTTCACATGAATTTGGTTCCAGGCAGATCTGAATATGGCAATTCTGGACCTTGATTGTCTTGTTTCACTTGGTCTAAAAACTTTGTCAGCAGATTCAAAATATTATGCATTAAAACAGTGGCTAACAGATGTTAAACATTGTTTAGGACAAACACTATCACTGCTTTCGAAAACAAGTGTTCAATACTGCAAACACAGAGAGTATTTGGCACCTAATACTTCTTCTTTCAAACTTAATACAGCCATCCTACGCAGCGGAGACCATAGCTGAATTACGTCATGCATATTTCTCTCATACCAAAGACAACTCCAAGTCATCACAGTTAATCGAGGCTCAGTACAAGTGGCACAGTAGCTATAATTTGCCTATAATGAATAATTAAGGCTGTTCAATTGGCCGTTTTTTGGTGGAATATTCGAATTATTCTAATCCGATTAGCAGTAACTCGCAAACAATTTCAATGAGTCTTTGGACAAAGTTTTAGGCTATAGGCTCAAGTCGATTACGCTTGAGACGGCCTTAATTGAACTCAGTCCTACTCGGCAAATGCACGACATGTAAATAATCCTGCATATCTCGCATAGAAGAATGCACAAATCAAACTTTTATGGTTCCTCAAATCCTAAAGTTTCTCAATCTAGTGGGATGACTAAAATGAGACGCATGCAGTGCCTAGGGCCTGCTTGCAAATCCCTCATATTTGCTTGACTTTTTGATACCTGAGTGCCCGAGTGAAATATTTCCAGAGTTGAAAATCAGACTATAAAGTGGCCGCTGCACTCGTCGCTGACGATGTTGACTGTTCGGTCACCAAAAGGCACGAAAACATCATGCGTTATTTTCTCTCTTTTCTATCCCCAAGAGGAATTTTTATATCGAGCACTATGGTATCTCTCTATTTTTAGCAGTATGCAAATTCACGTTCGTCTTATTAAATCTTTAATCAGCTAAACCTGAATTTATACGCTTACAGTTTGTGTAATATCTCTTTTTATTATACTTTCCTATTTATATTTTCACTAAATTATCAATTCCGGATAGTTTGATTTTTATAATGAAAAATCCAGGATTAAAAATACTTAATTTACACCATACTCAAAATATATATTAAATACCGTACGTTAAAAAACATCGCCCCATACATACAGACGTCTATACACATCGACAGACCTCACGAGACCACCTACCCATCATGCGCTAGCCTCGGTGTCGACAAAGGATCACGCCCCGTGTATCTTTAGTGTCACTTCGAAAGCTGCTAACCCCTAAATTGTTTACTTAGGAGTTTTGGCTTTTGTAGAGACATGGTCTCTAATATGCCACCTGGTCTTTTGGGGTAAAGGCCGTGCATATGCACCTGGTTACACAAGGTAAGGTACAGGAACGCCGGACCTTCAAAACAATTTTGATTCGTGTGTCTCTGTGGAGCGAGAGCGATGACGTATGGGCGACACAGCGGTTAGTGTCCAAAACCCTAGAGGCAGTGTCTGTTTATGGGCCTTCAATGGGTGCCAGAGTAATGCCACGTAATGTTGTTCTATGCTGCGAATTGTGAATTTCCGCGAAGACTCCTATTTTTATTGTGGCTAGAAGAATAACCTGTTCGAAGGAGGGAAGCGAAAAAACTCTATAACTTTTCAACACAAAGCTACTTTCACTTGGGTCTGCTGATGTTATTAAATGTCATTTGTATATCATTTTCATTAGGACGAAATAGCAACGAAAAACCTCATGGAATTTACGATCCTTGACTTAAACGAAAGAAATTTCGGTATATGATGTTACCGTTTGGCATTGAGGGAGCAGTTTTTTTCTTCGGACGCCAACACTCTTCAGTCCACAATAAATTGTCCAGGAATATTTGAGTATTGGCAATTTATACCAATACATTAAGCAGAGAAAAGAGGAAGAGTTGGTATAAACTGCCATAGCCAAAATAAATCAGGTGCATCTGTTGTTTCGAGTCTCGACTGAAGAAAATTTGGGGGAAACTTACTAGTTGCAAGAATGTAACTTTCTTTTGTTTAAACTTGGTCCTTCTCAACCATGTAATTTTGATGCTATTTTGTATTTCCTTCGTGAACGTGTAGAGTTCATTCCATCCATCAAAGTTTAATAACAGTTTTTTACTCCCCAAAGCTGCCACTAAAGCAGCATAGACAGGTTTTTCGAATGTGTGTCTCACAACATACCTAAACTTGGATTTGTAATCCCTCTAATGCCTCCACCACGGCTGTGCTGCTGTTTGTATAGGACATGTCCCGTTAATTTCGAGACGTCCTACACCTCACAAGGTAACACATTCGAACATACATCTCAAAGCTGAAGGCACTGCAGATCAGAAGATGAATAAATATATAGAGGCACTTCACCGCGGCCTCTAATACCGCATTAAATAGATATCAGGCCCACAGAAGCAATGCTCGTGTATGTGTCACCTTACCCCTGCATGGCTCTCCCGATTCGGCTTATTTTTTGAGCAGTTTACTCGCGTTTCTATTGCTTTTAGGTGGGATTCTATCCAAACACAAAGCGAGAAACTGCCACTACCTTTGTGTTCTCAGGTGTTGTGTCAATGATGCACGTGAGAAGCGGACCGCAGCGTTGTGTGCTTAGCTGTATTAGTTCCATTTTTCGGTAGATCGGTTCTTGGTCACACTGAGATTTCCTTTTTTAGGGATATTACGGTGATGTTGTTTGCCGGCCAATGACAGCGAGAGGAAGGACAGTGGCAGTATTGTGTCATAAATGAAGCAACATTTGTGGAAATTTCAGAAAGTGGGAAACACCCTCAAGATCAATTAGATATTCACTAGATTTGCTCTCCGAGAGCACATTCCTCCGCCAAGCAACGCAATGCTAAGACAGAATGGATGACAGACAGAAAAGCGAACTGACGGATCATCACCAAAATTTAGTCAAATGTTTCTCCTGACAAATCTAACCGATTCTGCAATTTTAATAAAGATTGTCCATAACTTTTTGAGTAATGTTGCTAACTGACAGACAAATAAACCCGGGCAAAAGTTTACTCGAAACTCCTTGACAAAGTAATTATTAAAACATAACAACGCACTGCATGTACGAACAATTAAATAATAAAATACACACTCGAGGAAATACTCGTTTTCCTTCTCTGTTGATGGACGCCTGCAATTTTCATGAGTTAAGTAAAGCTCCCCGGCCATTTCCAACCTTGTATGTATATCCATGAGATCGTGTGAAGAAATAAGGAACGATATTACAACATTGTGAAGCTGTTTCTAGTATACTGCACGGTACATAGCTGCATGTATTCTATCGGTGCTTCGTGCCCTGGTCGGCTAAGGTTGGAAATTTGTTGCCGGCATCGGCTTTTAGTCGTATTGGCCTGAAGGCGTTTAAGTCAGCTGGTAATGATTTTTTGCTGGATTTCGTTTAGCAGCGTTTTGGGCTTTCCGGTGTTGCACGATGCTTCATTTGGGATGTATTACCTGTCCGTGGGAGCTCAAGCGTGAAGTTTTAATAATAAAAAGAAAGGGCTTTTTGTTAACTTGTGGCCTCTAATTTTATATCTAGCAGAATTCAGTTCAGTCCTCTTCCTCTCTTTATAGAGCTACAAAATCATTTAGCAAGTTATTAATAGTTAGAAGAAATACTAATCAACTTTTTTTATTTTTTGGTACTTAAAGGCTGTTTGATACATAACAGCACACATGTTTTTTTGGCCTAAAGTACTGTGAAATAAATATGAATGAGTACACTGGCACATTAAGTGCTGGCACTGCACAAGTTTCTGGATGATTTATTGCTCAAACTTCATTTAGGATGCAACTGCACCCCATGACTGTGCCTACCTTGACTCAGGCCGAATCATCTATCAATATTCCACAAGGCAGTCAAACACTGGCCAGCCGGAACTCAGCATGCGCTGTCCAGAGTTCGAAGACGTTCTTCGATTCGATTCATTCTGGAGTAGCGGCGATATTTTGTGAGTCGCTTGACTTCTGCTAAATACCTTCGCTTCCATAAACGGAACCCAACGCTACGCCCTCGGAATATTTCTGAGCCTTGAACATGGCTACGAGAACACAGAAGGGCTCCTGGCTCAACGAAATCTCAGAAGAACATTAATAAAGATAAGTGGAGCAAGGCCCACAGTTCACTTAATTGAGCTGACCAAGACAGAATACGGGATGGATGAAGTGCCAGAGCAAGTGTAAGCGGAGTACTTAAGAGGTGTCTGGCGCTGGACATATAAGACAGTGATGAATGGCTCGCTCTAAGGTCTTCAGGGGTAATGGCAGACTGGAGCTATGGTTGCTACTGCTCGGCTGCGCAGATGAGCCCACTTCTTCGGGACATAGAAAATGATTCTTAGAACATTAGTTTATTTTTAGTCCTCCTTTGCAGAATTTTAGCGGATGCAGAGACTGTTCGCGATAACAGGCAGTGAATATTATCCGGTTTGTCAAGATCTGTTGCATTCCCTTTTAGGTCTAGGCGGCCAAAAGCCAATTCCGACAAGAATGGCTGCTGGAAAATTAATCTTCCCTAGCGAGTGTTAACAATTCGTGAATATTTTTTTATTTAGCTCAAGTATGCTTTGAGAAATATCAATAAGAACATATTTCTTTGTTTTTATAGTTGTTAACTATACCACTGCTCTGTGCGTCCAGCAGAGAACTTAAGTTACAGAAATTTCAAGATCTCGCACCGAGAGAAAATTAGCGAATTGTTTCAAAAGCTATTGTGGCCTCGGCGCAAGTAGGGGCATTCCCCGGCGATAAAAGTACACTCGTTACACTGAGCAAAGGTAGCTATTTATTTCAAAGACGTCAAAGAAAAGACATAGTTCGAGTAAGGTAACAATGTATCCTGGAGGTTTAGGGACGGAGCTGACTGGGTTTCTCCTCGTCTTTCACTTCTCCTATAACATATCTCATCAGTCTATTATTGTGTTTGTCACTTGCCCTGCTGTGTCTGAAACCTTCAATCAGTTTTATACATCTACTATCATAACAAATTCTGTCAATCCGAAAGAAAATACCCATATCTTAATTATCTTTTGCAAATATCTCTTTTATCAATAAATAAATGTTTTACTCACAGTGATGCAGATTTATGACGAAACTCTCATTAAAATTGTTAACGGTATATATCTGAACCACTGGTTGCCTACGCCCAAGGTCCACAGTCCCTGACTTGAGTTAAACAACATTTTGTCGAAGAATAATTACCCACAAACTGACACAGATGAAGAAACTCGTCGTCATTAATATAGCTCAGAGTCTTGGCCGCAGAAAAGTGTCGGCTTCGTTATCTTTTTAACAATTCCACTCCAGTATCAGCGTTGTTTATAGCTGCGTCTTTGCAAACCTAAATAGTGTTGGTAGTTAAGTTGAGACTTGCAGTTGCTACAGAGGGTAAGCCAGGCTTATAAACAATGATTTTGGCCACACTGAAAGCTCGAGTTCTCTCGCCTAAAGTTTTGACTTCGACGCCTTTGGAAGCACCGCGGTGCATGAGATCGCCTTCATTGTGTCTTGTCCAGGCGTCCACTTGAGACATCAGCTCTGTACGAATACAACGTTCTATTGTATTTTTCACAACTAATTCGACCACCTGAAAGATAAGTTCGTAACGGCACGCAACAAAAGGAAACCAAACTATTGAAATAGGTACCAGAAAAATACAAGAGAAAATTAATTGCTTGTTGGAAGGGTGTTGGGTTATCGGTAAATGAACGGACCCAAGGCATTGTGTTTGCAAGGCGATGGCATGAGGAAGAGCCATTTCTGGAACCTAATGTACGAACTTATAGCTTTGGGATAGCCCAGTATGGCTGCTAATCACTTTTGACCATATGCTCCAGCCTCTCCCGTTCTCGCTGAATTTGCTGGAGAGCCCTGCCAAGCATGCCAAAGTAATGCTAGGAACGCATAGCTATAGCAAGTTCTACCCTGTCCAGGTATGTAGTACTTCCAAAGATGCACTGACAGTTATATAACTATTTAATTGTGAGTGAACTGAATTGTAGTCTAGCTATAACTAAAATCGAAAACTAATCAAATTAAAAACAGATGTACTGGATATCTGGCTTTAGAGACTTTCACTTAATTTATTATACTCGAATTATAGGCTATACTATGCTTGACGGTTCAATCAAAATACCAAATAGGTCCAATGGCTGTTGGATACAATTTCACAAAAATATTTTCTAAATAATATATGGGGCTCAAACAGGAAACAAACTGTTTGCAGTGATACAAGAAAGTGCTTATCGGCAAGCAATAAAGTTTTACAAATACAGGTCAAATATAACTACAAATGTGTCAAAATTTGATCAAAATTATGTTTGCCGTTTGCTTGTGACATATGCTGATGAATACATGTATGTGCTTCTTGGTCACTATTTCATTTCTCAATTGCATCACCATGAACAGTTAATTTTCTTTTTCAGGTGTAGTGTAGGCTGCTGTCTATTTATACGTAGGCTGACGCACGCGCATAGTTTTGCTCAGTTCACATGTAAGAACAAACTTAGTGGACGCCAGCAATCTGCGCCGTTAGAACAACAAAAACACTAATATTCACTCTTCAAGCGGGTATTCGTGCAAATGCCCGAAATAATATTCCACAGCCAGGTTGGAATTTTTGATCTTCTACTTTATTTACTGCTTCGTGCCGTAATTGAAATATTTACATTTAGAAAGAGAGGGGAAAATGGGTTTCCCAAGTTCCCAAAACCGTTCGTTACATTTTGGTTGTCATTTTATGTATATTCTACTTTGAATATTCTACTTTGATAGTTGATATCGAAAATAGTGTATCCTCAGCCCTTGCAGCGCAATTATTATCAGTGCTGTGTAATTAAAATTATAGTCGAAGCCGTAGCAAAAGGAAAGACCTAGCATAAGTTGGTGATTACTTTGTAAGAAAGCATATTGCTATTAGAAAATACGAGGACTGAAGCATTTAAGCATCACAAACTACAAAGTAGTAGTACCATTCTGTGGAACCAAAATAGTGCAAGGTTTAACGTGGCACTGAAATTGTTAACTCCCTGTGAACAGCATTACATTTCAATATTGGAAAAAATCTTGTTTTCTACAGGGAAGAAATATATAACTAACCGTCACCATTAACTCCTATTAAACCTGAATAGAATTCTATTTCGAACATGGTGTATCAAATTGAATTCTATTTTTCCTTTCAAATGAAAGTCACAGAATACTTTAATATTATGGGCTCCAATTCTTAGCAAATTACCAAAGAATGATTGTAAAAAAAAATCAGCTGGTATACGAGCGGTACCAGTAGAGATCTTGCAGGAGGCTCGAGCTCTTGAAAACATATACCTAAATATATATGATATATATATGATAATATATATGATATATATATATATATATCTTTAGTTACTATGTTAATATATTTTGACTTATAAAATGAGCATCAATTCAAACAAAGTATTTCCCATGACTAAAGACACTAGGGTCGTCTAACAGGAGTCGAAATTTGAAAATTCATACCATCAACGCAAGTACAACTTGAGCCCACTGGAACGGTATTCACGACTCGTCAGAGAGATGTAAATGGAAATTACGGTTTGGTTTTCCAATCTGAGCAGTTGGATGATCAAAGCCTGGGAAAGGGAAGTGAGTACACAAAAGTGCGCGATCTCCGAACCTTTTTGGAGTGTGGTTAACACAGTCCAGAGGCCATCTGGTTTCTGTTGACAGGATGAGAATTGTGCTACATGCATAAAACTCGACTCTCTTTCGCTCGTGTTAAAATCTTCGGTAATTTTATGATCCCTGACCTCCTTATGATAGTTTGGGCCAAGTTAAACCTTTACCTACTGCTGGTGCAGAGCTATTGCTGGGCGAAGACTACGTGCTCAGAAGATCGTATGAGATATTTATCTTTTGTTACAGTTATTTTTCATTCATATTCAGTGCTTCTACCAAAGCCCGCTGCAGCCAAAGAGCAAGAAACGAACACACTACGTTTTATTCTACACTGAATTGGTGGAAAATCCTTGGCAGTGAAGTGATTTGTGGAATGGAGTTTTATGAAATGTCTTCAGCCTTGTAAAATCCCTGCATGGTTTTCTGTGACCAATTTCTTACGCAATTTGAGGTATTGAAACCCCGTGAACAAAGTTGTTCAGCACAGTCTCTTATTATACACAATTTGTGTATTTCTTAGTAAACCCGGTTACTCAACACTAACGTCTTGGTGTTGCACCTGGAGTGCATATTAATATCGCCGTACAGGGTAGTTTAGCAAATGTTCAGTGTAACACTGAACATTACGAGATATAGTTAGCATTGTAAGACATCACGCTTTTGTGAAGCCCATTATGTAGAGCTCTCATGATAATCTGCAGACGATATCTTTACTTTTTATGATAGAAAAATGTTGTTGTGATATTTACTTGCGTAATTTCGGCTCTACACCAATCGTTACCATTCGACTGGCTCTCTCTTTGCTCGGGTACCTCCGTCGCTACTTCACTTCTTCTTTACCTCGGAAACAAACTTCCCGCAAAATCGTCATTCGCGCCCTGCAGACCACCCTGTCGAAAAAAAATTCTTCGCTTGCGAATGAATTTTGCGGAGGAGTCTTGTTGAGTTCATTTATTTAGTTGGAATCTCGATAAGGGCTTTTGGAATGTCGGCATTCGGTCAAGTGTATCCCAAGGTGCTAGATTAAGCACCGGGCACCACATTGAGACAATTAATGAGGCAGTCGCTGGATTTTTTTATTCTCTCTTGTCTCGAAAGGACGAGCATCGGTGGCAGAGAAAGAGGCGTAGGGGAGCGCGCCTCTGGTAATAAAAGGTCTGATGTACGAGAGATAAGAGCGAGAATGGTTGACCGCTCGGACCAGAGGTGTTGGGCTCGCCAGCTACCTCTCATTAGCGCTCGTCAGGGCTCTCAGCCTCTTAGATAGAGCGTCGCTCGAGCTTGCTTACCTTGCCTAATTTACTGAGCTTCTTCTCTCTTGCGCAGCCGCCAACCCACGCAATCTTGTGTGCATGCGGAGTTGCTCGCTACCTTCATCTTCGGTAGAAGAACGTGACCCTTCCATCATTGTTTACATTATTATTAACATTACAGATTTGAAAACATTAATATTAAAAATAACAGCCGCTTGAATAGAATTCCAATTTAGGTATTTCCCTAGAAGACAAGTCCGTACACGCATGTAATGAAAGAGGAAAATGGCTTCTACACTGATATTTTGTCACTTTTGTCGCAAAATATTACATCACTACTTTTATTACGTCTTGTGCTTTTAGAATAACACACACAGCATTTGTCATACCTCTGGGCTAATCGTATTTCCGGTAGGAATAAGGGTTGAAATTAGACTTCGAAGAAATAACTCCATCATTATATATCATCGTTCCATGGCTATGTGCAGTTGCCCATCTTCAACAGAGACTAGTCTTTCAGTTCAGGAAATTGTACTGGTGCATTCTAAAATCTCGATAAGGCTTGAGGTATTGCTCTCGTGGCCCGTCCCTATTTCCTTGCTCAATTTCCTGAGTTTTTCTCTCTCTCTCTCGCAGTTGCAGACTCAGCTCGGACTTGTGGCATCGGCGCAGGTAAATCTTTCTTAATTACTGAACGCCTTTGTCGATGCGCTGTAACTTTTGAGTTGCGTCTCTTGAAAATTGATATTCCAATTACTTTAATTTATATTTGTTGCATACCTGAGAAGTGTTACCGTTGTGCTCGAGCTAAGTACTGCATTACGTCCTTGCATACTAATGTATGGTACAAGTTTTAAGAAATTTATTATTGCTCTGTCTTTAGTTTTACAAACCTATGCACTTTATAGAAGGGGTTATCAGTGACTTCCTAAACTATTCATGTGTAGATAGACTCATTGCTGCATAAGTTACAATCTACCACTGCATCGAAACACGTGCAACATCCAATGTTTTTGGAATTCCTTGACAGTCTTTAATAATCCCTGATTTTCTGTGCGTCTAACATATCCTGATTTAGTCCCTTCACCGCCGCACAAACCAGCAATTTGAACCTATTTCTAACCCAGCGAGAATTGTTGGTTTGCATCATTAAAGAATCCATAGTCAAGAAAACTAATGTTGACATTAGTACTGGATAAACCACATACAGATCATCTATCATCATTAGTTACTGTGTTCTGATATCTGCCATATTCCAGCAAACTTAGCTACAGATATACGACGGCTTTCATTCTCGGTTTATTCTTATTCCACAACTTACGATGCTTTACACATTTAAGATCTAGCGCCACTCACTTTCCTGACTTATGTGACTCGTAGTTCCTTGTTCACTTTGCCTTTTTATCCTCGTAGATAGTAAGCAAAGAAAAGAAATAGCCGCAAACGTGCACCAGTAACAGACAGAGGTTTTTCAAAGATTGTAGGAATTTGTTCACAGTAAAGCTACCTCATCCCGCCGTTTTTGAAAT
>LQNS02278083.1:12893749-12926220 GCA_001587735.2 Parhyale hawaiensis | reverse complement strand
GTTGCAAATGCTTCATTTGGGTTGTATTACCTGTCCGTGGGAGCCCAAGCGTGAAGTTTTAATAATAATAATAATAATAATGTGTCATCAATTAATATGTGTCAACAAAACCAAAAATTATAATGAATTATATAAATTATATAATATTTCACATATCTATGGATGAAAAATATATTCCCACAAAACGATTCTTTCATTTTAAAATGGATATGACTGTTTAAGAATTTTCTAGAGCCTTCTAGATTTTACGTTAGAAGTCTACTAAAGTCCATGAACAGCTTTTGGGTCATTATTTCGTGCGACATCGTAGAAGCGGGTAGCAGCCATGGCAAAAAGCAAGGAGCTTACGATTTCTGTAAAAGAGTTGATTATTATACAATGGAAATCCGCGGAAAAATTATTGGCAAGTGTTACAGACACTCAAAACACCGTTTACCACCTTCGGGTTATTTATCAAAGTGTGTAAATGTTCGGAACCGTCGAAACCGACTTAGATCTGGCAGGCCGCGGAAGATTCCTCCTAGAGCTTCAAGAAAAATGGCCAAGAAAGTGTCTGAAAATCCCATGACTACTCGCAAAGAGCTTCAGGAGGACTTGCTAGCAGCAGGGACAAGTGTCAGCCTTCGTACAATAAGCCATGAGCTGCGCCAAAACTGTTTACGTTCTCGATGCTCCTCGCGAAACTTCCCTGCTGTCGAAACGAAATAGGGAAGCTCATCTGAGATTCGTCCGTGAGCACAAGAACAAACCTGAGTCGTTCTAAGAAAACGTGTTGTCGTCAGTTGAGACTAAAATAGAGCTATTTGGATGAAATTCAAAGAACCATGTAGGGAGGAAGGACGGAACGGCATTCGCACCAATAACATAATTACAATTGTAAAAGTTGGTGGTGGTAACGTTATGATTTGGGAATGCTTTTCATCACGTGAAACAGGTAACATTAAGATCATGTAAAAGAAAATGAACGCTCACATGTATCAGAACATTTTGAGGGAACATCGGCTTGCGTCGGCTCAAAAACTCGGGCTACCGCAAGAATTCGTTTTTCATCAGGACAACGATCCAAAACATATGGCGAAAACCACGAAGAAATGGTTCACCGATAATCATGTACAACAAGTAGAATAGCCAAGCCAGTCTCCGGATTTGAATCCGACACATATTTTGAGGCTATCTGTGAAATTAAACATTAATGCGAGGAGGCCGAAGTCCATTACGGAACTCAAAGACATCTCCCAGGAAGAATGAGCTGAAATCCCTCGGGAAATATGTCAAAGCTTGGTAAGAAAACTATAGAAAGAGATTAATTGCCGTTGAACTGAACAAAGGCAACGCCACAAAATATTAAATGTTTTTTAAAAAAATTTTTGTGTTGCATAAATACTTTTTTAACCCAAAATACATAAATTGTTATATAATTTCTATTATAGAGAAATTTGCTTCATTTGTTTATGCGTGTGTGTTGTTTACGCAAAAATACAAATACTGTATCAACATATATATTTTTGGTTCGCTAGATTTAAAAAAAAGCTTTCATGGTGTATGAATATTTATTTCAATCCACAGTACCGTCTTCGGACGAGGTCTAGACGGTGTTATCCAAGCTGCCCGTCTTGTCCAGTGGTGATGCTCAATTATGGGACCAGCGGGAGTGCTAGTAGCGAGTTATTCGCACATTTCACTTAGCCGCTTACACCTGCTTTGTCTGACACTTTCAGTAAGTATGCGTACACTAAGTTTTACAACGTCACGGTTTTAATACCGCTGGCGTTTCGAATGGGACGAGGCATTTTATGAGCAATCTTGCACCCCGGACAATAAAGCTATTGGAATACTTCGTGGCTATAGCATCGCCGCTATTTCTGATCGGAACTTGCACTCTACAAGTGCGACCAATATGGTATATCTGGCAAGAATATTTAATATCATTCAGCTTGTTGTATTTGTTTATGTCAAGCTTCAACACGCCATGCGTGCTTGACTGGTGTACTCGAGGAGCCGGTATCGAACGATTAGCCAGCCGAGCGGTCTTTGTGGCACCTGGCAGGCTGAGTCGACAAATTTTCTTGGTATTCACAGCTACGTGGAGGCACTTACCTTCTAGAAATGGAAGGGTAGGGGCGTGGGTCGTTGAACCTTCCGCCAAGGCGCCATAGCTCTTAACAACGCGTGATCGGCTGCAGCTGTACTTACTTCTCTGGAGCCAGTTGGCCTATATTTGCAGCCCGAACCTGTGCGTGTGGATTTTCCAGTGGAGGGTGCGGTCAACGTTGACTTTCCCTTTACCGTTAAGCTTGTAGTCATGGTGACGTCGATTTTTTTGAACGGAGGTTGACGTCTTTTGAACATTAGATAATTCTAACATGTGACTAGGGAGGCGAAATTTTGCGTAGAATATTTCTTACATTGGTGACAGTTTCCTCAGCTTTGGCTAGCGTGCGTACCAGCCTCTATGTAGGTATTGCCACAGCCATGGTGGATATGAAGAACATCAGGCTTTCATATTCACCTGAAATACTTACGTAACTTCTGATGGCATCAGTGGTGAATATAGCATGACCTTCTCTAGTCATTCCGTAGAAATAACATTACTGTATTTGGCACGCGCCATACATGGTGCACGTTGTGCTGAACTGTCAACCATGGATCTGCTCCCCTTGTGGGGGTGCAGTCAAAGAGCCAGCGGAAGATATGGGAGTTCTAACGATTCTCTCACTCAGTGTATGTCGCCAGGGGTGCACTCCCTCGCTTAGGGTGAAATGGAGTAGTAAGATAACACTTTGCTGCTGTTGAGTCTCATGTTATTATGTATACATACATTCACTGTTTATCCTGAAATAGTGAGCCAATGTAGAATGGGTGAATTGAAAGTCACAGAAAGACCATGATACGAGAACTTGAACTATACAGATCGAAGCTTCTATTGCAGTTTTGGTAGGGAAGTCCTGTGAAGTGTTGATGCAGAAAGGAAATGGGGGCTCTCTGACGTACTACTTTTTTGTCGTCATCGAATAGCCGAGCAGGTGCACTATAGTTGGTACAAACGGTGTCCCAGAAAAAAAAAACTGAGCACACTCTTAAAAAGCATATATTGTCTGCAAACTTATTTACCTATTTTAGTTCTCAGTTTTTAGTTTATAATAGAAATTTGTACGGCATCATCAAACCGTCATAAAGATGCCATAAGCATTTCATTTCAAGCAAATCAAGTTTTTAAAATGCAGCTCACAAAAAACGAACCATTGTTTATTGTTACTGATAATTACACCGCAACAAGAAGTTACAAACTGGTGAAAAAAAAAAATAAGAATCCTCCGCCTATAGAACGTCTCCTCCAAATAGCACTATTCATGATGCAGTGCTCAAAATTCATCACGTGTGTACCATGCTTTATGTAAACAAAGGCAATATAGCAGAAATTAAAAATTATCAGAACTAAAGGTAACACTCTGCTCATGCGAGACAAGTAATTGAAGGAAATCCCAGTGTGTCTTCTAGCAGAAATATTTCAGGCGTATTAAACTCGTCATTTTCAGGAATTGTGCGAACTGCAGTTTTATCTTTATAAAAATGACATTAAAAAGGATGTTCAAAGATCTTCTCAGCAGTCGGGCATTTTTTCACTGGTTTCGGAATTGACGAGCTGAATTTTTCGTGCGTGTAGCTGTAAGCCCCAAGACAGCTCTTCATGTGAACGGCAAAATAAACAAATAAAATACTAGAAACACGTTATAACTATAGACGCGTCATCTGTGGAAATTCCATGGACCAGAAATTTCAGTTTTCATTATTGCCCAAACTCAAACATTAGCTAGGAACTGTACAAATATACTTCAAGTCAGAAACACCCCTAAATATACGACTTGCTAAGAGTATATTTAGTCGCTTAGATTCCAATTCCAATTCCTTTGAACCAAAGACTGTTGTTCCCGACACCAGTGTGAATGATGAATAAGTTTTCCATATCTTCTACCGATAGCGCAATGTTCATAAACACGAATGGGTGGATGAGTGAATATATGTACTCATTGTACTGTATGTATGGATAAATGGAAGCACCAGTATAGTGTCATAAAAATTGACGAGCAGGAAATAATTTCCATTTCATCCTTTATACCAGTATTGTATTCAAATTTCATTCATTTGTTTTCAAAATTAAAGAAGTAGTTAATAATTGAAACCCAACAGAGGCGTTTACGCGTTCTGTTGTAGCATCTGGGCCACCGAGAATGAAGATATTTGTGAGGTTTATAATGGTTATTATATAAATAGTATCCTCTCGCTGTCAGCCATATGACAACGAGGATTTTGTGATGACTCTTCTTCATTCATCATAATTTCGTTACAAACATCTTTCCTTCACTACGACGGCCAGCTAAAATTGTCAAGAGATGAGTGCTTACTCTTTCAATTTATCTGAGCAAATAACTTCTTCATTCCCTCAGATGATATGTGAAGAAAAATTATCAACAAAAAGTTAAATATCACTAACTTTAATTGCATTCTCCGACGCGTGTCCTGTATACGCCATGCATGACATAACTTCAGTACATCGAAATTTTTTTGCTTAAGCAAGAACTGCAGCGCCAAAGGAAAAAAGCAAGCCGAAAAATATAATCACTGCATTTACTGCACCTTGAAAATTTACTTTTAGTGTGCTTCTTTGATCAGCTACTCATATTATACGCCATGAACTGAGAACAAATGAAGTTTCGATGCATTGAGAAAGTAATAAAAAATCAGGCTCATGAGAGCGCTAAGAAAAGCTGTAAATATCGTAGTTGTATGTACTTCAAAGGCTGGCTAAGGAAGAAGTGCATTAACTCATATATGGACAAAGGATTCCCACTTTGGCCATCTTCTGCAAAGGGGTCTAATTTTCACACATCGTTCTCCATCAAAGCTCAGCATTATTACAAAATCTGTAACCTGGCCTATTTTTCGCTTATTTCGTTTAGAGCGTGATGCGAAACTTATAAATATATATAAACCATATATCACACTATACTTCACGGCCACGCAAATTTGCACGTGACGCTGATGCCAAATTGATTAAACTTCGATAAAATCATTTTCAGGCAGCAGAGCACTTCAAATAAAAGTAAACTGTTCTTGGTGAAACAAGAAATGCGTTTATGAGCAAGAAATACAAATTCGCAGATAGCTATGAAATGTGGACAACCAGAATTGAATCAAGTGGCACCAAACTGACCTACACTTAACTGAAATAAATTTTGCAGTTTACCATCATAGTCGGTGCTCATGTATGCGTGCTTCTTTCCAATGGATGCATTCCTTGCGTGGCTAACAATAGTTTATTTTTTGTTTCAAGTCGCTATGTATTTTGACTGGAGAAGATTTTATCAAGGATTTATCTATTTACCATCAGTTTCACATGCGAGGAGGGGCCGTCAAGTATCGTATGGTCTGGAATATAAAGCTATAAATATATCCATCATATAATAAAACGCTATGTGTTGGCTGCCTGCTCCCTCGCTTGGTTGGTTTTTCTCTTTGTCACACTGTTAAGGATGTAGATAGGAAAAACATTATCTACTGAATTACAAGATGAGGTGACAGGAAATTCCAGTCCCAAGTTACAGTAGTTAAGACTAGAGTACCTAGTCGTCAAAAATGACGGCAAAATTTTATCAGGAAGCTCATTTTTGTTCTTGCTAGGGGTAAGGGTTTTGTTACAAAAATTTTGCCTCACACCTCTAGGCTTGAACTACCATTAAATCAGTAAATGTTGTGCCGTCATGAGTTTGCGAGAACAAAATTTCCCTCCTGCGAGTAAAAATGAGAGTACAAGCTTTGAAATGCTTGAAAGTCAAGTAGCATCTGAATCGCAGCCGTTAGTTGAACCTTTAGGATCAATGTTTAGCTGCAATATGAATTGCAATTGTCTTGCCTCTGCTCAGCGTAAAGTTTTAGCGGCTACAAAGAAATTCAGATAAAAAATAGCTACGCGAAATAGCTTACGCAAGACAGGATCAAAGACCCTACCAAAGATACAGCCCTGCAGCTACCACACACTAAAGAAATTAATATCAAATGGTACCGAGTTACTTTCCAAATCCAAGCAGGCTTTGGAAAATGCAGTATTTCAACTATCGAGCATAAATGCAAAGCTGTTGCCATCTTAAATCAGGGATGAATTTCATAGTATCTTATCTTGTTATTCATTAGCTGAATACTCTCCTATCTAAATCATTAAAAGCGTGAAGGAAAGTAGGACCAACTAAAGAGTCAGCCAGCAACCAACCACTGTGTATTATTATACAGTTGAATGATTCTGTAATATATTCGAACTACTGCATTTTCTGAAGCCAGCGTCAACTTAGAAAAGTAGTTATGGTACTATTTGATATCCTTTTGAGCGTAGTATACTCGAGAACCTCAATCTTGGATGATGCTTTCTTTCCTGCCATACATAATCCATTTGCTTGTGTTTTCCTTAGCAAAATTTCTTCATGGCAGTTAAAACGTCCCGCTGAGTAGGTTTCAGAAAGTTACAACTCATTTGCAGTCAAATTTCGGTCTTAATGGCTCACCTAACTATTGGTATCCAGGATATAGTGAGTACTGAATATTTACGGCGAGTAGGTACCTTTGACAGAGCCTATATTTTCTTGGCGTTGCTTCTCTTCCAAACATTTCAAAAGTGATGATATTCGCACTTTTACTGACGGGAGGGCAGTTTTACTTCTGCAAACTCATGACGGTACAACTTCCGTTATTTCAACAAGATCATGCCGAAAGCAATGAGGCATATTTTGCAGCAAAATCCGTTCCTCAAGCAAGCAGAATAAGAAGCTTCATAATATTATTATTTACATCATTCTTGATGGCTGGGTACATTCGTGAATATATAAACATATAAATACATATAAACATATAAAACCAACGCTCGTAACTGAAATTCCAGATTAAAGCTAAATGAAATCAGCTCACCTCAATGGATCTGTCCCCAGCGATGACACTTCTAGACTCACTAGAGCAGAGAGAGGTTACTGGATTCGTGACTGCGCTCCCCGCTCCCCAACCCGTAGCTAGCATAAGAGTCGGTGTTGTGAACAAAAATTCTACGGCTTTTTAAACCCTGTTTTCTATCTTTTTACGATAATTGCACCTAGACTTTTGTCTCTTTTTCATATAAGATTGATTCGTATTAGGCTGATACGTTGGGGTTTTAAACTCATTCATACATATCATTCATCGGTGTTATTCTTGGTAATCCTTAATTGATATGAAACGGGACACGATATGAAATGGCATGCAGTAATTACTCATTGTGGCAACTAGAATTCCTAGTGGCGTAAGACCATCACCTGCGACGTGGGAGAACTAAAAGCGCTGAATCACAGTTTTTTATATGTTTCACATCAAAGCCATCCCACCTGACTGCTTGCAAGAGATTGCGTTAATTACTTTATTCATACTGGCACTTTTTGGTCGGACAGACATACATGCATACAAATATACTTATATCGAAACATGCAAAATGAAAATATTACCACGTCTCCGAGTTCGTTCGCGAATGATAATACAGAATTGTGATACATACATTGGCATAAAGAGTAAAAGGCAATTACTTCTCATGATGGCTTAGCCTAAAGTATTGAAAAACGCCAAAACTTCAGAGTACGGTTTACATAGAGAGAATTCATGAAGTCATTTTTAACATTTACCCTTTCAGCGTATATAGGCAATTTTCACTGTAACGAACACAAACGCAGTATCGCTTTAAACGAACATGACAATTTTAAGAGCACTTAAAAACAAAACTGTTTTATTTTTCATTTAAGTTTATTTTTAGCGTTACTTAAAAATCAGTCTCTTGGATAGGTGTGAGTCTTTATAGTATACAAATTAAATTTGCACGCCTTAATTACATGGAATTTCCACCCTCAAGATCTGGCAAAAAGAGGTTTACCCACAGTTATTTCTGCAACAAAAAAGATATCCCTAAATATAGACAAACCCAAGTCGTCGTTGCATGTTTATCATAATGTTCATGAATTGAAATTTGTATCATAATTTTTTTAATTTGAACAACCATACGAAGTACCGCTACCCATCAGTTACGATATCATACCAACGTATTTGGAAAACTACTTTCAGAATTTACGTATTTTTTGTCGATGAATAGATATTTATTTAATACCACTTTCTAGCCACCTATGTTTGTTCTTGAGCTACAGTATAAGAACACTGGCGACGAACAGAGCTTCTTCGTAACAGCAGTGATCGCGTGTACAGTTGCTTGGCTAATGCTCTGGGCTATGGCAGGACGGATATTGAACAGTTTAGAAAAAAATGGGCACTGCTTGGCTATTTTTCGATTTTAACGCAGATGCCGATTTATCAATGTACACGCCCTTTGTCTAACGCGATGTGACATGTGCTCTGTTGCAATCCATTCGAGTTTAGACCCATTCTTCAGAAGGCAGCGGCTCCGTCCAGAGCACGCAGAGCGGACCCGGCCTTCGCTCCTAGATGAGCTAGGCAACTTCAGCTCAGCGTCAAGAGGTGCAGCAATTACGCTTCTTCGGCAATCAACTTATCACTCTACATAAAGTTGATAAGGCTCTCGCTCATGTCGCTCCATTAAAAGGTAGCAGCTTCTAAATGGAATAGCTGTGTCGGGGCACCTGAGAACAGACTCTCTTGGCACTCTCTATTAGATTTATCACGATGAGCCTGCACCATAAGCGCTACCGAACCCATTGCCGCTATCGACACTGTCTAATAAATCACTGATGGTGGAGAGAACACTGGCCGGCGCTACATTTAGCTTCAATCACACTCTCGTATTAAGAGTGATTTTTACCACGGCTGGACTGAGACAGAATCTAAAGTAATTAGATGGATGAAAATACTTCCTGGTAAATTTAGTGCCGCCGTGCGATAAGATGACGAAGGTTATGCCTACGGTTGCTCGAGCTGAGTTACTTCCACTTGGGCCCGGCATGCATGTCATTGAGCTTCGCCGAGTGAAATTTGCTCTTCGCCTCGGTGAGACGAGTGAAATTGCAGCTCGCCTCGATGCGCAATTGATATTGCCATCCGTCATGACGTGGCGAGGGAAATTTGCTCCTCGTGTGGTGCGGAGAGCGGGTCTTGCTGCTTGCCTTGATGCAGTGAGATGCACTGCGAAAAAATACTGAACTTCCAAAGGCTCGACATGTGCAAATTTTCTTGATGCTCACGCAGATGACCGTGAAGAGTGTCTACGACATTGATAGTCCTAGTTTTAAATGTTGGTGAAGGTTGATCTGTCGAATTTCCGGAAGCTCAATTACAGGTACATCTGTTTTAGGCTGGTTTAGATTACTGTGAGGTGCAGTCCAGTTTTGAATGATGTGAAATTCGACTCATAACCTCCGGTTTACACGTTCGCGGTGTTTACACGTTTGCGGATATTCTGATGACATTCTCCAAAGTTTGCTCGTCCTGATTTTTGTTTTTCTATTGCTCAATTTTTTTGTTGCACAAGCTTCCTAACCTACAACTTTCTTTGATTAACCAATGCAAAGGCTCATGGATTCAAAAGTAAATCATTTCGTGTCTTTCTGCTTTTGCAAATTATCGCAAGTACGTTTTCAATGTGCTTTTGAGTCGATTCAATAACGATACTTTTAGTGTTCTTGGCAGTAGAGGTCCGTTAATTTATGTACTACAGATAATTACCGCTTACGTGAATATAGAGAATTCAGTTTGTATTCTTCGGCTGAATTGCGATTAAATTCTTAGCTCACCCTGTTTGTACATAGTGTGATGCTGTACCGTAATTTATGTTATGCACTGATTGCAGTGGGGTATATCTACTGCTGCTTCTACGCCCAGAAGCAATTTTCTTTACGTGAACTCAGTGACGACTTCCACCGAAGTTATCACTGTACTGATCAAGCCTATACTTTTATACATACCGACGAAATAGTTATGCAATCCACTTTCAAAGAAAGCTAAAGCTGACAGTATACTTTCACGCGTAAGCGACGGAGGTACCAATCTCCGGAAGCAGAATATACTCTATTTGTGACAGACGATGTAAGGAAATTTTCCGGTTCACATTGGTCGGCCGAACTGCTTGATGTGAACCGACACAATAATTGTCTGCTTACGTTATTATCGTTGTTGCGAGTGGCGTTGCACTGCTTGATATATTGACTGAGTGCTCGCCTGCTGAATTATAATTCGGGTTCGAAGCTATGTATGTGTACAACTTCTGCCTTTAGCTCGGTGAGTCAGATTTGCATGGCGTTGAGAAGGATGGGACTCTTGCAGTATAGCAGTGAATCTATTAACTTTCGTGAATGGGAACACTGCGGAGGAGGATCCACGGTACATGTATAGGACCACACAACGCCCAAGCTGCATCAGCGATATTTATGATTACAGCACGAGCGATGGAGAAATTTGCCGGAAATATGAGAAAACATGGTCGTTGTATCACAAATAAATACTTACATGTTTTGCTTGTCTCATTTTATACATTCATGATTGTTTGGCATATGCAAGTATGGCAAACAACGTTCTATTATTTTTTATTAGGTTATCAATATAAACCTGCTGCTTAATGGTTCATTCACATGAGTTAATGCATATAATCTGCTGGTAACCTTGACGATTAAATTATTATTATTATTATTATTATATTGTCATCATAGCTCTGCTCGTTTAAGCTAATAAATTTGTAGGATTGTGTGTGTCTTATAGCCGTAAAGATTCAATCAGCGTCTCTTGAATCTACTACAGTTCGAGCTAAATTTAATTTTTTCGTGGTCATTTATTTTCCATTAATTTAGCTTATGATGCTCTTATGCAATTAATTTTGTACCCCAAATTAATTTCTTCCTACCATGAAGCCCAGCTCCGCAGATCCTCATGCATGTGACGTACCTATACACCTTCAGTGCGCATGCGCACTGAAGGTGTATAGGTACTGTAGTTACATACGATCAACGGATACTCAATAGTTCCTCATTTCATCATAGCTTCCTTCACTTGTTGGACTCCAACAAAGTGCCTTCGAACTCAGATCTAATGTGTCAGTCTGCCACTGCCGTATTTTAGAGCAATTCCCTGAGGTCATAAGAAGCATGCAGAAGGCTGTGTACGTGTGTCTCCAGGAGCTGTGTACGACCATGTTGCTTATCATTAGTTAACTATAACTCAAGAAGACTGTCCGCGAGACTGGCCAATAGAGACAATAATCCGAGAGTGTACACGATAGTAACGTCTCGCCAGCTAACGAACCTTCTCGATTTGGAGCTCTTGTCTCCACGATCTAATTTCAACCATTTATACCATCTACTCTCATATACTAAATCCGCGAACGCTTTGCGAAACTTTTAGTACGTCCGACAAATAAAGTGAAATTTTATGATCTACGGACCGGAAATCGCCTTAAATGGAATTTTCTACTTATTAAGGAAGATTTTAGGCGTTGGTCAATGAGTTGCGTCGCCTGCAAGCGAATCTTCCAGTTTTCTGCTTTTTCTCGAGTTGCAATACGAGTCTAGATTGTTTGGCTGGATAAAACTCATTAGTAGCGTTAACACGCGCCTCACGACACCCCTGCTCTTATCGCAACTACCTATAGCAAGCCACGGGGAAAAAAGTATGGCTAAATAGAGCGAGGGCTGCCTGAGTAGTAGCAACTTGGTGGAATGGCCGCTACTGGCGACAGAATTATACGGAAATGAACCTACCATCAACCCCCTCCTCCCCCACCCGCTCAAGAAAAAATATATATCAAGAGGAAGCATTTGCCACTTGCTGTCGAAGTTATAGACTGGTAACAATAGAGGTGCTGATACTATGAATTTCTCTGTGAAAGTGGAAACTACTTGTATCTCCTTCAAACTTAGCTGGCTTGCGCGAGCTGGACCTCAAAAGTCAATATTTTACAGCTAAAATTCGAATTTTTTTTAAGAAGCTAGAACTTATTTAGTGTGTTACATCTTACCCACGCCTGAAATCCCATGGTATTTTTTGTCGGAGTACTTTTTAATTGCTATGACTAGTGGCCAACATCGTCATTATTGCTGGCACTAATACTTGTTCATAAAAAGCCTTCGTTTATATTCGTTCGTTTCTTCGTGGTTCTATTCTAAACAATATCTTCTGTCTTTTCCTTCGCTGATCTTCTACTCCATTTGCGCATCATGAAGCTCAAAAAAAAAATCGTGACTGTGAGAAGGAAGTTAAATTCAGTATCTACGATACGGTACCTCTAATGCCGTGCCACACGTCAGTTGAAAAAACGAGTTTCGTCATCTTTTCGTCGAACGTTATGCTGAACTCTTGTAAGCACAGCTTTGACATTGCCAAGAAATGGCGTTAAAATGTTTACCGTCAGCTCAGTTTACTACGCAAGTGCCGTTAGTTAACTTTTAGACATATATAATCATTATAGCTAGAGGGCTTTATAAATCAAAATTCTTCGTGAGTGTGCGCTATTGAAATGAGCACATCAACGCATTCGGACGAAATGATGACGATACTCGTTCTTTTGACTAGCGTGTGTCATCGCCATAACAAGTACTTCTGAAGGTCTTAAACCTTAAATTTAAATAACTGGTAAGGCAACGGCCTTTTACCTTTTAGAAAATAACAGTGTTTGTTATCGGGTCGGAAACACCAACTCAAAACCCAACCGGACTACCCAGTAAGCAGCGAACTGTGCATTATTTATTATACAGTAGGATAACTCAGCTGTACATCAGCGCTGTCTGATATTATACGAAAATTGCTATTTCGTTTTGGACCGCCTAATTAACATGGGATTTCAACAAGAAAAAAAGCAATCCACTCNAACCGGACTACCAAGTAAGCAACGAACTGTGCATTATTTATTATACAGTAGGATAACTCAGCTGTACATCAGCGCTGTCTGATATTATACGAAAATTGCTATTTCGTTTTGGACCGCCTAATTAACATGGGATTTGAACAAGAAAAAAAGCAATCCACTCCTCACAACAAGATAAAAAAAGTCACAATTGCGCCTGTATACCATCGTTAATGGAGAGGTTAAACTCTAGTCAAATTAAATCTCATCTAGCAAGATAGGTACCAATAAATTCCAGATCTAGGCCATACGTAAATGTGTAGTAAAGTAAGTTCATTTATATCTCCCCGGGGTAGGCTTAGAAAGCACAGGATATATCCGCTGAGCAATCACAGTCAGAAACACCTGTATCGAAGCATACCAAGAGCTGGTGTGTACAGGCTTCCTAGTTTCAACGCTCTAAAGCGACTAATTTTAAGCAGAAGTCAGAGCATACCAGGAGTTAGTGTCCATACGGTGGTTATACGTAGTAAGTTTGCGCACAGCACACCTAGTCTCAAAGACCTACGCGACTAAGCACTAAATCAAAGCATACCAGGAGCCAGTTAACGTTGCCTATAATTACAGGGTATAATGACGCACCTTATAATGTAACTCTACCCAGGCATATCTCATTATGCATGGTTTTGTCCTCAGGCAAATTGGCTGTGCGGGCTGCGGAGCTCGTCAGTTGTGGATGCAAAGTTATTAGAGTACCTAGAATCTTTTGAGCAACTTAAGAGCTATTGTAGCTATATTGGCAATGATTTTTCCAGCCGTAAAAGATGTAATCTACCAATGCTTTAAAAAGCCCAAAATTTAACAATCAGTTCTAGTTATTGAATGAGTAAATTCACAGCAATTCAAGTTGCCGGTGATCATACGACGGTCATTATCTCTCGAGATATACATATATTTTACAAAAAATATAAGAAAATGAATACTCTCAAAAATTAATATCAACCTTTGGCACCCCGTGGTGACGTGGTAGGGTCAGATGCTTAATGCTCTCATAAAACCAGCATTAACCCTTATCTCCCCAGATCTACCATATTTACTGCATAAAAATTTTTTTAAGAATGCAATAAGAATAAAAATCAACTGCTTAGGGCACAGCTACGAATTTCAGAAATCCCCGTTTAAGATTTAACTATAGTGTTTTCGTCGAAATCCACAACTCCACTTTTGCACAACCTCAAGCGATAGGAATGTGACAACTACTGAACCAAGCTCCCTATTATATAATGTATAGACAGAGGTACATCATGACTGAACCTCGAACAGGCATTGCACAGAAACAGTACTGTTGCCTATACATCCTCGCTTTCACTTTGCTACTGCAAGCTGTAATGATGCTTATATTTAAGTCCAATCTTTGAATATCCCACATAGTAATGTCACAGTTTGCTAATGAAAACTAAAAACAATAACACAGAAACAATTTTTTTTTTCAAGTAGTGCCTAACTAAATGTTGAAACTGTAAAACATAAAAAGCCATGTTAACATTTTGTGGCTTATAATGGCGATGTAACACTAACCAAAAGTTCCTATAGGCTGTATATCGCTATATAGTAAACACGGATCTAAATATTTATAAAGAACATATGCCTTTAGCAATTTTTAAGCCCGAGTTTATGATTAACTTCAGTGTTTTGTGTCACTTTTAATGGAAACGTGATCAGTACATGCCAGTGAATGGCTTATAATTAGAGTTACTCAAAGTACTGAGAGAAAGTTGTTTGAGCAAACAGTAAGCTACATAAAATTTTACGGTGGAAGTGCATAACAACGCAACCTCATACAGCATCCCGGTCAGTGAGTACTATTTGTTAACTTTTGAGGTGTTTCTCCCCAGCTAAAGCAATTCCTTTGGGTTTTGCCCTAATTGTTAATCAGCGATCCACGTCTTAGAAGAAAGTGCATCAGTATTCGTCCTAAGTAATGAATTGAATGAAGCTGCTCATTCGGTAATCATTGCATCTTTTAATTAATTGCAAGTTCCCAATTTAAGCTTATCATAAACTTAAGCAAACGATTAATGGAGACATTATGAGCAAATTTTTTGAATCGTGTTGTCATTTACCGTCCATGATAGTCTGGGTCTTTTAATTAGAGCAGTCTTGTTGGATGTAATGGCGCTTAATCATAGGGTTGGTGGTTCCCTTTCGTATAAAAGGAAAGAGCTATGCTAAGTGTGTATACTGGCAGCTTTTATATCACTCATTAAGCCCTTCTTCTTCTTCTATATAACTCTAATAATTTGCCTTGGCAGAGGTAATGAACTTTCAAAAATATCGTTAGTTTATCATTTTGAACAGATATAACCTCAGGTGACTGTTATTCATGGAACCACTGAGTCAAATTGTTACTCAAAAATATTTTCTCGCTTTACTTCTTTGTTTATCGTCATTCTAATCGTGTTGAAACATGCGATGGGATCATTGCGGCTGAGCAGAACCATTAACAGAAGTTGGCGGGCAGAATTTCGTCGCAGGAGATACAAGTCTGACTATTTGACTATTCTAATTATGATGTAAGATGGAGTATATTTTCATATATAGCTCGCAAAATACTTTGTGTCAGTGTGCATTATTGATTAGCTCCTCGAAGACATATGACTAAATGTACCTGCACTTTCGGTTGATGTACATCATTGATTAGCCTTTTAAATGCAAATGGATGGATGCATACGTTGTTGTAGCGCACGTCGCTGATTAGCACCTGAAATATAAATGACTGAATTCACACTCTGTGTTAGTGGATGATCTTGCGTATCCTATCAAATATGGCAGAATATTATGTGACGTACTGTACGTCTTTAATATAATTTTGTTAGGTATGTGCTGATAAGATCCTTCAATTTACATTTCAGTGTCAGGAAAAGATAATCTCGGAATAGGTATATTTAGCTATTTGCTTTATAGGCTTCTTCCTTTGCAACGAATGTAAAAAAGAAATAGCTCTAAATATTTCTGTAGCTGAAAAATTCTCCATTTATTCTGAAGGCATACATGTTTTACCTAGAGGAATATCAGTACATTCTATAACACTGAAACACTGAACACAAGGTGCATCTAGTGTGACATTATCCTTAATATTATTTCGCAATAGACTCCAGCCTACGTGATAGTGCGCATACTTTAACAACAAATTATGTGCCTGAATACTAGACTATGTGTTATTACAAATAAAAGTATGTACTTCTCCCCGAGGGGGAATTTTCGTTACACATATTCAAGTAGTTCATCATGTAGTGTAAGTCTCTTAAGTCAAAATTGGATAGCTAATATGCCTAGCGTAATAACGCCTTACATATGTTGTAAGGTATAACTGCACAATAGTCTAATTAGTTCTCCTATTGTCACTCATGTTTGGAGAGTGATTTTTTTAAGCTATAAGGCATTTTACCTCAACTTGATGCACCACACGTCCTTAACATTATTTAGTACTAAAGATTATAGGAACAAAATAAAACGGTCGTTTCTTATGGGAATAGCATTATTTGGTACGTCGTTAATGCGGTATGCTTGTCATTATAGAGTTTAAAAAATTCAAGACGTTGCAGAGAACTTTCAACAGAGGTTTGATTGCCATCGATATACGTATTATCAGAGTTTCAATTCTCTGTTTACATTCGTCTGGAGGTCGTCCCATTAATAGGCTAAAGTTACAAACCCTAGGATCCCGTTGCGTGTGCAAGCCTGCGAGTAACCAACGCAAGTCAAAGCAAAGAATGACCTGAAAAACATCAATTGTTCGTCCAAGGTAGCAATGAAGAAAATTGGAAGAATCTCTTGTCAAATGCGACAGTGATGCTGTGTTGCCGCTTTCGGTCTCTTATTAGAGGAGACCTATGGAATTTTTCGCCTTTGCTGACAGTTACAAACTTTGAGAACAACTGTGAAGATGATTGGATTCATGTTGCTTTCAAGCAAGATCCGTTTTTTGCATGTTACGACTGTGCATGCTCTTCCGTCATTTTTACCTACCAGGCGTGCTAGCCAACGTAATTCTAGATTTCACGAGCTCGTAATAATGACAAGGTTAAGGGTCTGAATTAGAGATTTCGACTGTCAGTTATAATTTTAGGATGAAGGGTATTCATTAGTTAACATTCAGTAGATATAACGGTGGATACGACTTTGTTCACCAGCTTTGGTGAATGACAAAAAGTACTAGCAATGACCCTGTTTTCTAAGTTACGATACACTGTCAAGAGGAAAGAAGCTTTTTATCATATGTACCAAACAACTGTCATTAATTCCATAAGAGCTCTAAGCATCTTTACATGTGTGGTTACTTGCTGAATGCATACATATGTTTCATAGACGTAGCTATTATACTCTATTTTATTCATTTCAAGTGCACAGGATATTTCTTAACGTATGTACACTTCAGTAAGATCTGCCATACCTGATTACCTACGTACTAATACATAAAGTAAGTCTTTATTTCTTGCAAGCTTCACACTGTTATAATAATGTCCAGCAAGGACTTTGAAACACATCGTGTATTTATCTATTTATTTCGTGACCGTTTCTTAAGGAAATGGGCGAAAAATAGGCCCAGACTGCAGATTTTGTAATTAAGTTGAGTTTTCATGGAGATCGATGACCATACTGTAGAAGATGGCGAAAGTGGGATCCTTATCCCTTTATCTGAATGCACTTCTTGATTGAAACAGTTCTTAAAATCGAGACAAAGATATTTGTAGTTTTTATATTCTGATTTTATAACTTTTTTCTCTTAGGTCACGTCGTATAAATTCAGTAGATGATCAACGTAGCATTCACGAAGTGATAATTTTTCACGGGGCAGTACACAATTATTTCTTATAGCTTGCCGTCTTTCTTTGATGGAGCAGTTTTCGCTTCATAGGCCAGAATTTCAGCACTTCAAAGAAGCAGATATTTGAGTTTGAAAGACAATATCATAGCTACGGTACGCTCACATTGCATATGAGCTAACTGGAGTTGCATTCAATTTGATTGCAGTGCTCTACTCAAGATTTTACTTCTGCCCACAGTTCATTTACAGAAGATAGTTATGCCAGGTCTGAGTGTTTGCGCATACGGCCGTACAAACCTCCAGAATTGTGACGTCAAGCCAGTAGCTTCACGCCTGTGTGGAATTGCCCAAGATTCCTCGCTGTAAAAGGAGTGACGCTATTGGCTTGACGTCACAATTCTGAAGGTCTGTACGGTCGTGTGCGCAAACATTCAGATCTGACATAACTATCTCCTGTAAAAAACTGTGCTTCTGCTGGTCAATATGGAAGAAGCACGTGAAAGAAGGAGTATGGAGATGTGGGAACCTAAGGATCAGAGCACGACAAAGACCATTGAATAAAAAAATGGAGAAGTAAGTCAGAGAAGAGAAGATTCCGCGCCGGCCTAGACTAAGCAAACATATCGATTATTGCGTGAATTTTTTCACGCACGGGTCCACTAGTTAATTGATAATGGGCTAAGCGTATAGGTAAGGAAGAATTATACAAGCTGGTATCAGTATTCCTGTAAAAGTCATTGCTGTTATAGGGCCGAGGTTTTGCGACCGAAGACCGTATTCTTTGTCTGCTCATATGCCCTAATTCAACGCAGTTGACTATCTATCTGCACCATTGCAAATGTCTATCTCTTGTTCTTTAATTCGCAATGAACTACTGCAATATAATAAAAAATAATGAAGTAAGCGTTCTCTATTCGACATGGTCCAACGTATGAAAGGTATCACAAGATGCACTGTGTATGATATCGATTTCTATTAATGTTTGCAGAAATAATGTTGAAGAACATTTTCTTTCATAATGTGGAAGCCCTTCGGAATTGCGAGAATAAACCGTCAGCCGTACCTGAAGGTTTCATAGATTTATCTCTTCATATTAAAGTTGCATTGCGGCTTGAAAGTCTCATCTCTTGATTATCTAATGTACGGTTAATCCTGTACAAATTCCTTGGAATAGAATACTAGAGCACGCTTTCGATGCAAAATGGAATCGTAGACTTATTGTAAGTCCTCGTACATAAGTAGCTATAGTAAGGAGCCGAAATTTTTGTAATTATCACACTGCGATACCACACATCAATGTATCATACATCGCTTATTCTCTACAATGATGAATATCAGTAGGATACTTTGGAAAGCAAAATATACCGTAGACTCCTAATTAATTTATTGAGCTGTGCGCATTAGTAGCGAGAAAAGATATAAAAGAAGCTAAAATGACACCGACAATCATCAACAATGCTTCAACACTCAATATACCACACGTCGCACGTATCCATCCCATGCCATTGCGAAGTTGCTGCCAAAGAGTTAGCCACATCCCAGGCCACGCTGGCTTGCGCTCGCCAGTGAACCAACAAATTCCTCAGTGATCAGCAAGGCCGCCTGGGGCCCTGCGATCGCCGCTCCGTACATAATTGAAGCAACAGTAGCGAGCGCGCCCGAGCATCATTGCCAGCAAAAAACCTAATGTGGGTACCAAAAAAAGCTCAACTAAACTCAAGAGAAACCAAAAAGGATTTGAGCCTCGACGTAAGCTCCATGAAAAAAAAAACTGTCTCGACGGAATGTTAGTATGGCTCTTGAAACTCGCACTGCGTCTTCCTATCAAATTCCATGCGAGGCTTTCATGTCGGTATTTGGGATTTTTGTTAAGGATTCGCTTGAATGCAACGCTCATGGAGAGGAAATGATGGACGAAGTTCTTGCTAAGACCGTAAGTTATCTCATGTTCTTCATGGGGCACGCGTGTAACTGCCTCAACAGCGCTTTGAATAAAGCCTTACTTGCACTGGCATGCTTACTTGCACTGGCATGCATTTACAGGAAACCGGATCTGAGCATTCGTAACATCAGATTCATAGCAATATTGGGGGGCAGTGTTGTATGTTTTACTTTTGCAATTATTTTTTTGACATTGTTATTGTAGGTATATATTTTCTCGAATGCACACGGCATTTAAGTGGTCTTGTAAAATTTCCCGTGCATGTATGTGTGTATATTTTCTCGAATACACAGTGAAGTAGTCCTCTGAAATTTCTCTTGCAATTACTATTACCGTGTATGTGAAGTCGTTCGACAATAAAGCTGATAAAGCTAAATAAGAAATACTAAACCAAAAGTGCTGCGCTGTCGGTGAAACTGAAAACACTGAACTAAAACATTACTTTCTTCGAAGAATCTGAGTCATATAAACAACCTTTTTGAGATCAATCAGTAACATATGTGGATGCATTACGCACTTCATGGGATATTCATTTTTATTCCCTTTCGACAGAATAAACTGTCAGAATATCGTTCTCGGATAAGCGCTTAAACTGCTAGTATAACACAGACTTTCCCTGTGTATTATTATAATTAACTTTTTTTGCCTCCTTAATGAGAGCGTCACATAGGTAATATACTAAGTAGACAATTTTATGTCTTGAGCTGAGATCATTGCTATACTTGTTATTTAAACTAATTTTTGAAGGAATTACATCAGACTGCAGTACTGTTGTAAACGTATCAAGTGTTGCCTAATGTACATATTATATGAGTGTAACACCTGGGAAGTACTTGAACGATGTTATACATACTGTCGCATATGTGCACGGTACATACCACGCATACAGCGGTGTTCTCTTAACTATAAGACACCACGCCAAGTACATTCAAGATTTCAAACGCTGTATTAGTGATAATACCTGACTACAGTAATGGTAGTGTAATATCCTTGCAAAATCTGAACTTCAAAGTTGGGCTTGAGAATTTTCTTTACAGTCAATTCGTAGCAAGAGGCTAGAGCCCGTCTTGACACGTCTAACCTGCGAGAGCAATTAAGCCTCATCACATAGACAAGACACGACCTACCCGTGGCGCTGATAGCTCCCAACTAACCAGGCCAGACAGATGCGGACACACAGACTCACGCAACACCCAGCCGTCTGTTCCCAATACAACCGACTTACACTTACACTACAGTAGACTATAATGAAAGACATATCATTCAGGGCGCTGATGACCAACAAACTGAAGGGTAGACAAATGAATAGAAAGTGTCTTATTTTTAACTATACTAGAAAGTTAAAAGTGTCTCTACTGTGAATACCTGATTTATTTTTGTTGACTGTGCATCGTGTAAGTTCATTGTCATGAATTGGTCATTCTAAATTCAATTTTAGAATCAACATATTGGCACAGTAAATCGGAAAATCACATACTCGTGGGTACACACATGAAAACCACGGCGCTTTTTTCTTTTTTTTTTTTTTTTTGCTACTGGATATTGTGTAATAAAGAGGAATAACCTATCATGTATGATCTTAATCGTAGCACTGTACAGTATATATCGAAAAAATCATATTTTTCAGCGAACTTCTAATAGTAATCGAAGTAATAAAGAATCATAGAACTTTATTGAGAAATTTAACTCAGCGTATCCCGCAGTTATTTCAGCAGTACCTAAATATTTAACTTGCAAACATTACCGTCAGAATGAAATAACAGGCTTACTTGTCCTAACTTCCCTAGCTATTTCTCAGTGTCGTCCAAGTGGCAGCCCATACTTTAGCTGGCTTGGCAGGTATCCCTATAGTAAAGTTCCGACAATCTTCTACTTCAGGAGGAATTAGAATTCAGTGAGCTGTGCACTTTTCTGCAGTTCAAACGGCCACACAGCAGCACATACGGACGCTGATGACTACATATAAAATAAATAATATAAAATAGATTTATTTTATTTGGTACACATGCAGAGAGACATGATACACAAGGCACAGCTTATTACTAGATCAAGTATTCCCATCATTGTAGACAGATTACATTGCATTGCGGCCCATTGTGTGCGTGGGGCTCTCGTTTGGTAATAGTAAACATACCAGAAGACTTTGATGTGAACCCGCACGTAAATACCCAGCCTCCGCTCAACATCGGACAGCACGTCATGCATAACTAGAAGTTAGCCATCGCAGAAAGTAACAGCTTACTGACTTGAAGTACCCGCTATTAGTGGTAACAACTGCAGTGACAGAATTAGTATTAGATGCGTAGTCTCCACCTAATATCGCGCAGGCATGCGTAACTAGAAGCTGGGCTTTAGAGTCTGTAGCTCCCATCAATCCTACAAAAAGCCTCATCCTTTTCGTCTTACGTTCGCCGCCCACCCTCAGTCATAAGCCTCTGGGTTTGCACTATAATCAGCGCTGTTGATTTTCATATAAGGAAGAAGGTGAGCTCCAAGGTGCTTATCAACGGTCGTATAAGTTAGCTCCAATCGGCTACTGGATCTGCATAATGTGCTAGCTCTTTTACTTGAGTTAGTAGAGTTCCGCGTGATGCTCTATCAGCACCATGATCTCTATTATAAGCGGACACGATTAGCATACCTCAATAACTTACCCGTAATTACAACTTTCGAACTGTATGAATAAACATTAATCGGTAGGCGGAATCAGGTTTTTCATCAATTTGAATCAAAAAGCCCCATATTTTAACGGATTAAAGACCCTGAGCTTTATGAGGAAATGGTACGAATCAGCCCGATTATACCTTAAATGTGATTGAACTAAACTTCGGTAGCATTTCATCGAAATCTTCACCTTCGAATGTCATATAAGTCATGACTTAGAATAGCATTTTATAACCAGATGTCATGCATATTTTGCCCCGTGCACGAGGTACAAACAATAAAGTTTGAGGCGGCAGCTTCAATGGACAGATTTCTGCTTACACTTAGCTAGCAACCTCACATCTCGTAAGCTGAATTAGCATCGCAGAACTTAACCTCGCTGTGATTAGCCTGGTGAGACTTTGGCGCTTCTGTGCATGCAATTTGAATATGAAAGCAGCTCTTCTCGAAGTCATTGCTATTAAATGAAACTGGAATCTGTTTTCAAGCGTTTATAGGCTTGTTTACTAGTTCTTGCCCTCATTTTTGGAGCTGGTATGGGTCTGAGCTCCTCAGACATTTGAATAACTGGAGCAAAGAATGGCTCCTGGGCATACTGACATCTGCATGAATAAAAGGCAAAAGTCTTAATTTATTGTACACTTGATGATCCGATTTGGCTGTACATTAACTTGCTTACTTACGTAGTTGAAATTTTATCTCATACTAGCCCAGAATTTTATACGTTCCAGCCTCGTAAGCTTTGTCCCTGTCTTAATCGTAACTTTTCAAATTGTCCAAAGCCTAAACAAATTTAGCTATAGTTAACAAACCATTACATGCTAAAGTACTTATACTTTATTGTATCATGCGTTTCATACGTGTCTGTGTTTAGGCTGTTTTTACTAGTCAGTTAATAATACGGGTATAATTAATGTATTCACTCTTAATACATTCATGACATTTAAGGCTTCATGACATCACTGAAGAATTGTCGATGAACTCTGGTTGATTAGTTTCGAGGGCTCTCTCAGGTTCTACATTACCTATATACCGTAAGTTTTGAAAGAGCCCATGTTTCTCTCTACTTTTACAGTAATATTTTAGTCTTTCATGTATCCATCTTCCTTGGCATTAATCTTTAATAAATCGTAGGTCGTTCTGCACTGACCATATATGGCAACAGATGCAACACCATACCATAGTGTTCTAAGCTAGAATTCAACTATTTTGCCGAGAATTACAGATGTGTGAAGTTCAACAATTGAGTAGTATTCTACCGTGCCTAAATACGCATCTGCTGTTTAGCACCATAGCTCACAAAGGTAAGAACGTTTCAGGGTCATGGGCTTGTTGAACTTTAAGTGCTGCCGGCTTAATTCTTTGACAGAGACGCGGCATAAGGGAGTCGTTCCCACATGCTTCTTTCTGCGCTCTTTCCTTTTGGAAGCCTTGGGCGCTGAACCAAGCTTGAGCCTTTGGAGACTCTTTCAGTGGGCATCAAAAATAAGGTGCAGTCATCCCTGACGCGTCAAAAGGACGCCAATAAGTAAATAAGTTTGCATGCAAATGGACTCGGAGGCTTCAACTAATGACAGACTCAAAGAAGTGAAGTTGACCGTCTGGGTGTAGCAGCCACTGGAGACGGATTTCCAAAACAGAGATGAGGGCATCAGAGAGACCCTCAGGGTTTGGCAGGTGGTGACAAAGCTTGTCAGCCATAAGGCACACGGCCATATACGATTGACTTCTTTCCGTGGGAGCGTCAAATCATGGAGTCTCTCAACGGCTCTGCAGTAAAAAAAAACTAAAGCTCCTGAGGTTATAATATTGACCAGGAAAAATGGGACTTAGTCTAAACAAGGTTACTAAGATTAGACGAAAATGAAAATTTAAGGCTATGACGCTAAAGGCATACAAGATTCTAAAGATGAGGTAGGGAACGCTTAATGACTGTAGTGAATATGATACAAGTTCTATACTTTGTTAACTCAGTGTTAATTATTTGTATGAACTTTATTTATATTTGCAAAAAGTATTAAAGGAAAGGAAATAGCTATGAAATGTTTACTCAAAATTAAATGCTGAGGCTCTTCGTCGACGATCAGCTACTTAACTGGCACATGAAGCATTGACAGTCCATAGCTAAGTAGTATAAGAATACATAGTGCATTCGACCCTCTCCCGTCTACAGATAATGACTCTAATTTTACGGTTCATGTAACCGCTTCAAGCGTGACAGACCAAAAGACAGTTAAACACAACTATAAAACGGCAAGTCATTATTATCCAGTTTAACAATTAAAAATGGGAAGGTCAAGTATGCAGCTACACAAAACAAAATATTTACTGGTAGAACGCGTAGTTTTGTTTGATATTCATAATTTTTGAGCGATAGATTGGCATTATTCTCTGAAAAATGCCGAGATCTTCCAACATAATAACAACAGCCTTAGCTCTGTACCGAAGTGTGCCCATCTCAGCGGGACGCGTGTCCATGAAAGGCGATGAAGGCATAGGAGATACTAAATACATCTAGTCCTCGTAACTAGTTCTCTTGATAAATGCTTCTAGTTGAAGCATTTTGGGTTTCATTGAATGCAAAGCTTATTTCTTGACGTAGGTTTCATTTTAACGTAAACTTTTCTGTATCATTAATTAACTTCTCTTACATATTAATAATTTTACTAACGTCAACATACACAAAGTCCAGTTTTTACATAGATTTACCTAAAAATATCATAGCTATTTTCATGAAACGAAAAAGATGTAGTGATTTTCAATAGCTAGTGCTAGCAGAATAGGTTGCAGTTGAGATTATTTACTTTAAAGCACAGTTTTTAGTTTTTGTAGAGTGTCGCCTGTTACGAGAAGTATTCAATATTTTCGCCCAGTTTTTTTTCTCAAGTCCACAATATAATTCTCTAATACTATGCATTTGTTTTTTTATTTTAGATTAATTTTAAAGAACTGCAACTTCAACCGTACTAGTCAGTGTCTCAGCAGCTCTTACTCGGCTATCAACGTTTTAGCTTTGACATTCTACAATTCGTCTTTAGAAAATTAACTATATGCTTGGAATATTGAAATTTCGTGTCGACGAGCAACGCTGATGTACACCATCACCGTCTCATGAAAGTCCACTCTATAACTTGCAATCTTATCTGCATATAACAGGTTCCAATGTGTTCACTTCATTTTACTTCACCCAAATGCGAGTTGTGCAGACAAAAATGACCATTTCCCCACCACATTTTGTGCCCTGCTTCCAACAAGTATCAAAGAAGAGTAATATTTCCACCGCCACAATAGCGATGTAGTGCCACTTGCTGTACTACAAAGCTCATCTTTAGAGAATTTCCGCTTGAGTGAGGTAACACTGAGCCTCCGCCATGTAGCTTTTGTGTGAACTTTAAGAGATTTAGGGCGGCAGGGGAACTCGAGAGGTGTTGTTTTACATCTCGGCATCAGTTTTCTAAAGAAGTGAAGCTTTTTTATCGAAATTCTTGCCTTGGCATTGTATGCTGGTCAGTTGGCTGTTTTCCTTGAAGTTTTGAGTGAAATTCTTCTAAGATGTCACAGCATCGATACTCTGCCTGCTGAGTGCTTCTTTTTTACTGCACTATTTAACTCCTCTTCAAGTTTTTATTACCAGCAGGCAAGCCACTGTGTAGTTTCGGTACGTGAAGTACATGTTTGTATTTTAGAGACATATGTGCGTTCTAGGACTCTGCCTATAAGTGTTAGGATTTTATTATGAAACTTCCTCTGTTCTACAAACTGTTGTCAACTTTACACCTAACAAATTTAATTTACTTGCAACTTAGTTATCCCCATGAACTTGACTTCTTCAAATTAATGCTAGCATACCCTACCTTAACCTGACCATACTGACGTACCATGTGCAGCAAACCTTTCATGCATGGCAACGAACTTCATTATCAGGCGTCTATGGTCAAGCCCTCCACTGGCACTGGATGGATCGCTCTCTAACATTCATTGAAATCACCTGAGGGCGTAGAAATCATACCTATTAGGAGCTCAATGGGAAGAGGTTATTGGAAAGCTTTTACCAGGCAAGTCTATTGTGAGAAGAGCGGATTACAAGAAGCTCTGAGATAACAAATGAACCGTTCTCTCAATCTTCCTACAGCCTCTTAGATTTTCTTTATTCGTTGATGCACCTGCTGATGCCAGGAGCTGTAGCTTTTGTTCGTACCCCAGTAAGACGTGCCCAGTTCTTCAAACTAATTGCAAGTTTGCAAAGGTTTTCTGCACGCCATTTCTATAGGAAATGGCGCGACCTTTTTGCATCTGAAGAGAGGATTGCTCAGCGTCTTTGGGATTCTTACCGAATGAAAAGATTCGAAGTTTTCAATGGCATTCGTACGTGACGTTTTTCTTTGAACGACATTTGCCTCGGATTGTGCATTAGGTGATCCAAATGTTAGACGTTACTTGGCAATATTCTGATTCAGATTTCTTCGTCTTTGCAGACATGAAATTAATGGCACTTTTTACTTAAATCTTTTATTAGTAGGCCGTCCTTGATTTATCTAAATTTATTGAAAACAACCTGTCTGTCTCTCTACGTGACTTACTATTCCATAAAAGAAGTGAGTCAACATAGTAAATGTTCCAAGTCTTTACATACATACATTGACTCAAGTTTAAAACTATTCTGTATGATTACCTCATCCCATGATATGTCCTTTGTTGTATGCATTCCAATTATATTTTATTATCTTTCAAGTGTGTTTTCATATACGTTTTGCGTATCAGTTTTTTATATATTAGGAGATCCCGCGTTTTCTAGAATTTGCCCAAGTAGCACTCTCAATCTGTTGTGTAAATTACACTGCTAAGTGGGACAGACAATTTTCACAAAAGTTTACAGCAGGACTGTCATTGCATACTTATTAAAAGGTTTTCGGTGAAAGATAAACTCTATGTACTACTGTATCCCCGTGTCCTAACGTACACATTGAACAAATCAAAAGCGTACCGTAACTAGCATTGTTAAAATACACAAAATTTTGAACGCGTCCCTTTCATGTTATTTCAACTCCATAAACTCATAATTTAAAATGCACATTTCCTTCACTTTTGGCGTGAGTATCATCGTCAATTTATTTAAATATCCCTGAGTAACATGCGACTTATGATGCCATGTATTCTAAAAAACACTTGTGCCTGGAACAAGCGAAGAGCCCTTGAGCCACAGACCCGAGAGCCCTTAGCGCGAGTGGATGATTTCATAGATGCCTACGCATGTCAACACTTGAGCGTCGCATTAATAGAAGCCACTTCTTGGCGCAGCCCAGTACTTTCCAGATCTTCTGTGCATGCCTTATCTAGTGCTCACTTTTTCGATACCAGTGAAACTGGCGTCCTTTCATCTCACATTATTACAGCCTATTCTACGCGAGATGCTTTTTTTAGTTAAGCGTACGCTTCATTCTCATAAGTTGGAATGACTCAACAAAGGCGAGTGAAAAGAATGTTCTGGATGGAAGAAATTCGAGGACCATAGGAGTCGGTCTCTTCTCTGGAGCTAGATGACGGGCCATGATTGGGGCAAGTACTCCAGAGGTGTGAAGTTCCAACAGCGATACATAACACTTGATGGAAGTAAAAGATGGTAAACACTGCAGTCATGCCTTCAATGATGGTCGAACTGAAGCTCCCTTTCAGCAATTGCTGTCGGTACTGAAGTGGCCAACCATTGACGGACCTTCGTTTGATGGAGCTTCTGCAAAAATTATTGCTCTCAAGTTTAGTTAGCAAATTTGAGAGTGAAAAAATATTCCATGTATCGTCGGATGGTTTCGTAAACATGTGAAAGTATCGCTGTTTTTTGCGAGATAGAACGTATTGTGAATTAGACTGTGCTGAATACTTTTATGTGTACATTCCATTAATGAAATGTTAAAAGTCTTGATAACATTTGCTGATGAAGTGAGTCTATAAGTATAGACTTTGATATCTGTCCAAACTTATTATACTAACAGTTTATATAGGTATTTGTGCATGTATATTTTGTTGGACTACATTAAGCAGTAACTTGTGCTTCAGCTACATTACAATAAAAATATGTGTACAGCCGTTGCCACGTGGTTAACGTGTCATCAATGCAAAAAAAAAAAAATTCGATGTGGACACGAGAACTCTTCCTACTAGATTCAGATCTTTCAAGGTAACATCAGGCAAACTTCTACCCCTAATTATTAAAAGAGTGTACACTTGCGAGCCCCATTACCTTCTCAATAATTGGTGGTCATAAAATGTTGGATACATTCGTTCTGTGAACGAAACGAGCGTTTTACATTTTTAGGATGCGCTTAAAGTCCTCAGCCACTAGTCATGCCCTTCATAATGAATTCTTGCTGATGGACATTACTTTGGTGATGACTTGAATATTCGTACAACGATGTAGCACCAAACTTTACCTGACGAAATGTACCTATCATACCTATGAAAATGATGTTTTATGCTGTTTGTACTGATGACGTTGCTCTGGGGGTGACTTGGATATTCGTTCAACGATGTAACACCAAACTTTACCTGACGAAATGTACCTACCGTATAAATGAAATAAATGCTATATATTGTATGTACGGAGCAGGGTTACAGAGTCGGAGTCAAAGTCAACCGGCGTCGGAGGATTTGAGGTAGAGTCGGAGTAGGGAACTCATTTGCTCCAGGACTCGGAAGTTAGAGCCCGACTCCGATTCCGGAAAACAGTTTTATAAAACATTTCAATTTTTTACATTTACCAAAAGGTTTTGGTTTTAAGTTGTAAAAATTAATAAACAATTTTGCAAAAGTAGAAATATACACTGCGATCCACGGTATATTAGTCCAAGTTGATTTTTCTGTAAAACTATTATTTCCTGTTAATATAACTCGATATTTCGATTGTATGTCGCAGAGTAATCATGTACAATGTTCATAATTCTATTATTTGAGAAACTGTTTGCTTGATACCATTTAGAAACTTACTTTTATCCAATCCGCCCTCTATTTCCTGAACCACGATATTAGTCTCAGGTATCAAAATTAGCTAGATATGATTAATAAAACACAAATTAACTATCAGTTTATTCATTAATTACTAAATAATACTTCAAAAATACTTGGAACATATTGCAACAGCAAACAAGGCAAAATAAACATGAGACAATAATCACATTTATTAATGTAACGTCCACTATTGTTTATGACCTCAAAAATGCTGTCATTAAAGGAATGAGTCAATTTCTTCATAGTAGTACCATCGATGGATCTTGCAGCGACTTGTATGGGCTCCAACAATTCTGTTTTTGAAGAAAACTGCTTACCCTCTTTATAAATTTTGATTATAGACCACAGATTTTCATAATTCATAGCATAATAATTTTAATAACATAATTTTCGTCAGACAGAAGATTTTCAATGAAAAATCAATAAAAAAAATTTTGGACTAATACCGTGGGTCGCAGTGTATATATATGTATTTTTTACCTAATCCATGTGTTTGCCATTGGCAGTGGAGTCCCTAGAGGGTCTATGGAAAGTCTTGCTTAGTGCTAACTTATCCTAACTACGTACATTTTATAAACTAACTTAGTAATTTCAGTCCCTAATTCTACAAATACGAATAGACTCCATTGCAATCACCGACAAAACATTTTATTGAGCTTAAACTGGTGTTTCTTTTTGGCATGCTGTACTTAGCCTTTATAAACAGTTTATCCGAGTGATAATTATCAATCAGTTATAAATATATAAAAATTTAATCTTCAGATGATGCTAATGATGCCGAATATCATTGTAAATATTAAAAAACAAACTACTCTCTTGAACTCATATATGCCTATATTTTAGTAAAAAAACAGTTGGACAAAATTAATGGTTACATTAAAAGCTAATTGTACCAAGGAGGCTGACTCTGGAGACTGATTTGGAAACTTTTGAGGACCAGAAGTTGGAATCGAGCTGGAAAAACTGGAGGACCGGGAGTCGGAGCCGGACTTAACTCATCCGATTCCGCTACCTTGGTGCAGAGGGCATTACTCTGGTGATGACTTGGGCCCAGTGTTTCCTAGCTAATCGTGCCTACTGTATATTTATGTAGAACGAACTGAAGCAGATTGTAAGCATAGGGGAGTAGAATTAATTCCCTTCTCTGTGAAATAATACGATGTATCGCTAAACTTTTGACTAGTGAAACTTTCCTATCTTAGATATAATGGGGATAGTAAATATGCGTAGATGGCATTTCGCTGCTCGCGACCAATGTAGCTGCTTACGTTAAGCGAGAGAAATGAAGCTGTCTCGTAGCAGTTTCAGTTTCTTTTACAATGAATTGATTGATAATGAATGAATGAATGAATGTAGTTAATTTAAACTCACATGACGATTTGTGAATGCATACCGTGATAACCACCTATAGCTGAGGAAATGCACTGGCTCGAACCGGAAAGCCCGAAACGCTGCTAAAGGAAATCTAACAAAAGGCCATTAACAGCTGACTTAAACGCCTGCAGGCCAGTGGGACAGAACGTCGATGCCGGAAATAAATTCCAAACCTTACCGACCAGGGCACAAAGTACCAACCGAACTGATTAGTTCGACATCCAACATCCTCCAACGTGAAAGAGTGCGCGCAGCACACAGCACGTGTCTCTCTCCTAAAGACTTTCAGGGCCGAGACAGAAGGATACAACCAATGTCTCTCATTGTTGTGCTCCTTATAAAACATACATAGCTCGGCCACCCTTCTCATGTGGGACAGGTTCACCAGATCATTATCAGAGTACAGCCTGCTGGCTGAACTAACAATTCGATCCAACAGACGCAAGTGAGTGTCAGCAGCTGAAGCCCAGACCGGTGAGCAATACTACAACACAGGCAGCAAAAAAGCATAAAAACATCTGGGGACAACCTCACTGTCACCAAACTCAGAATTCACCTTACGCAGGAGCCCAATCTTAGTGGAAGCACGTGACACCAGCCGCCTAATATGTGGCTCAAAAGTAAGCCTCTCATCAAAGACAACACAAAGAATTTCCAAGAAGCTAGACTCCTGAAGGAAAGTGTCACCAATCTCCAGTTATGGACGCTGCGGTACAAGTGTCCGAGACCGACTGATAAAATATAATCATCGATTTGGTCTTACTGGCATTCAGCTTCATACTCCAGGCCAAGCACCATGCACTAATGCGTGACAAATCCCTATTCAGAGACTGGGCGATAGCATTACGTATGCGAGGAGCAGGTATCACTGCTATCAAAGTGGAATCGTCGGCATAGTTGATCATCGTGTTTTCCAGCGAAAAGAACATGTTACTAGTCTACAGAACATACGGTGCTGAAACTATGACTATAATAATAATACGTATACAGAACGAACAACATCGGGCCAAGCACACTACCCTGAGGGACACCAGACACCACCGCGACTGTGGCACTCAAAGCGCCGTCAACTGACACACTCTGCGTTCGCTCAGAAACAAAATCGTGTATGATTGACAGAAACCTACCACCCACACCCAAAGACTCCAGCTTGTATGATAGACCCCTATGGTTAACCCTGTCAAACGCCGCGCGAAAGTCCAACTAGACAAGGCGTGCTTCTGACCTACAATCCAGTGTAGACTGTAAATGGTGTGACACCGACAACAGTGCGTCACAACAACCCAAACCAGTTCTGTACGCAAACTGACCAGCAGGCAGCAACCCCGTAGCCTCAGCAAAACGACCAAAGATTAACTTGTATTTGACGTATTATTTCCTCTAGATGACGCAGTGCACCTTTAACAGCCACATAACGGACTGAAATTATGGAACATAAGTTTTCGTTGACACACTTGGTTCCTAAGGTCTCACATCTTTGAAGCATGAAGGGAAGTCGAATTACACTCCTAAACATTGTACGCACAATCGTTGCTGTTTAGTACGACATTAAGTTTAGAATCAGAAGGCCTCCGTGTGGTAACACACACTATAACTCCTAGAAAACAAAGCGTTCAACTCATTCGAATACGCTTTGAGTAGTTTTTTTCCTAACTAATGCAAATACAGCTATTTGACATTAAGCCTTTTCAGACCTAAATACCATCAAATACTGTACAAGAGGAAAATATGCTGATAGAAAAATAAACACTCCGTTTGACCAGGCACGGCAACCGTAATTGGACTAACTGAAGACTAAAGTGTTTTATGGCAAGCAGCGAGCGAACTGCAGCTGATTTTTACTCCCGCAAAATTGACTTAAC
>LQNS02278083.1:12870727-12889786 GCA_001587735.2 Parhyale hawaiensis | reverse complement strand
AGCCCCATTACCTTCTCAATAATTGGTGGTCATAAAATGTTGGATACATTCGTTCTGTGAACGAAACGAGCGTTTTACATTTTTAGGATGCGCTTAAAGTCCTCAGCCACTAGTCATGCCCTTCATAATGAATTCTTGCTGAAAGACATTACTTTGGTGATGACTTGAATATTCGTACAACGATGTAGCACCAAACTTTACCTGACGAAATGTACCTATCATACCTATGAATATGATGTTTTATGCTGTTTGTACTGATGACGTTGCTCTGGGGGTGACTTGGATATTCGTTCAACGATGTAGCACCAAACTTTACCTGACGCAATGTACCTACCGTATAAATGAAATAAATGCTATATATTGTATGTACGGAGCAGGGTTACAGAGTCGGAGTCGAAGTCAACCGGCGTCGGAGGATTTGAAGTAGAGTCGGAGTAGGGAACTCATTTGCTCCAGGAGTCGGAAGTTAGAGCCCGACTCCGATTCCGGAAAACAGTTTTATAAAACATTTCAATTTTTTACATTTACCAAAAGGTTTTGGTTTCAAGTTGTAAAAATTAATAAACAATTTTGCAAAAGTAGAAATATACACTGCGACCCACGGTATTAGTCCAAGTTGATTTTTCTGTAAAACTATTATTTCCTGTTAATATAACTCGATATTTCTATTGTATGTCGCAGAGTAATCATGTACAATGTTCATGATTCTATTATTCAAGAAACTGTTTGCTCGATACCATTTAGAAACTTACTTTTATCCAATCCATCCTCTATTTCCTGAACGACGATATTAGTCTCAGGTATCAAAATATGATGAATAAAACACAAATTAACTATCAGTTTATTTATTGATTACTAAATAATACTTCCAAAATACTTCAAACATATTGCAAAAGCAAACATGGCAAAATAAACATGAAACAATAAGCTCATTTATTACTGTAACGTCCACTATGTTTTATGACCTCAAAAATGCGGTCATTAACGGAAAGAGTCAATTTCTTCATAGTAGTACCATCGTTGGATCTTGCAGCGACTTGTATGGCCTCCTACAATTCTGTTTTTAAAGAAAACTGCTTACCCTCTTTATAAATTTTGCGCTTGATGATAGACCACAGATTTTCATAATTCACAACATAATAATTTTCATAACATAATTCTCGTCTGACAGAAGATTTTCAGTGAAAAATCAATAAAAAAATTTTTGGACTACTAGCGTGAGTCGCAGTTTATATATGTATTTTTACCTAATCCATGTGATTGCGATGAACAGTGGGTCCCTAGAGGGTCTATGGAAAGTCTTACTTAGTGCTAACTTATCCTAAGTACGTACATTTTTTAAACTAACTTAGTAATTTCAGTCCCAAAATTGTACGAATAAGAAAAGACTCCATTACAATCACCGACAAAACATTTTATTGAGCTTAAAGTCATGTATCTTTTTGGCATGCTGTACTTAGCCTGTATAAACAGTTTATCCGGGTGATAATTATCAATCAGTTATAAATATATAATAATTTAATTTTCAGATGATGCTAATGATGCCGAATATCATTGTAAATATTGAAAAAAAAACTACTCTCTTGAACTCATATATGCCTATATTTTCGTAAAAAAAGTTGGACAAAATTAATGGTTACATTAAAAGCTAATTGTACCAAGGAGGCTGACTCTGGAGTCTGATTTGGAAACTTTTGAGGACCAGGAGTTGGAATCGAGCTGGAAAAACTAGAGGACCGGGAGTCGGAGCCGGACTTAACTCTTCCGACTCCGCTACCTTGGTGCGGAGGGTATTGCTCTGGTGATGACTTGGGCCCAGTGTTTCCTAGCTAAAGGTGCCTACTGTATATTTATGTAGAAAGAACTGAAGCAGATTGTAAGCATGGGGGATAGTATTAATTCACTGCTCTGTGAAAAAATACGATGCACCGCTAAATTTTTGACTGGTGAAACTTTCCTATCTTAGAAATGATGGGGATAGTAAACATGCGTAGATTTCATTTCGCCACTCGCGACCAATGTAGCTGCTAACGTTAAGCGAGAGAAATGAAGCTGTCGCGAGCAGTTTTCAGTTTCTTGAACTTTCTTCTACATTGAATAGAAGTTGATAATGAATAAATGTAGTTGATTTAAACTCACATGACGACTTGTGAATGCATACCGTGATAACCTCCTATAGCTGAAGAAATGCATTAGCTCGAAGAGACTTATAGTTTCAGGGCTTCATTTTAATAGGTAGCTGAGTATTCTGTAATTGGCCTCCCGAGTAGACAATATTCTGATAATTGTAATAGAATATTTGTTTCCGCTCAATTTATGATAGTGAGATATACTTACACTTACCTGCTGAAAGGCATCAGGTTAGAATAGAGAAAAGTGATAAATATGCTCCTTAAATTGTTGGGTCTTCTTTCCCGCTAAATTATAGTATGATTTACAAATCTTTCTCGTGCAAATTTTATCTGATAGTAGTGGAATAATTTACATTGTAAGCTTCTTATACATATATATTTCTGTAAAACAGAGTTAAAAACAGGTCATCGCCAAGACTTTGACTGATACGCAGAGCTTTCTCAATTAATGATTCGCAACCCCAGAAATTGTATATTTAAATAACGGTGTATCTTGATGTTTTTCAGGCATCATATTCGCATTGAACTTCTTGTACAGAAAATTTAGCTTCTCTTGAACTATATCTATAGGGAAACACTATGAAAATTTCCTGCTGCTTTATACGACTTCATGCTGTTTATCTGGTGCATGGTTTACTACAGGAGATATTTTCGAGTTTTTCTTGATAGCAAAAATGAGAAACAACGACGTGGAATATTGAGAAAAATTACCGTTTTCGCTTAGTTTGTCGTTTACAAATTTTGACCTGAGAAATGTCCTTGGTATATTATTATTATTAATATTTCACGCTCGAGTTCCCACGGACAGGTAATACAACCCAAATAAAGCACTTTGCAACACCGGAAATCCCGAAACGCTGCTAAAGGAAATCCAGCAAAAAGCCATTAACAGCTGACTGAAACGCCTGCAGGCCAATGAGACAGAATGCCGATACCGGCAATAAATTCCAAACCTTACCTACCTGGGCACAAAGCACCGACCGAACTGATTAGTTCGACATCCAACATCCTCCAACGTAAAAGAGTGCGCGCCGCACACAGCACGTGTCTCTCTCCTAAAGACTTTCAGAGCCTAGACCGAAGAATACAACCAATGCCTCTCATTGTTGTACACCTTGTAAAACATACATAGCTCGGCCACCCTTCTCAAGTGGGACAGGTTCACCAGATTATTATCAGTGTACAGCCAGCTGGCTGAACTAAAACGTCGGTCCAACAGACGCAAGTGAGTGTCAGCAGCTGAAGCCCAGATCGGTGAGCAATACTCGAACACAGGCAGCAAAAAAGCATAAAAACATCTGGGGAGAACGGGCCTAATTACTAGGTTGAATTTTGGCTACTTTGTTTGTATTTGTAAGCTTGTAAGCATATTTTGTGAACCCATTGTGTTCTTAATAGAAGCTAATTATTATTATTATTCACTGTCACCAAACGCAGAATTCACCTTACGTAGGAGCCCAATCTTAGTGGAGCACGTGACACCAGCCGCTTAATATGTGGCTCCAAAGTAAACTTCTCATCAAAGACAACACCAAGAATCCCCAAGGAGCTAGAATCCTGAAGCAAAGTGTCACCAATCTCCAGTTATGGATGCTGCGGTACAAGTGTCCGAGACCGACTGATAATCATCGTTTTGATCTTACTGGCATGCAGCTTCATACTCCATGCCAAGCACCATGCACTAATGCGTGACAAATCCCTATTCAGAGACTGGGCGACAGCATTACGTATGCGAGGAGCAGGTATCACTGCTATCAAATTCGAATCGTTGGCATAGTTGATCATCGTGTTTCATCAGCGAAAAGAACATCTTACCAGTCTACAGAACTCACGTGGTGAAACGATGACTGTAATAATAAGTATACAAAACGAACAACAGCCTGCCGAGCACACTACCCTGAGGGATGCCAGACACCACCGTGACTGAGGCACTCAAATCGCCGTCAGCTGACACACTCTGCATTCACTCAGAGACAAAATCGTGTACGATTGACAAAACCCTACCACCCACACCGAAATACTGCAACTTGTATAATAGACCCCTGTAGTTAACCCTGCCAAACGCCGCGCTAAAGTCCAACTGGACAAGGCGTGCCTCTGACCTACAATCCAGTGCAGACTGTAAATGGTGTGACACCGACAACAGTGCGTTACAACAACCCAAACCAGTTCTGTATGCAAACTGACCAGCAGTCAGCAACCCCGTAGCCTCAGCAAAACGACCAAAGATTAACGGGTATTTGACGTATTATTTCCTCTAGATGACGCAGTGCACCTTCAACAGCCACATAACTAACTGAAATTATGGAACATAAGTTTTCGTTGACACACATGGATCCCAAGGTCTCACATCTTTGAAGCATGAAGGGAAGTCGAATTACACTCCCTAACAGTGTATGCACAATCGGTGCTGTTTAGTACGACATTATGCTCAGAATCAGAAGCCCTCCGTGTGGTAACACACACTACAACTCTGAGGAAACAAAACGTTCAACTCATTCGAATACGCTTTGAGTAGTTTTTCCTACCTTATGCAAATACAGCTATTTGACATTAAGCCTGTTCAGACCTAAATACCGTCAAATACTATACAAGAGGAAAATATGCTAATAGAAAAATAAACACTCCGTTTGACCAGGCACGGCAACCGTAATTGGACTAACTGAAGACTAAAGTGTTTTATGGCAAGCAGCGAGCGAACTGCAGCTGATTTTTACTCCCGCAAAATTGACTTAACGGCCTCTAGATAGGAATGTCACTCACCTGCGTCGCGTTAGGCCAAGACCTGCGCAAAGTAACGTAACTCGGAGCACGTTTAAAGGGCACACAGTAAACTGAAAGCTGCTCGAATTCTTGTGATATGCTTCTTACATTCGAAAGACCGAACATGTAACGAAGCACCGGTACATCAATGGTATTCCTTGCAGTGAGAGAACAATGTTAATTAAGCAATATCTAATGGTACAGAATATATAAATGATAGTTCCTGCGATAAAATTAGTCGAGTAAAAACGCATTAACCGTACTTAGCAGTGAAAATTTTTTCCAAGCTCACTCTACTATTGTTTGTGCAGGATAACAGTACCACTATGACATGTTTATAAGTCGTCCACAATATCAGTATATCAACCTGCGCTCGTTTCTCGTCTATTTCTATTTCTCTATCTCTAAGGCTCCAATTCATCAAAAAATCCAATGTACTTATTCAAGTATGACACATATTCGCATATAAACAATAAACATGTTTTTTTGGTTAAGGGTTGTGCCTCTACGGGTCACGAGCACACGAGTAGAGCACACTGTTCACTCGTATTACTACAAAAATACAATTAAGTTGTTCGCAAAAACAAAAGTTTTCACCAATAAATGGACTTGGACCACTTCCAGCATTTTCAGTTCGTTAACAAAACGGTTCTAGTACCGAAATTAGGCAAAACTAGGTTAAAAAGGTCTCAGATTGCATTATCTGAACATATTGTATACATATCTACCTACGCTTACTTCGATATATAGGTACGTAAGATGCAACTCAACAGCTTAAACTTTTTAGAACATGATATACCTAGCAGTAACTCCAGTTGATCGTTTCTCAATATGAACGCATTCCTTCTCTTTAACGTACTTAATAAGTAAGTATTTGCATATATTGCTGCGTCTTCTTCACCTATATATGCTTTGAAAAATGATACGAATTTGTAATATCATGAACTTGCTGCTGATTAAATGTCCAACACAAAGCTAAGGCTTGCAATGATATGATCACTTCTATATGCACGAGTATATAGTCATCTTGAATATCTTGAACTGCCATTCTATTTAACTCCCTCTGTCCCCTATAAGTACATTTGTGCGCGCCATAAGGAAGATCGCACCTTGATAATCAGATTTATCGACTAGACTTGCTATTATTTCAGGTGACAATTTTCTGCCTATTGTCAGTAGAGTTGTAACTCGTTCATCGTCACTAATGTGGCTCATTTTTATACAGAGATGCAGTCCTCCAAACAGGCTTCCATCCAATTTGAACTCCCTACCATCTTATTGCTGCTCGAAAGCTATGGTTGCCGTGACAGCTCCAGTCACTGATTGGGTTTGACTGTCCTTCGTAAATCGCAAATCACTGCTTTTTACGCTGCGCAGCAGCACCGACTTCTCTTTCTTTTCATGTCTTCTTATTGGAATAAAAAATATCCTTTTTTACATATATGCAATTTGTGCTGTTGATTTGCATGACTTCTTCTTTGATTATCTTACGAGCGCTCTCACTTCTTGTGGCTGAGCCCTACCATCTCCGAAATACCCCGAGAACACAGTGTTATGTATATGTATAGCTTATTTACCTACAAGCTACTTTTCTTTCTTGCCTTGGTGAGTTTTTGAAGTCAAATTTGTGGTGACAACTGCAGTTGCTGTCGACAGGAAGTGAGCTGGTAGATGTGGAGTTTACACAGGTTTTGAACGTTATCACGCCATCGCATCCTAGCACACTTTTGGGACGATCGACTGGGCAGCTAAATTAAGCCCTTGAGGCTTAATTTGTCCTAAATTTCAGACAGGTGCTCTGGTGTCGACACAGTGATTCAAGTTTCAGGGGTGGACCTCTTAATCGATTACCAGTTAGACTTTCATAAATTTTATCTTGTCTGGAAAATGAAGATTTCAGGAGGTTCTACCTAATTTGCTTGATTCTAACACCTGCGACAATATTAAGAGAAGCGAAGCCAAAGAAAAGTCATAATTTCCGCACAAGTCAAGTTGAATGGGCTTATCTTAGATTGACATTGACAACCCAATCGAGAGTGCTCTTGGTACCTGAACCCTTTACCGCCCAACAGGACAATTTAGTCCCTTTTCAGATAATGGTATTATCACAGAAATTGATGTTCAGTATGCAAAGTAATAGATAACATACTTCTTACGCTCTAAGTGTGTTAAATATTCGTATTGGCAAAGGGGCTAACACTAATTCCCTTTATTCTCAAGCTTGAATTATCTGTTGAGAACATGTACTTCCACAGCTCAAAACTCTTTTCAGCATCATGCCCTTGTCAAGTTAACGGTAATAAATAGTACGCGTCTGGAGTGCAACAATTTTGGTCGTAGTGGCGATATAATTGCAACGTAGAGCTCTAGGAACTTCAATCAGGAGGTATTAGAGGCTATGCCTGGTTGCAGTTTCCAGCAGACTTCAGAATGTCCAGCATCCACCTTGCTAACTAATGGAATCCGGCTCATAAGTGAACATTACATTCCGAAAGTAATCAAAATCCAGATTTATCTCTGTCAGTCCGGCGTAATCATTATAGTTGTCTGGCTTTTGATCATTATTCTGAGTCTGGGCACAATTATGGGAGCAGTGCGAGCGCGCGAGAAAATGAGGCGTCGATTGCTTTCGCGTAGCCGACCTGCTTGCCCGGGGCAAGTTGGGGTTAGAGCAATTTTGGAGTGGTTTACCCCAACTCCTCACTTCTCCCAAGCTGTAATTTGCGCTGGTGACGAACACTATGATTTTTAGTACTTTTTGCCTAGTACCCCCTTATAAAACTAGTGACATCTGCACTTGCGTGTGTGCGCTGACCCTTAGATGTTGCGCACTTCAGTGGTATATCGATTCGAACAGCGTTCCTTCAGACTGATGACTGAAGGTTTACGCCCAAAAAGTTCAGTATCTATCGCCGAAGGTGTTTCCACATATCGGCTTTTGTGTCTAATCAACCACCTGCAGTCGCTGAGTGGCTATGGTGGTAATTCTCTGTTTTGACTATTATAATGATGATAATAACTATATCAGCATTACGTCTGTTCCTTAAAATTATTGTTATTTCATAAACTTATAGTTGCCTCATTTTAAAGATCACAGAGTCAGTTCTCTCATCTTTCCAATTTCAATCCATTTCATAAAAACGGCGTTTGATCATCACAGTATAGTCCGATGTACTGGTAGCACTGTAGCGCACAACCAACCTTCATTAACTTAAGCCATAGCAACTGTAGCTCTTTAAAATTTCATATCTCACATTCAGTCGCATGGACTATTTCTTGACTTCATATACGAGTAAGATGAATTTATTTCTTGATTTGAGACCGAGCAATCAGCAACTGATCCGCCGCTTCCCTAAGCTATATAGCCAGTCCAAGCACAGTTTCCAAGTCGATATCCCGCGGCCAAATATCCTCTGGATATTTTGTCTGTCCATAAACTGTACGCTCAGCAGGGTCGACTGTCTGTCTCGGTCAGCCATCATTTTTATAATTTTCTATCCGTTAACTTCAACAAAATGTCTCTAAGGTCCTGACAACAAGAAACAAATGTCATAGCAACCTTTCATCTCATTTAACTGCTACCGAAACGTGTATCAGCCCAAATTATTCTCAAACATTCGTTTTACTAAATACTCGCGGGGTTAGATGTCCGTCAGAGAAATGTTCGTTCGTCGGTCAAGCGTAATATAGAGTCAGAGTGATTTACAGCTGCTGTAGAGCGGAAAATGCCATCTGCGAGGACAAGCACAAGACGCTGGTGACACATTCGGCTGTCGGACGCCGTGTTGTAATGGCACTCTGCTCTTTCATTAGAGATGCCTCGGGAAAATTTGTGTCATGTGCATAACTGCTGAACTTCATCGTAATAATAACAGTTGCGTCCCAGGTCTGATAAATGTTTGGTGACATCTAGGCTTGTGAAAATGCTACCCTGAATACCATGCTGCACCATATGGTCGTCGTCGTCGTCGAGTTTTGTTTAGCGGTATACTGTACTGTGATATGTATTTCGTGTCATTGCATTTTTTTAATAAATAACTGTACAGTAGCGCGATTTGCTAGCAGTCATTGCGCTTCAGTGCCTTTGATGGAAGAAATTAACAAAATTTTTCATGCATTTATGTATGTTTTTGCAAACACAATCAAGCTGTACTAATATCTTGAGTACAATTAATGAAATTTTCTGCTTCTCAAGTACTTTTAAGCACTTTCGCATGTTTCGTTTGAGAGCACAACTTTGTTGTACATTTCCTATGTTCTTAGTTCAAGTTTCTTTTCCTTGTGTCACTAAGAAATTTTCCAATATCAGTAACACTCTTACTAGAAACTATGATCCCTCTCATTGGAAGGCAGCTGACCCACCGCCTACCCAATTTTCTACTTAAGGCGAATTCTCGCCAGTATCTCGAACGGGCCAAATTTTCTCCCACTGCTGTGATCCTGAACCTAGGATACCCACAGCTCTAACGGGTACAATCTCGGTTTCTAAGGGCTCTGCAAATAACAGGTGCTGTGCTTAACGCAACCCACGCTCTGTCCTTAAGTCACAAAAACAAAATCTAGGTATGAGTTGAGAGGACAACAAATCATCACGGTAAGCTTTATAAAGGGGGCTTATAATACCNGTTCTAACGGGTACAATATCGGTTTCTAAGGGCTCTGCAAATAACAGGTGCTGTGCTTAACGCAACCCACGCTCTGTCCTTAAGTCACAAAAACAAAATCTAGGTATGAGTTGAGAGGACAACAAATCATCACGGTAAGCTTAATAAAGGTGGCTTATAATACCTAATTATTTATCAAAGTATTTGATAGCAATCGGTGCGCACTCGCACGCGCTCATTATTGCCTCCGCAAATGAGGTTATGTTTTTGTCGAGTTTATCTGTTTGTCTCTTTGTCTGTCACTAAAATAACTCAAAAAATTATTGTCAGATCTTTACGAAATATACTGAGATTTTTGGGCATGTTGAGAGTAATAGATGATTACCTTCTGGTGGAAATTCGCTCAGCCGTTTGTTTGTTTGTTTGCTTGCTTGCTTGTATGCTTGTTTGTTTTTTTTTTTGTTTTTTTTTTTTGCTTGCTTGCTTGCTTGCTTGCTTGCATGCTTGTTTGTTTGTTTGCTTGTTGATTTGTCCCTTTTTCTGGACCATAACTCAAGAACGTATAGACAAAAAAAGTTTTATGAAATTTACATGAGTTGTTAGATGTATGACGCAAGTAAATGACCAACTTTTTATGATGATCTGTTTGTCTCCATATTTGATTTTACGTTTATTAACAAAATAGCTCAAAAAGTTATGAACGAATCTCTATGATATTTACAGAAGTAGTTAAAAATGTAAAAGGACGTAATTGATTAAATTTTGGTGATGATCGATTGTATGTTTGGCTAATGTTTGTGAGAATGCATGTTAGCAATCTAACTCAAATAGTTAGGAATGAATCTTCATGGAATTAGTGGGAATTGCTGAAAATGTCGAAAAACACAAATGGCCACATTTTCGTGATGATCGATTTGACCGTTTGCGTGTTCGACTAATATTTGTCAAAATGTTTGTCAGAATCTATCTGTGGAATACGCGCTGTCTGTCCAACAAGATTTGGAAAGCATCTGCCAACTGCCAAAAAAAAAAATAATATAACCTCTTAATGAAACAAAATTTGATCTGAGAAGATATGGGGAAAAATCAACACTCTTTGAATCTGCACTATATACTGTACTATCACCGATGGGCATGAAATTGGAAAAAAGGTAATTTTAAGAGACCTTGGAGTAGGAATACAAGATGATGCTATCTTCGAAGAACGTATAACTAGAGTTATCGCGGTTAGAAAAAAAGTGGAGTGAAGGGGTTTTTCGTACTTTCTCGCCTCTCGAAGTAGAGGTGATGCTCACTCTATGAAAACAACTAATCCTGCCGAGAATAGAGTACTGTTCATTCTCCATGGATACTGAATACGGAAAAAAAACTAAAGAACAACGTGAAGCTATCCAAAGATCGTTCGATCAGTGCCAAACTTAAAGGCATGCAAGAGTACGATTACCACAAACGACTTGGCTATCTCCAATTGTATGCAATACAACGATAATTCGAGTGATTTGCAATTACATATATTTTTAAAATTCTGGAACGTATCACTGTGAATGTGCATGAACGGATAATCGTCAGAAACTCAGAAAGCACTGGAAGGACTTATGATTCACACATTCCAAGAAAAGATGGTGGCAAAGCCGTGGTGACAAAATATTCTCCTAGCTTCACTGTACGGAGAGCAAGACTATTGAACAAAATACCTCGGCAGATAAAGGAATAGCTTGTAGAAGGCTGGAGCGTGAGTCTCGCAGCTCTCTGGGAATGGGCCTGTAGATAAATCAGTCATGAACTGTCTATCTACAGTACTCTAATCTATTTTTCAATAATTGTGGTGCCATCTTTTCAAGGAAAATCAGAAAATTAGTGGTAATGTTAGGAAGGGAGTGCCAAGAATGGGTTCTTTGTTTGCCGGAGACGTGAACAAGAAAAAGGTTTAAAAATTCCAGGACTACTGTCGTTAACACTCCGCACGAGTAAACATACAAGCAAATTTAGTTAACCGCTACTGGTGTTAATATGCATAACACAGGTGGTTAAGTATATTCGCCTGACTCAAAAGAAAATGGTAAAATATGCATAATGAAGCAGCACATGAATACCGCGATGGATGAGCTGTGTCTGTGCTCATGCGTTACAAAATACTTGGACGACAGCAATGCTGGTACTGCCATCCAGTGGGTGTTTTGTACCTTGCTTCTGTCCTATTGGAACTTGTCGTCAGGGGCTTCGGCCTTCTTTCTGTCCTGTACTTGCTTTGCTCCTCCCAGTTGGTATTACTTTTCAAAGCTTCTCTGTTGTTGCTACCATGTTAGTACTTGTCGTCTGTTATTACTGTTCTATCAGTGCTGCTCTTCTGTTGCTGTTGTTGCAGTTTTGTTAAGGCTGCTATCCTGATGCTGTCCCAATGCTGCTGCTGTGCCGGTGCTGCCACAGCAGCGCAAAATATTTCAAGTCATGCCATGTTTAGCCCTCATTCTTTGGAGTGCGCAGCGAGACCTCAGATGAGCCACGGTGTCTGATGCTCAGCATTGAGGTGTAGTCAGGCATCATGTGGATAGACAGGCTCATGCCACAACACATCACTTCAGATCTTCTTCTCCTTCAGACAGCTACAAAAAAAAAAAGAAGCGGCTTCGCTACTGACCAAAGAACAGCTGCAGGTTAAAGAAGGACCGTCTGAGTCTGCAAAGCGATAGCTGAGACTAATGAGATGAGAAGGAAGGACGCCATTGGTTGTTTGCTGTTGTGCCCATCAGCTTGTGCGGAAACTGATATTTAACACGATTACTTTGTGACGAAAGTGAGTCCAAACAAGGACGTTACGGTGGATGTTACGTTTTTGAAAAATTAATGACCTGGACTGATGCTTCATTTTGAAAAACAAGTACTGAATTAACTCTTTAAGATCATTTCACTTACCCGAGAAAATTCTTGCTTTTTTTAGTTAAAGAATGCACTATAAAAACCTCATAAAATTTTTTGGTTACCTGATATCTTATTGTGAAACGATTGATAAAAACGAAGTTGATCAGATAGAAGTGATATTTTATATATATATAAAATACTATAATAGAGAGTGTAATTTTGGAAGACTCTGTGTCTTCCTCCTGAATTTCCTATATCAACTTCAAATTACCAAAATTGAACAGAATTTCTTCCATGTGAGTAACTCCAAATTTTGCAGCAGTTGAGTTTTGAACAAGTTATTTATACCACAGTTTAAAACTCCCCTCTTATGCTTATGATTTACTACTATAAGGTTTTCAGCTTGTTTAGCTGGATACGTAATATATTTTGTCAATGTTTAAAAATATTCCCTTCAAACACTAATTTCTATCCAAAACTGTTGGTTTTATGCATTGTAATCGATGAAACGAAATCCGTACAAACTGCTTTAACTGCTGAACGGCCGTAAACTCTGAGCACAACCGTGGCAATATACTGAATATATCTCGGCTCCCAGATATTGTTGCACTTGCAGTACTGGTTTGTTTTACCCTTTATTTTGGATACGAAGACCTCATAACCTGTTTAATGAGAGCTTCAGCCAACAAGCATGCGACAAGTCAAAATGAAATAAAAAACAATAGGATAAGGCTAGTCTCCTTAGATAACCAACTGGTAAAATATTCTCAACCTGTATATTTCTGCTTGTGATAACAACTTTTACTCACTATAGCCGCACTTACAGATATCACTGTAACCAAACCACCTTTAACCAAATTAAATGCTGGTTTCTCGTTGGTACAGTATTATTTTAAACTCCGTTTCAAAAACACAGTGGACAACATAGGGTAAAGGCATGGAAATTCACCTTCATTAATTCAAAACTCTCTCACAAGCACAGCTAGGAGAAGCGCTATAGCCACACAAGTGTATCGTTTTGTCTGCTGAAAATAATCGGCTTAGGAAGCATTTGTTGAGCTCTCCCCTTGCACACGAGATCACAAAGGCGAAGGACAATAAACCTCTCATAATACGTCTTAAGGTCTTCTATGAGCCTATTGAAGGCTACTTTTAAGCCCATGGTAATCTTGATGGTGGCCATTGATCACATTTACTGTTTGTTGTGACTGTTTGCAATGAGATTTAAAATTAAGGGCCAAATCAAATACGCGAATTGAGTGTGAGCTCTAATGGTATGCTGTGCGGCCTTTGATTACCTAAGCGCATGCCATAGAGCACAGCACAGTTTATTGTTCATTGAAAATATTAAAGAAGCCCTGAATGAGGCGTAAGAATTCATAGCGAAGCAAGTGCCAAGCTGCGATACCTACCTTGTCTTGTAGAAGCAAATGCCATCCTGCATATATGCTAGAATTCATTATGATCTAAAAAATGTTAAGGGGAAGCAAGAATGGACCAAATAAAATAAAGCTGATGGTAATCTTACTGAACGAGTACATTTTATCTTGTGCTGCTTCACATTTCATTCTGTGAAATGAAATGCGCTCTATATTTTAATTAAACCGTGCAGTAGCTTGGCAGTTAATATAAAAATTTGTTTAATGATTTGTTCATAACTCAAATGATGTAATGTTGCATACGGAAATCCACTTCACACTGCACAGTAACTGTTGTTGAACTGAAATTTTATACGAGCGATAAATGTAGGGCCAACATTATTTGTGTGTTTTGCTGCCTTCACTGTTTTGTCCTTTTCTACTAGAGCTTTGCCTATACTATGGTGCGTTTTGGAGTTTGCAAGAGTATCATGAATGCTAATGCGTTTAAACGGACGCCGCACTGAAAAATCGTAACTCAAATATTTTTCGTGCTGCTGACAGTGCGAGTAAAGCTGTACCACCTCTACTGCCTGCGTAGGCTATAGCGTACTACCTTAGCGAATGCCGCGTTTGGCGGAACACTCGCAGTGGCTACATACTTTCAACAACGCTGTTGTTCATATTCACATTTATGAACGTATTTTAAAGCAGGACCGTGAGTTTAGGAAAATATGTATTAGCATATTCTACATATATGACCATTCGATACTAACACTCCATTTGCAATCGACCTACAAATTTGATAACCCTTTCATTTAAATTGAAGTTCTTGATACAAGTTAAACATTTACACAAACATGAATGCAAAACGTACAGTTGTATACCATACATCTCTTGTGGCTACCATTTAAAAGATTTCATGAACTTTCCTTCTTTCATTGTGAATTAAATGCAGCTAAATAAATTCACATCAATAGAACAGTAAGTCTTATCTGCAAGCATATAAGTAACTTTACTCTTTTAGTGCTGCGAAACAAGTTTAGATCAAATATTTTACTCTCATAAATAACGTTTAACAAAATCTTACCTAGGTTTCGCTGTATCGTTACAATTAAGGGCTCTTTTTACCATAAGAATTCAATAGAATAAACAGCACCAGTTGCCAATGATAGTCTTGAGTGAATACGAGTCACTATACCAATACGAGACGCAGCTGGGTTGGGTCGAATACTGAATGAAATACTTCACGCTCATGGGTTTGGGCATTTGTTCTCATTTCTGTAGTAAACCAGTGCTACTGTTATACATATGATGTGATTAAGGGAGGCTAAGCTACCGGACTATACGCACTGCATTAAGGGCGTTTAGGATTTTCATAGTGTGATCGAGATATTTGAACTCGCATAGCCTTAACGAGTCCGGGACTGCAATCACGAGCTTTGCATGCGCCGTTCTGGGTCGCGTTTCAGGTGCCAATCGTAAAGCGATTACTCTTGAGACGGCCGAAACCTTACTCTTGCTGAGCAGCATCGAGTTTTCAGCCACTTCAGGTGCAATTTTAGATTAATGCCTGCAAGTCGATCGAAAATAGTGAATCAAACGCACACTACTGAGCTTACAATGTAAACAAGTCAAAGCAAAGCGGCCAAAGTAATGTCGACCAAAGCATGTGATTCGAAGATGCTCCGGTTGATAGAGCAGCACAGCTTGTCCAAGAACTTCACTCCCTGTACAAACACAATACGACATTAATGGGATTCTACATCCGTGGAGGTGTCCGGTGTGCACAGGTATGTACGTTTGTGACTATTCTGTGTACGTGCATCGCTGTGCGTGCGTGCTGCGTTGAAGCACGTGTGCTGTGCTGCTGTGTGCCATTGGCACAAGTCGCTGTATCGCGGATTAGGTTAGGTTAGGTAAGGCTAGGTTAGGTTAGGTACAGCTAGGATAGGTTAGGTAAGGTTAGGTTAGGCTAGGCCAGGTTAGGTAGTGCTTATGGTAGTGCTTTTGGTACTGGTGGCGCGGCAAGAAAGCTTAGTTGAACGTACGCACAGCGATGCACGTACACAGCATGGCGAGTTTGGTGCCACTGCTTCCGGTGTCTGTCGTTGCCTACCTTAGGGAGAGAAAGAAAGATATATAATTTGTTTTGTCATATGGATCGAGACCATCGAGAAGGAGGATCTCGACGACCTCGTATAGATATAGTGCTCAATGCATTAGGGGTGCAGCACTCTGAGGTTTTCATTCTTATAAGTAACATTCTTAAAGCTAACACATGGGACAAGATTTACCATTGGTTTGTGAATTTAAACTAGAGGGCAGTCAATATTAACTTGTTAGAAACTTACGAAGTAGCACAATTTTGAATAAATATTTTCGTTTAACATTTTTTCTTCCTAATATGTTAAAAATAGAGAAAATCTAGGTTTGAAATAGACATATTACAGTTTGAAATATGGTGCGCGTTTTACGTGATGCATCATTTTATACCCTATATATGATTGAAAAATAAAGAAACTTAGAAATACAACAGACATCTCAGGGGGTCTACTTGACCAGACAGACTAGGGTAATCCAACAACACAACGTGTCCAGACAATGCTGGCATACGCTATATGTTTTTATTGAATGAGTTGTTACGCTAAATGTGGGAAATAAAATATTAATTCTGTGGTCCTGTCACAGATTATTTACTGAGAGGCCGATCAACCTTAGTAAGTGTAAGAAATCTTCAGTAGATTCAGTAATTTTCTAGGAAGCATACTTGTCTCAAAGCGTATGGCGTAACTAACTTAACGTGTCCAAGCCGTTCAAGCTTTCGCTCCATACCTCACTCTTCCATCAGTGTCAGGTGTTCGCTACCTCATAATGGGGCACAGCTAGGGCAGCCGAAGAGACTTTGCGCCATGAGAAGTGATCTTCCACACCGATCACAACTAATGATTGCTGTCTGCTTTAAAAGTTGCTCTTTGCTAAAGGGACTGAAAGGTGAAGAAAATAGAGAAAAGGAAGAGGCTGCTTGGTTGACAGAGGGCCCGATATATGTGAATTACATTTGATTTTATGAGTGGGGGAAGGAGTCATTGCTCCGTATGCCGACTGATGCAAATTTTTTAAATGCAGACAGAACTAAGATATTCTTAATTTCAAGTCAACACGATTTATGACATTCTGTTAAGCATTCGTATATTTCAGTTTCTGTCATGTTAATTTACACTAGAAGCTGAATGAGACCAAAGGTTTAGCTTCTGGCAGCCCAAACCGAATCCAGGAGAGGCTGACGTTGTACTTGTCCGTTCACTATACTTTTGGTAGCCCTGAGTCGAGTGCGTAAAAGAAATATAATAGAATAACGTAACTACTTAGAATATACGTGGTTCAGGCAAGAAAAAAGGCGCCGATCGGCTTCTCCGTCCACCACCTGGGTTTTATATCGATTTAAATCAATACTTGTTTTAGTTGCCCAGTATTTCAAAATCATAGATTAAGTAGCTAATAGTAATAATATACTTTAATACTTTCTCTGCATCTCCAAACAGGGATATTACTACTTATAAGTTATGAAATTTAAGGAGATATGTAAGCGACAAGCTACTGTTGAGCGGGATCGCAAATGGAGTTCATGTTATAAAACAGAGAAATCTGGCAAAATCAACTTTTTAGATTCAATGACCTTGTTACTGATAAAGACCGTCCCAGAAGTAGATGCCCGCGCTCAAATCGCACTCCCGTAGTCATAAAGGTCATGTTCACGAGGCAGGAGAAAGCCAAAGCAGTCCATGAGAAAAATGTCCAAACTGATATTAACTAAACGCTATGAGAACCAATCAAAGTTGACTTGTCTTTCGCTCTTGAAGGTGAAGAACCCAAAACAAGTCACAAATAGCAAGAAACAAAAAAGAGCGGCCAAAGCGTGGTTTCTTTTAGAATTCCGAAAAGATGACAAGAAAAAAGGTGGCATAGTCTTTTATGATGAACGGCTGTCTACAGTGGAGGCACCATTCAATCCTTAGAATGACAGAGACCTGGGAAACCATTCTGAAGACATTTCAGATGGTATGGGAAATGTTTATCGCTATCAAAGCCGACCTCCGTCGTTGTCTATGCTGTTGTCTCAAAATTGTGAAAGTGGCTCTCCTCATTTTCGTCCAAGAGGGCACAGAAGTGAATGTAAATTCGCACATTGATGAAATTTTGGCCCTTGTTTTTTATGAAATACAGCAACACTAAAAGAATGATAATTTCGGCTTTCACCAGTATTGCGCGTCTTTGCACAATCAGTTTCAAAAATCAATTTCCAAACTGTTGAAAAAACGCCATCTTCTCCCGAAATGAACCTCCTCGAATTCAATGTTTGGTACATGCTGTAGTCTGACGCCTGTGAACCGCCTCATCTTGATACTGTCGATGGTTTAAAATTGTCCCTGAAGAGGGTATGAAACATAATTCTGCAGGAGACAATGCACTAATACATCAAGTGAAATTTTCAGAGGGAGACTTCCGAGTTTGAAGGGCAAAAAGAGGGCATATTTAGCAAAGACCCAGATATTGTTCTGAGAGACTGATAGTTATATGTGCTATTCAACAATATTTCATTAGCCTGTTCCATCTCTGAAATATTAACAACTTATTTACTTCGACAACTTTCTCCTCAGCTTGTACATTTGACAACCCAAGAGCGTTCCCAGCAGAGGCAACGCTGGGCGTTTCCGTCCAACTATACTTCTGGCAGCCCTGGAGCGTTCCCAGCAGAGGCAACGCTGGGCGTTTCCGTCCAACTATACTTCTGGTAGCCCTAGAACGTTCCCAGCAGTGGCAACGCTGGGCGTTTCCGTCCAACTATACTTCTGGCAGCCCTAGAGCGTTCCCAGCAGTGGCAACGCTGGGCGTTTCCGTCCAACTATACTTCTGGCAGCCCTGGAGCGTTCCCAGCAGAGGCAACGCTGGGCGTTTCCGTCCAACTCTACTTCTGGCAGCCCTAGAGCGTTCCCAGCAGTGGCAACGCTGGGCGTTTCCGTCCAACTATACTTCTGGCAGCCCTAGAGCGTTCCCAGCAGTGGCAACGCTGGGCATTTCCGTCCATCTACACTTCTGGCAGCCCTAGAGCGTTCCCAGCAGTGGCAACGCTGGGCGTTTCCGTCCAACTATACTTCTGGCAGCCCTATAGCGTTCCCAGCAGTGCAACGCTGGGCGTTTCCGTCCAACTACACTTCTGGCAGCCCTAGAGCGTTCCTAGCAGTGCAACGCTGAGCGTTTCCGTCCAACTACACTTCTGTCAGTCCCAGAGCGTTCCCAGCAGAGGCACCGCTGGGCGTTTCCGTCCAACTACACTTCTGG
>LQNS02278083.1:12847691-12862428 GCA_001587735.2 Parhyale hawaiensis | reverse complement strand
GGACAGCACTTCTTAATTATCACAGTCAACAAAGTCCGACCACTAAATTAGCTGGACCACCAGCTTTTTTGTATAATAAACTATGTACGTGTGTATGCATGGGTAGCATTGTGCAAAGTCCATATTAGTGGATATCAGTATTATTGTAGTATAATTTTTGCCTGCACCTCTTAATGAATACCGATTTGTGCATTCTAAATTTATACTGCCGTCTAAAACAATACTTACTCCTCAAATATATTGACTTCGAGTACGCAACACCGGTTATAGTCATACAGTTGCCTCATTTCGAGTATTCGTAAACATTTGCAGCAGGCTACAACTTAATGGTAGAAGTATTTCATTCGAGTGCAGAACTTAGGTTACAGTTCAGTATTATTTCATTCAAAACATTCGCGAGCCTAAGTACTGCATTCACTCAATGTTAAATCAAAGTTGTTCAAATGTTGATACGCTTTTAACAAACTCATGAGATAACACATGAATAAATTGCCTACACCTAGGTTGTAAAATAGAAAATACATAAAATAAAAAATTGAAATTCGAATACTTCCTTGCTTTGCATATTTTAGAGGATTTCTGACGAGGTCCATCTATGTAGTGCTATGCATGCCTCCAGATAAGTACGGAGTATTCGATTGTTGCCTCAGGTTGTGTCGTAGCAATTAATTATAATAATGATGATTAGAAATGAATGTTATTAATGTTTCCTTCAATTGAAAACATTCGCACACCCTTATCCTCTAATGACGCCTAAAAAGGTTGTTGCTCCTATGTTGAAGAATGAACAAAACTATTAGAAAATGGAAAACCTAAAGAGATTATTAGAAAATCAGTCAAGCGGCCCAGATTTTAAACCCTAGGGAAAATTGAAGACTACAATGGAGAATGGGTATTCGGTCAAAATTCGGAACCCCTAAGAAAAGTTAGAGATAGCATTAGAATATGGGTCAAGCTGCTAAAATTCTAGGTCTAGAAGGATAAATTTAGGACACAATTAAAAAATGGATTATTCAGGTTGAAATTTGCGATCGCTATAATTTAGTTGAACTCAGCCTACGCGCTCCAGTGTCTTTCACTTTGCTACAGCATCCTCTACCTTCCCCGATCTACGTTTGATCCGCAATTAGTATGTCCAATCATCATATTTGAAATTCATTGGTTCATTGATAATGAACTTTTGAACGCGAGTTATGACCACCGTCGTACAGTGCGCGGGGGCTCCAGAAGCCGTGTCCTGATACTCTGATAGGTTTACATAGCTTCCATATGTTTGTAATTAAAGTGTCAAAGCAATGTATTATAATGCACGCTCGCCAATTACGGCACGGCAGGGCTAGGATACAAATGGTGGTCTTAAGCAAGTAATTTGCAATAAATTAGTGTATGGAGGCCTGGGCTCGCTACTGGCTGCCACTGACCGAGTCGTACCTTCAGGGCGAGGGCTGTCAGAGCAGGTAGTCTGCGACTCACTGCGCCTCCTCGGACAATAGGCGTAGTTCAAATCTTGGTGAGTTAAGACCGTAAGTATTTTCAGGGGATACTCGTGTAGAGCGGAATTGCTGCTCTTCATTTTTCATTCGATTGCATCATTAATTTGGAAGGCGAAATGACACTGTTTCATCTGTTTCCAGTTTCCACTCATTGCGACTACTTTCGGTCTCTAATTTCACGTGTAGTGCGAATTTACAGCTCTCCATTTTCATTTAATTTGATTGTTCACACTTAAAACTTATTGACCTACATATTATCTTTGATCGTTTTCAGTTCGTGGTGAGAAATGATGGTAATACGTAGATAAGCAGTGGTGGCTAGTGTATACAGTCAGTGCGGAACTGCAACATCCCTACTATAATTCTAGCAGCTTTAAGAGTAATGAAGCTTTTTTATAACTTGTAATTATTAGCGACAAAATGCTACAGCTAGAGTCAGAGATGGATCGTGCATGACAGTGTGACTCAGAGGACTTTTATTTTCACTCTAATTTATTGATTACTTTAATGTTTGATTCACAACGCTGTTTCACACGATCGTCTAAGAAAAAAGTGTCCTCAACTACTCGTTCAAATGTTCTGTTGAGCCCTTGTAATCACGTCACAATTGTGTGTCTACCAAATAAGCACTACAATGTTAGCTGTCGTCAGTACGCTCAGCTAGCAATACCTTCTATAGTAAAGTGTAGGATAGTTCTTCAAATTTGGAAAGAATTGCAACTCGAATAGCTATGCGCCAGTATGCTGTATACACGAACACGCCAGCACATTGGGACACCGAGCTCAGAAAACTCGTTCGTTTGACTATCGTGAAAACCCCATAGACAGGCGGTGCTGAACTGCACGCTTCTATTTTCCTTTACTATTATTGATAATTGCCCATACAACGAGTCTTGCTATTTTTAATTTACCGTTTGCAAATTAATTGTACATAACTGTTCTGGTGTTGCTAGCATAAAGCGTTGCAAAACTGCTGCATGTCATAGGGTATATACAGTTTTATTATACACTCAATGTCATCGATAACTCTCCAGAGAATAGCATATTTTCTGTTTGAAGAGCACATTTGATCATCACTAAATTCTTCGTTTCCTTCTAAGATTTGCAAAATGAGTCAAATAAATTTAACCTAACTAATCTAACCTAGACTATCTTAACCTAACGTAACTCGAGCGACTGTCGGACAGGAAACGATCTATAGAATGAAACGTTTGCTCTTATTTATGTAGTTTAATTTTACTTTAAACTGTATAATCCTGTAGCTTATTGTCAGGCTCTGTTTAGATAGACACTCGCAACAGCCACTAGATCTATGTTCTTCATAGTGTGAGAAGGTTAGAAAAATTGGTTAACACCCATAACTGAAAGTAACGTTTCGATGCACAAGCATCATCGTCAGGCAGTATGTAAGAATGTGGTAAAGGGAAATGGGTAGAGGCTGAAAATTAGAGTTTCAGCTGTGAACGTCCATTGAACTATTCTTATATGTAATGTTAACTTTCACTGTTCCCAAATAGTGTTGCTCTCAGTCAAATCTTTTACTTCATCCGAATAGAGAGAAGTAAATCTTGCTATCACAGAAACCTAGGCGATTACTGTTCATTTGCATAACTCATCTTGTGAAATGCTGCAATCAACGTTGCATAAGTAATGTATATTTATTTTTCAGACTGTGAAAACTAATATCGCTGCAGCCTACGTAATGATTGTTCTTTTTTTTATTTTATATCCTACTGCTATCACTGTAGCCTAAGCAATGGCTGGTTGTTAATTTTCAAATCACTGAAAGCTAAATGCACAATCTCTGACTGAATGAGGAAAATGTTCTTGTTACATTTACTTTTATGTAAAGAACATTCACGCTTCATCAGTAGTCGATTCATTAGTTTTCAGTGGGAGTAAATTTACGTGCACTACAAAAAGCGCTGGACGCATTAAATCCTCGCTTCTAAAGTTTGCCTGCGAATTCCAATCTCATGTTTATCAGGGCAATCCAGAGCTTCACTGGCTGTTTGGCCATAAACTGATCTTCAAAAACTGCTTAAGCAAACTCATACTGTGGGCTTATAAATCCACCAACTATTTTCCCCAACGAATCGCTTACGTACTCTCTGGCCATGCTATTTAGGTATCACGTTTCAATGCCGTCATATTAGTATTTATTTGATTGGGTATTCCGAGGTTTATTCAAGCGGAAACATCGACCTACTCTCTCATCAAGACTTCCTGCCTTCAGATTACCCGTGTACTGCTATTTATGATCAGCGATGAGGCAAATTTGTATGAGCCCAGAACCCTAGCTTGCGTCGAGTGCTGCTCTTTTTGACGACTGAAGTTGGATGGGAAGAGAGAACATGTTATTGGAAATTATCAAATGCTAGATACTACGACATACTAACCTTTATTTGACCCCCAACCGGTTACCCTAGCCTTGGTTTAAACTTTTGGGATCGCTTTCTTTTGTACCTACTTTAATTCTCTCCTTTTTCGTATATCAACTGTCAACTATTATATTGATTCTCAATTTTCTTGACAAGCTACATGTCCCTTCCTTTTCCTCTGCTAAAAAAACGTTGTAGTAAATAGAGAAGCTGAAGCTAATATCTACAATGTATAATGCATACCGTTACCACGCAAGGGAATGGAACTATAGGCAGAAAAATTATACGCATATCATCAATGCAAATTTGCAGTCATAATGTGTTCATGCTAAATAAAAAGCTACTACGGAGAGAAGTACCACCAGTTTTCGTATCAAGTCTGTGATGTGTTCTTCCTATTGCTACTACCCGACGTTACAGCTATGGCCGTTGAAATAACAATGCTCTAGAATATAAGGGAAATAGCGCCCCGCTATATGTGCGATAACGTAAACGATACAGCAATGTGATAGGTCGGCTTTCATATTTGGACATCCGCGGATGCGAATCTTTAAGTGTTCTGACATCCGCGGATGCGGATGCAATTGCGGATATTACCATCTCGACATCTGCAAATGCGGATGTTCAAAAGAGGTGCGGATGTTCCGAACACACCCTCTCTCATGACGGCAGTTTGAACAACACTTGGTAAGAAAACTTAGACGGTGCTTTGTTGACAGGGACAGCGCTTGCACACATTTCAATCCAAACGAGAACTTGCAGTTTTTAGCACTATGGATGAGTTTACTGTACAGTGATAAACCTTCACATCCGCGCCTCTTTTGCTGCGGATGCGAATCTTTAGCGGATTTTTGCAGTTCTGACATCCGCGGATGGGATTGCGGATGTTACCGTTTTAGCATCCGCAGATACGGATGTCAAGAAAGGCGCGGATGCGGATATTCACCCCATCACTACATTATTATTTATTAGCGTAGACGCAGCACATCACTAGTTCAGATAATAATGATAGTATTACTCTTAAATAACGCACCATGAAATATTTTCTTTAGATATTACTACATAAATTGATGTAGCAGGCGATGCTGTTAAGTGTAAACTCGTAGTTCAAAATTTCATGTGCGATGATGCTACGCAGCTTATGTAACGTTTAGAAGTTCCACGTCTGTTGGTTTATTTGCAACATTAGCATATCATTCATATACTGCCTAACAGTCCCAATCTATTCTATAACATAATTATTCGCCCTATATTTTAATATAAACTGCAGTTAGCGTACAATACATTGTAGCTTCCAGTGGTATATGTATCATGCATCCCAGCTTTAGTCTTCATAAATATCATCGTGTGAGCCAGCGATCGAATCAGTGAAGGTCTGTTGGAAATTTATTTTGTCAAAAATAATTTCCTATACACAAAAATAATAATGCACTTCTTAAGTATCAGCACTACAAATTGTAATTTAAGGCACCACGTAGTTTATTGCAAACAAACAAGACGTCATCTATGTTTTCATTTCTCTTAAATATTAGTGTACTATTCATCAAAGGCTGCCTATAATAATAATAATAACATTTTGTGGGCCGGAGAGCGGCCGAATATAATAAGGCTTGGAAATTATGATACAACGCTGGGTGGTGTACATGGAAGTGGTTACTAATAACGGATAGAAAAGGCCACATGATTACTTAATTTGCGACTTACGTCGAACTATTCATAAGCCAAGTAACCTTGATCAGGCAAAATTTCCAAGTTAGGACACATTTCAGAGTGTAATATGCAAAAGCAACACTGACTTCATCCCCGATAGTGGGCGTAATTTGTGCCTGTTTGCCCTTAATCGCTTGTAATGCTCACGACGGCTGTCTATAGGGCCAATGGGCATTTTCTGGTGGTTGTTTTAGCTCCAAATTATCAAATTATCTGAGACAATTTTATCATTAACGCCTTTTTCCCATAAAATCAGCCTTAAATAGCCTCTGATTAGCTCATGTAATCCTTGATACACGACCGGATATGATCGCGCCCACTGATGGCTGGTGGCGGTCGCTGCAGACCGTGAGCGAACTCGCTGCACAGCCTGATATAGCAACAATGGATTCTACTGTAATATAAGCAGAGCAGTAAAATCTAATTAAGACCTCACCACTACAGGAATAGATTCTCAATTGGCCAGACTACGCGTAGGCAATATTGTTATGCTGTCGGGCCAAGTGGCCTGTATAAGAAACCATGCCATGCTATGAAGAAAAACAATCCTGTCTCTAGCAGGCTGTGCTACTCCGCTGCAGAAGCTTTTCCCCTAGAAATAGAATAGGGAGAGCTTGTAGTAAAAGTACATAACCTGGTATGACTAGAGTAAACGCATGAACCTACGCTTGCAGACAGCACAAAAATTAAAAAGCTGTTTATGCTTCCCAGCTTAGTGCACTCCAGTCCTTCTGTGAGTAATTTAAATTATTATTATTATTATTAAATCACACCAGGCTGGCGACGTAGGAACGGAGAAACTCCATGAGGTTAACAAACCCCCACGCAACCAACCCAGCGGGTGGAGAAAACAAAAGAATGAAGNTTCTGGTGGTTGTTTTAGCTCCAAATTATCAAATTATCTGAGACAATTTTATCATTAACGCCTTTTTCCCATAAAATCAGCCTTAAATAGCCTCTGATTAGCTCATGTAATCCTTGATGCACGACCGGATATGATCGCGCCCACTGATGGCTGGTGGCGGTCGCTGCAGACCGTGAGCGAACTCGCTGCACAGCCTGATGCAGCAACAATGGCTTCTACTGTAATATAAGCAGAGCAGTAAAATCTATTTAGGACCTCACCAGTACAGGAATAGATTCTCTATTGGCTTGACTATGCGTAGGCAATATTGTTATGCTGTCGGGCCAAGTGCCCTGTATAAGAAACCATGTCATGCTATGAAGAAAAACAATCCTGTCTCTAGTAGGCTGTGCTATTCCGCTGCAGAAGTTTTTCCCCTTAGAAATAGAATAGGGGAAGCTTGTAGTAAAATAACAACCTGTTATGACTAGAGTAAACGCATGAGCCTACGCTTGCAGACAGCACAAAAATTAAAAAGCCGTTTATGCTTATCTGCTTAGTGCACTCCAGTCCTTCTATGAGTAATTTAAATTAAAGACTCCGGCATTTATCCCAAATACGTTAGTATAGTAAGACAGTAAGAAAGTCATTAAGTGTTAGCATGAGACTATTACTATCCGCAAAACTGCACACTGTCGTTTCCAGACGCATACATAATATTTATCACCCGTGAACGAAGTGAGAGAGGTGATAATGTGTTCGTTGAAAAGTTAATTATGTATAACTATTTATATTTCAATATTTGTCTGTCCGCCTAAATAGAGGCAGAGGAGTTGAGTGATGATAATAATTTTTTCAGGCAGACAGGAGGGTTGACTGAGAAATCCCAAAATAAACTAGAGTTATCTGGCTATAAAACAAAATGATGGCAGTGAATTTGCCCCTCCCCCATCCTCCCATTGAAATGCGCAACACCGCATAGTACTTTATTGGGTCTGAAGCAGAAACCTTAGAGTTTTCGAGCGCAGTACTCACAGCTCGCAGGGAAATCGTCTCTCGATGGGCGGAGCGAAGTCGTGGTTTACTACACTACCGTAGAGGCTGCGATCTTCGCGTCGTTCATGATGAAATGCATCGTCTTTATAGACAGCGCTGCTGCCGTTAGTTCCGAATATCGTAAACTTCCTTACTGGTTGCACCGGCGCTTCTTTTCCCAATTATCATATAACTTCCTTACCGAGGGAAGTATTCGCCGGAAATCCCAGCCTATTTAACAGAGCCAGAAATTGTTGTCAGCATCCTTCTCGATCAACACTTCGAGGCATGTAGGTCTCAACATCGCATAACACTGAGATATTTTCTGTGTTCGATGTTATGTGCAGATATGTTGCGAGATAGCAGTTCGTATCAAGTTTAATATTGTATTTATCATACAACTTCAACGCTCTTGCTATAATCAACGCTTCATCTGGCATTAAGTTCTTGATATAGTAAAAGTCAGAGCGTTTTTCTTTCTCGCTTCTCACAAAGCAGGCAGGTTAAAATGTTAAACTGCAATCGCCGTGTAGTAACTTGTTTAATAAATCGTGATTCATTGTGAAATTAAGCTTATATGTTGAGCTCTTTAGGTATCGATACTTTGCTGCTTTTAATCTCGCGCTTATATGTATTTATACAGTGTTTGTGTTTACTGCTCTCCTTAGGCAGCTGCAGTTTGTGACGCGCAGCTATCGCTGCATATGCGCTCGTTATGAAAGTAAACTCATCCTATATAGGCATTTGTGCGGCTTACGACCTACGAGGCATCTTGTTGTATGTATTATGGGCCTAACAGCTGCGAGCTCTTGTAAGCGATGTATGTCACGTTGCAACTGCATGTGTATGTATGCATATAATATCTTTACAAAATGTAGATGTAGCGTCCATTTTCCTTTTATTATCATGTATCGAAGTGTTCCTCCTCTAGCCTCTGTTACGACTCTTACTGCATATTTGATATCAAAGACGGCCACGTTTTCATTAACGTAGTCGATCAGCTCAAAGTGAGTTAAACTAAAGTTATCATTGTAGCACACTTGATGAACTCGCTTTCTATGTTGGTCTGCACATCGATCGCTAGAGCTGTAATTGTAACGCTGTATCACAGTGCTGTATTGTGCGACACCCAAATTGCAGTATCAACCAGCCCCTTTCTGATATAGTATAAGGTATGTACTACTTTAGAAACCAGTTTCATGTGCATTTATTGTAGTACTTGAGTACCCAGCTGTCAAAAATGACTGCAATAATTTTGTAATTAAGCTTTTTATTGTTCTTACTTGCTGTACAGGTTTCATCGCAAAAAAAAAATGCATCATGCCTGCAGGCTTTATCAGCCATTAAAGTAACGAAAGTTGTGCCGTCATGAGTTTGAGAGAGCAAAATTCCCCTACTGCAAGTTCAGGCGCGAATATCAGTTTGGAAATGCTCGAAATTTGAGCAGCATCAAAAAATATAGTTTAATTAAAGCACCCTGAGAGTGCATACCTCCGCCAAGCGAGGCAACGGTAGCAAAAAATTTAAATTGGCTCTGAAATCCTAATTTTCTTGGTATAAATTCCAAAATTTAATCATTCATGCCTTTTGATAGTAATAACAGCTTGTACAATTTTCTTGAAGATCCGTTCATTACTTTCTGAGTTATACTGCTAACAAACGTTATGACAAACATGAGTGAGTCAAACAAACGAACAAACCGATCTGACCAAAATTTAATCATTTACAACTTTTAACATTGCTAACAACCCCTATAAATTTCATAAAGATCCATTCATTATTTTTTGAGTTATTGTGCTAACAAGCATTAAATTAAAAACAGTGACGTACGAATGAACTAACAATTCATTACCAAACTTTGGTCATTTACTCTTTTTCATATACCTAACAACTCATGTTAATTTCATATAAATCCATTCATAACTTTTTGAGTTATGGCATTGAGGAAAATGAGCAGACAAACAAACAAACAAGCAAACGGACGGACATATCTTCACCAAAAGTTAATCATCTGTTTCTCCTAAAATACATAACAATCCCTGTAAATTTCGTCCAAATCGTTTCATAACTTTTTGAATTATCTTGGTACAGACAGAAAAACACGACGAAAACATAAGCTCCTTGGCGGAGGTAATTAAGAGAATTTACCGAAAATACTCGGTGCTTACTGTATCCTGGATACCAGCAGATAGCTGAACCTTCAAGATCAAAATCTGGCTGCAGTGTGAATTGAAAATAAATATATATATATTGGTCTCGGCTCAGCGTGAGGATTCCACTGCCATGAAGAAATTTAGCTAAGTAAAACATAAGTAAAATAGATGATGCACGAAAGGAACGAAAACTGCAACAAAGACTGAGCCTCTCTATCTCCTACGAAAAATTCATCTCAAAACATATGTGAAATACCTTCTGCAAGACGCGATCAAAAAACTCTGTCAAAGACCCCGCCTTTTATCTACCACGCACTAAAAAAATAGAACCTCACCTCCGCCAAGGAGGTGAGGTTTTCATCGTGTTTGTTTGTTTGTCTATTTGATTGTTGTTCTGTTTGTCTATAAACAAGATAACTCAAAAAGGTATGGACGGATCCTTACAAAATTTACAGGGATTGCTAGGCATATTAGTAGAAACAGATAATGAAGAACCGTTCAACCATTTATTTGTTTGTTTGTCTGCCTCTTTTTTGCTCAGTACCATAACTCAAAAAATTATAGACAGATTTTTATAAAAGTCACATGAATAGTTTGGTATATCACGAAGAGTAAATGACCAAATTTCCGACACGATCTGCTGGTTAGCAAAATAACGGAAAAAGCTATTATGAGTGAATCTTTCTAAAATTAATAGAAATTATTAGAAACGTTAAAAGACATAATTATCAAATTTTGGTCATGATCTGTTGGTCTGTTTGTGTGTTTAACTAATGTCTGTCGGAATGTTTGTCAGCAACATAATTCAAAAAGTTATGAACGGATCTTCAATAGAATGCAGCTGCAGTTATTACGGTCAGAAGGAACAATTGATTGGATTTCGGTGCTGCTGATACAAAGGAAATCAAAGTGTCAGAACCAATTCGAATTTTTCAATTCCATTGCCTTACTTGGCGGAGGTATGCGCTCTCAGAGTGCTCTAGTATCATATACTGAGCTACTTTTCTACGCGAAGCGGGCTGCAGAAAAAGCAGTGTCCCAGTTTTCGAGCATATATATTCCAGAAACTATATTTACTATCGTATTTCAAGCCCGAAATTTTATGATATCTCATCTTGTGCTTCAAAAGATGAATTTTATCCTATTTAAATCCTGAAGATCGTGACGGAGAGGACCCACCAAAGGCGCAAGCAATCAAGCATTACAGGAAGTTCTCAAGCAAATAACAACTGTGACTTATTATTTAGTGGATGATTGATATTGATTTACTGTATATTCTCTATCACAGCATAATGTACTTATGTAAAAAAAAGATGAGCCGTAAGATGACTTGCTAGTGAAAACTACGATGTGTTTCTTGTTCCTTCCCTCCATCGGGTCGCGGCGTATGCCGTGACACAAATATTAGATATATGGAGCCTGTGAGACCCATAATCTTTCTAAGGCTCAGTGCATACGTGCAATGAGTGACTCATCTTATGTATGATTGTTGCTATGTGTAGCACCAATGCATAATATACTGAAAGTAATCCGTTTCATGGTAGAATCAAACAGGCGCTTTTAAGAAAAAGACATGCAAAACTTGATTTCAACCAGCCTCGTTTATTCTGCAGTTTTTCCCTGTAAGGTATGATCAGGCTCTATTATTCTAACAAAAATGTACTAACGGATATATATATATATATTAATACTTATAAATAAAATAATTTGTGCTTAATCTTGTAATGTGTTTGAACTCAATGGACGTTATTTAGCAAAAGGCCAGCTTGTAGCTAAAGGCCATATTTCTATATCAGGGCATCTAGAGTACCGTGACGTGCATTAAGCGTATATAGGTTGAGCAGTGAGTGCAGAACTCTTGCCAATGGCCGGCNATCCGAGGACTGAATCCTAGCCATTGCATCCAGGAGACAATCAAAGACTCTATCGTCAGCAGAAGGGCTGCGATATACCGAAAACAAATAAAAGTTCCTGAATGAGCCACAGACTCGCAGCACAGACTTCGGCATTTATCCCAAATACGTTAGAATAGTAAGACAGTAAGAAAGTCATCAAGTGTTAGCATGAGTCTATTACTATCCACAAAACTTCATACTGTCGTTTCCAGACGCATACGTAATATTTATCACCCGTGAACGAAGTGAGAGAGGTGATAATGTGTTCGTTGAAGAGTTAATTTTGTATAACTATTTATATTTCAATATTTGTCTGTCCGCCCAAGAAGAGGCAGAAGGAGTTGAGTGATGATATTTTTTTCAGGCAGACAGGAGGGTTGACTGAGATGTGAGAAATGCCAAAATCAACTAGAGCTATCTGGCTATAAAAAGAATGATGCCATTTTTGAATTTGTCCCCCTCCATCCTCCCATCGAAATGCGCAACACCACATGGTACTCTACTGGGTCTTAAGCTGAAACCTTGGAGTTTCCGAGTGCAGTACGCACAGCCCGCAGGAAAATCTCTCCCGATGGGCGGAACGAAGTCGTGGTTTACAAACTACCGTAGAGGCTGCGATCTTCGTTCCGTTCATGATGAAATGCATCGCCCTTAGACAGCGCTGCTGCCGTTAGTTCCAAATATCATAAAACTTACTTAATGGTTGCACCCGCGCTTTTTTCCGAATTATCATATAACTTCCTGTCCGGGGGAAGTATTCGTCGGAAAGCTCTGCCTATATAACAGAGCCAGAAATTGTAGTCAGCATCCTTCTCGATTAACACTTCGAGGCATGTAGATCTCAACATGCTATAACTTTGAGATATTTTCTGTTTTCCCTCTTGTATTCAGATATGTTGCGAGATAACGGTTCGTATCAAGTTTAATATTCTATTTATCATACAACTTCAACGCTCTTGCTATAATCAACGCTTCATCCGGCATTAAGTTCTTGATGTAGTAAAAGTCAGAGCGTTTTTCTTTCTCGCTTCTCACAAAGCAGGCAAAGCATCGCTACAAGTTTTAGGGCAAAATGTTAAACTGCAATCGCCTTGTAGTAACTTGTTTAATAAATCGTGATTCATTGTGAAATTAAGCTTATATGTTGAGCTCTTTAGATATCGATAATTTGATGCTTTTAATCTCCCGCTTATATATGTATTTATACAGTGTTTGTGTTTACTGCTCTCTTTAGGCTGCTGCAGTTTCTGACGCGCAGCTATCGCTGCATATGCGTTCTTTATCAACGTAAACTCATCCTATGTATTTGCGCGGCTCACGACCTACGAGGCATTTTGTTGTATGTATTATGGGCCTAACACCTGCGAGCTCTCGTACGCGGTGCATGTCCCGTTATAACTACATGTGTATGTATGTATGTATGTATGTAATGTCTAGACAAAAGGTAGATGTTTGCTCCCTGATGTAGCGTCCATTTTCCATTTATTATCATGTATCGAAGTGTCCCTCCTCTAGCCTCTGTTACGACTCTTACTGCATATTTGATATCAAAGACTGCCACGTTTTCATTAACGTAGTCGATCAGCTCAAAGTGAGTTGAACTAAAGTAATCATTGTAGCACACTTGATGAACTCGCTTTCTATGTTGGTCTGCACATCGATCGCTAGAACTGTAATTGTAACGCTATATCACAGTGCTGTATTGTGCGACACCCAAATTGCAGTATCAACCAATCCCTTTCTTATATAGTATAAGGTATTTATTACTTTAGAAACCAGTTTCATGTGCATTTATTGTAGTACTTTAGTACCCAGCTGTCAAAAATGATGGCAATAATTTTGTAATTAAGCTTTTTATTGTTCTTACTTGCTGTACAGGTTTTATTGCGAAAAAAAAACATGCATCATGCCTACAGGCTTGATCAGCCATTAAAGTAACGAAAGTTGTGCTGTCATGAGTTTGAGAGAGCAAAATTCCCCTACTGCAAGTTCAGGTGCGAATATCAGTTTGGAAATACTCAAAATTTGAGCAGCATGGAAAAAATATAGATTAGATTAGATAGACGGCAGTAGACGAACCTAGAGGCCCATTCACAAAGAGACACCGGGACTAACACCCCGGCCCTCTATGAGCTATTGCCATTATGTTAGTACGATATAGAGGACTGGGGAAACGAGAGGAGAAAAAACGGAAGACGAAAGAGAAAAAAGAGAAAGAGAAAATAAAAAGAAAAAATAAAAAAGAGGGGGACAGGAATCTCTACCAAAGAGATGGTCATGAATGCCCCCCAGCATGATTGATAGCCGCTGATATACGGAGCTTAAATATATAGATGGAGTGGAAGTGAGAAGAAGTCAGCTTAAAATGGCCTGGGAGGCTTTGGCCGTTAAGTGCTTGCGACTCGTGGAGAAGGAGTTCTTTGCTGTGGAGGATATCTCTCCCAGTGTATGTCAAGACAATTTTTAAACGAGTTGACCGACTCCGCAGAAACAACATCGGAAGGTAGTCTATTCCAAATGCTGACTATGAAATAGGGAAGGAACTGCTGACTTAAGGTTGTTGTTCTTCGAGCTTTATGCTTGAGTTTTTGACCGTTGTTTCGCAAGTTATCATTAAGGTCTCTTTCAAAGAGTCCCGTTATAGGTACGTCGTTGAAGCCATTCAAGTACTTGAATGTTTCTATTAGCTGCCCCCTGAGTCGTCTTTGCTCGAGCGAGATCAAACCCAGTTCTTTTAGGCGACGTTCATACGACTTGTTTCTCAGCTGAGGTATTAATTTCTTTGCTCTGCGTTGGACTCTTTCCATGTTATCGATATCTTTACAGAGATGCGGCGATCAGAATTGAACAGCAAATTATAAGTGTGGCCTCACCAATGCCTTGTACAAGGGGACGATGATGCCCTTGGACTTGTATTCGAAGTTTCTGGTAATGAATCCGAGTACTCTGCTTGCCATTTTCACACTTTTGTCGACTTACTGATTGTGTTGTAGTTTGTTTATAATAGTGATTCCTAAGTCACGTTGTTGGATGACAGTAGCCAATTCCATCCCATTCATTTTCAATGGGGTGGATGAGTTCACCAGCCCTACTTGCAATATTGAGTATTTGTCGACATTAAAGTTCATCTGCCACGTTGCGCTCCATTCCATGAGGTGGTCAAGGTCTTGTTGGAGCTCGGCTCTTTTCGTTGTAGGATGACATAGTTTTGTATCATCCGCAAATT
>LQNS02278083.1:12834620-12845382 GCA_001587735.2 Parhyale hawaiensis | reverse complement strand
GTAACTCAGAAGACGGGCCAATTTTATATCTCCGAACAAATCATGCTGAGAAAATTACTCCTGGGATCTTGGCCAGGTACCGAAGAAGGCATTTCACCGAACCGTAGCTCTGAGATTGTCGCCAGACATACAAATGAGATGGAAGATATTCAGGAGCCTCCGTAATTTTGGTAGTTTGGAAGGATCCCAGGACGAGGGCCTCTCGTTTGGCAACTTTTAAAACTTGGTCACGTCGCAGTGGCAATCATAGAAGCTGTCCTCAGGTTGAGTGATGGTTCTTCCTTCATTAAAGACTTATCAGCTTTCTGATTGATAGTTTTAGGCAGAACGGCAAGCCTGATGAGGCTTTGTAAAGTGCAGCTACTGCATGGCAGCTTTCCGATGTCCAGAAAATGAATCGATTTTTTTATTCGGAACGTACGAAGACAACGTTTCCATGTCTACTTTGAGGAAGTACAAAGGCATTGATTGCCTTATAGCTAGTATGATCTAAGTTTTTTAGAAGATGGACGGTGATCAAGACAGAAGTGATGTTCCCATGTCGAAACTCTGAAAAGCCAAAATGATGCTAATATACATCACTGTCCCTTACTTTTTCTATAGCACAGACTTGAGATACATGGGAAAGGAATTCGACGGATGTAGTAGTTAGAATTTTTACGATTCTGAACTTTATAGTCATTGTTGCTTTCTTATTTCTTACATCAATATCTTGAGAAGAAAAATCAGCGGCTGTAACCACAATAATTCTTTCTGAAGTGACTGCAGCACAAAATTCAAAGTAGCTTCGGTGACTATAAAGTCATCAATGATACTGATTTTTTTCTATGAACCCCGTGACTTTATCTGTAGTGACATTCGTACGTCAGTACGTGACAATATCCAGTTTTAATATTATTTTATTATCGATATCTCATTACCTTCGATTAAAATTATGCATGGTAAGGGCATTGACGTTAAATCATCCCAGTGCAGAAAAAAAGAGATAAAATATAATGGAAAGCCCTGAGCTTAATAAAAACAAGATCAACTAGAACGCCTCGTGGCGTAAGACCATCGCAGCGCTAAGCACTGAGTCAAGAGCTACAATTTCAATGCCGATTTTTTTAGACGGCCAGCTTACTCTAGATTTTTTACATTTTTCACATCTTAGTCAATCCAACTGACTGCCTGAAAAAGATTGTGATGATGGCTCAACTCTTTCAGCCACTTTTTAGGTGAACAGACAAATAGTCAAACAGACATACAACTTGAAAGAAAACACTTTCACCACTCTACTTTTCGCTCACGGATGATAAATAGTTGTATATTCATCAAAGTGTAAAATATCCAATTATGAAGTAAATCTTCGCGTACTGGTATCTTCAGGCATTTTTACGAGTAGGTATTTTAGCTGCTTAAGTAATTGAAAATTAAGTTTTCTGAATGAACTTGAATGGCGTAGCGACAGTCTTTAGGCACTTTCCTGTTTCCAAATCAGCATTTCGCTTGTTTCAAACAACTAATTAACACTAACCTAGTAAAACTAAGTTTATAATAAATAACGTGAAGCTGTACCTATATTGTTTATTTATATCTAAATATATATTTGGATGTATTATCGATTTTCCATTCAATTTCTCAGCCATCTACACTAAACATGCGATAAAAACTTGCATAAATAATAAACCAACAAATGAATACTGAAAAGTTGAAGTGTCGGTGTAACTTCTCTGTAGTCATATTTATTACTCACTGACGGGAAGCGAAAGCGGTGCTGTATTGATAACAGTGCGTAGTTCTACTCTCGTCAACAGCAGCAGGTAACAAATGTCTTCTCGGGCATCGGTGCCTCTCAAACGCTTGTCGTGGAGTTTGTGCTATGCTGTAGGCCGTGAATTACGGCGAGAACTCGAGTTATTTTTGAAGGTGTGCATTAGGAAGCAATAAAACGGATAGGTTGTTGAGGTAATTATATTCCTTTTCCACTTTTTTATAGCTCGGGTCACCGGTAATAATGATGGCAATACTTACTACTACTACTGATAATAATAATGTATCTATTTATAGTAAATTTGTACTGCATACCTAATGAGAAACTTATTGACCGAATAGCAGGCCTTCCGATGAAGAGTTTTACTCGTTTGTATTCTACTGACATTATCAGAAAGTGAAACGTCACTGTTGTAATTGATAAGGCAGAGAATCCATGTCAGGAGGCGTTAATAAAGCATCTAAGCTGGCACGCTCATAAGAACGATGCTCCATACGACTACGTCACTATAATATTTTACCTCTAATTGATATCCTCGACGAACTTTGAAATCAGGGACCGCTAAGGAACAGCGACAAGCAATTTAGGAACGTAATGTGTTGTAATGAGTGCTGTGCTATCGATGGATGGCGATTTCAATTTTCTTTTGATTTATAGCATTAACGGGCGCTTCAAATTACATGGTTTGCTATCGGAAAAAATAAAGTAGCGTCCTTTGTGTAGGCCTTCACGAGATGCTCTTTTGGGCGTTAACACTTTACGTTACACTGATGCTTCTCAGCATTTGGAAGTAGTCTAAAGTAGCATCACATACGCTATGCTCAACAAGTATTAATAATGATGGCCAGTATTTAAATCTACAGAAAACATGAATCTAGAAAATAGTTCAACAGAGCCCTCTATTTTCTTCATTAATAGTCCGAGAAAACTTCGGCCTCCTAGTTCTTTAATTACTACTACATGCTTCTGTAATTTACAGGTTCCACTTCTCAACGTTAGTTTCTCTTTTTAATTGCAACTACAGCTGCTTTAATGGATTGTTTCCACTTCTCCTTATCACTCAGCGAAAATATTTATGTTTTTTCATCTCTGTAAAATACGCCTACTGCATTCTGGCAATTTGAAAATCCCTACAATTCTTCAGTTAACGACTTATGCCTATCTGTGCAGAGCCATAACACTAATTTAAGAGACCAATCCTATTACAATTAATTACTCCACTAAAACTAATTACGTCTGTATAACAGATGGCAATAAAAGCTTTAATAAATAAGCTCATTACGAGAAGCGTCGAGTTAAAATTATTATCGAGCGACAAAAAAAATTTTTATCGAGCGACAAAACCTTTTTAATTTATTTTAAATTAGTTAGAAGTTTCAGGAAAAATATAGTCGGCCTTTTAATGTAAAGATTGTTAAAAAACGAACTTTGACTTTAATTGTTAATGAATCGGTAATTATCAAGTAGCTCGTAAGTTTAGATAGCAGAAATACATTGATTACGAATATTTTGCATCGTAAAGTAAAAAAAAACATTACCATCTCACTTTCAGGATATCAGCTCAACCTGACATTAAACGTTACAAATTAATCACTGAGAGTCAGGGTTTTGATGTTTTTTCTCTCATTTGTGTCTCCATTATTTAGGAGGGCTTGCCATTGACTTAAGGTTTTACCTACTGTTTTTTTCTAGTTCGTAAGTACGTCACTTCACTTCACTTGCTAAACTGAAATCCACAAGGAAAGTTTAATGCAAACACCCGATGTTATTAGTTGTTTTTTTGCTTGAGATATCAGCTGTTAGCCTATAATGTTAGGGATGAAAATCTCTGTAGATATTGGGGAAGCTTTCCATTCTTCATATAATTTTTTTAACGTATTCTTCATCCATCTGTCTTTGCATTTTTCTGGTCTATAATTACCTCAGTCAAAGAGATCATGTTTTTATCGAGTTTGTGTTTGTTTGTATGCCTGTTTGTCTGTCACCAAGATAACTCAAAAAGTTGTGGACGGTTTTTAGCGAAATTTACATGGATTATTTGGTATGCTAGGAGGAATAGATGTATAAATTTTGATAAAGATCTGTTCCACCGATTAGTTGTTTGTTTATCTGTTTGCCTATTTTTTTCTTGATAACAGCTCACAAAAGTTATGGACCGGTCTTTATGAAACTTTAAGAAATTATTGAAGATATTAATAGATAGAAGTGACCAGATTTGATGATGATTGATTTGTCCATGCTTATGTTTAACTGAGTTTGAATAATGTTCGTCAAAATTTTCTGAACATAACTGAAAAAATTGCTGACGGATCTTCAAAAAAAATTGCAAAAGCTGTTATTACTGTAAGAGGTAGAAATGACCAACTTCTGGTGTTGATAAATAGGAAATTCTAGTTTTAGCACTAATCTGAATTTTTCGTTCACATTGTTTTACTTGGCGGAGGCATGCGCTCTTAGAATGCTCTAGTTTGAAATGTTTTCCTTAATTTTGACTCTGTGGGATAGATTAGATTTGTGGCGTCCTCCATTCACAAAATTTAATCAAGATACATTAATCTCATCTTAACATGTTGGAAACTTCTGTCAAAAGCACTTGTTGCGTTAGTTTGCATCGAATTTAAAATGTTAATCTTAAGCTAATTACTCTTGTGATAACCTCAAACTCAATCCTCCTCTCCATAGTTCGTTGTGACTATCTCTAGCGATGGCACCATCGCTATTCATTACATGTTAGCCGAAGGTAATGAGCGCACATAGGTATAATCATATACTATTAGTAGTAGCTTGTACTGTTGGGGCAATTCATACATATTGTTCCTAACTAACTTCTCATTAAGTTCAAGAAATTATTGAGAAGTAAAAATTGTCGATTGAGTAGCCTCAATCGATAGAGATTTTGCCGCCATCATATATGCACATCGCTAAAATGTTTGACAGAGCAAATAAACGAAACCCTGGCTAACGATATTAATTCTGTATCTCTCAATAAACTATTTAACTTTTTATTAACTTATAAAATGTTGTCGAAGTTAAATATTTAATCCATATAAACATATTCAGCAAAAAAGAATGTCTCACCCCAGTTTTGTTGTGCACGTGCTCGCGGTCGCAATTTTGCACGTTCCCTGCTTCTATCGATTGCCAAATTAATACAGCTATAAAGTGTGAAGAGAAAGCGCATTGTGAAAGCAAGCAGTGTTGTTTTTTTCTGATTTTTTTTTTTCGATATAAAGAAACTTTATACGCTTCATATGGGAAACGACTTGACCCAGCTAACTACCATAAATCTATACCAGTAGGTTTAGCCCTACATTTTATTCTTTGTAGTCCAACGAACCCAACGAAATAGTCTTTTCTATTTACATATATTAGCGTACATGATTATTGAGCAATAGCACTGAACGTCAGAATTTTGCGATGGATGCATACACTGCCGAAGAATTTTTATACTCTGCACTTACTTTTCTGAAAGCGGGTCACAGCGCCGGTAATTATCGAGATATCATCAGCAAAGCAGAACCCACCGTAAATGATAAGCACCAATCAGGACAAGTTTAAACGTTCTTTGTGCCAACATTTTAACTCCTTCATTTAATGCAAGCCAACGCAGTGTTAATGCCTGCAAGTTGCTCCTCTAATTCGGTCCATGCTCAGACTTCACAAGCAACAAATTGTTTTCCCTGTGACAGTCCAATTTCTTTTTGAACAGAAGCCCAGAGTGAGCGTCTTCAGCTCTCATGCTATGGACTATAATGACCTCGAAGGCCATAACTTTGCCTCAGATTCCTAGGTGTCCTACAGAGAAGTGGCATGGGCGCCTCGGACTCGCTACCGTCCGACCTCTCGTAGCTCGCAATCAGCTGGCAATTATAATCAAGTGACTGCTGGACATCCCGCCGACTCGCCGCCGCTGCTGCTTCTCTCTCTCCATTCTTGCCCATGCCCTGAGGCACCTAATGATGGCGTGTTAGAGTGGATTCGGTAGCGAGTACTGGGGTCTCGAGGTATGCTATTGTAGCCAGCGATGACGCTTCTTGCTTCTGCACCGCCTCTCATTTTCCTCGATTTTGGGGGGGGGGGGGCAGTTGGCAGTAAACCAGAAGTGGGGCTTCCATTTGCCAGGTATGAAACCAAGGTCTAAATGTTAAAAGGGAAATATCGGTAACATCAAATTTACCCTATTATACTGCCGTTGTTAACTCTACTTGGTTCACAGTTTTCCTATTGGAAATTCATAGGCAATCATCCGATGTCCAAGGAGGCAGCATGGGATAATATCCGATAATAGACATCAATATTTCGCTTCAATGGTAATATGAGTCACATCTCAACGGACTATAGTATGACCTTGTTATCGAAGCAGTTCGGTCGTGGTCAAATTCCTCTATTGCAGTGCCAATTCTGTGGGTATTTCTGAGATTTCTCTACATACAGATAGTAGGCGGGGCTAAGATATGGGTCGAAAAAAATCTCAGAAGTGCCCCTAGAATTGGCAACGCTATAGAGGAATTCGACCACAGCCAAACTGCCTAGATAAAATGGTAAGACTATAGGTTATTTGAATCGATTCCGATGTCTGTGATTGTTTCGCTTGCTGCCCACCGCCTATTTCCGAAGAATTTTCTCTTAGGTCTCGTCATTGAAAGAATATTGTAAGAATTGACAGTCTACATTACTACGTAATCGTAATATCAAATTCATAACTAGTTTTATGTATTAGATTTTCATTTGAAATATCTTTGTCTCTAGCTGTATACACAAAGGTACTGAAGATGGGCGAAGCCCGAAACGTTTACCATTTGTAAATTCGATGTTCTTCTTTCGGGTCTGAATGTGGTTTGATTGAATTAGCAAATCTGACCTTATTTTCACTAATTCTGGTTCTTATTTTTATATTAAGAATATTTTAGTGTTATGTATTAGGATTGTAAAAACGCATAATATTATGTTAATGTTGTGGGTCCTACCCACAGTTCACTTACTATAGTATGCTCTACGCTATTGAAATCTTCAGAATTGTGACGGCAAAATTACGTCAAACCACTGTGGAAATACCAAAAATTTCTCGCTACAACAGTGGCGTGACGCAGTTGTGACGACACAATTCTGAAAATTTAAGGCGTAGCGCTTACACGCAAATCTGACTCAACTAGCTTCTGTAAATGAACTGTGGTCCTAGCCCAGTGGGTCTGATGGCTTCGCCCCGTTTAATTTCCCTAGTTTTGATGTTGATAGACTTACGGAAAGCCGGGTTCACACATGCGACTTTCGTCGATGCTCTAAGCATACAGCCAACTAAGTTAATTTCAGTACGTTGTCATGACCGTCCGTACACGCACACTACAATAGTGTTTGAACATTGCCCTACAAATGCTCAAGTATAAATTTCACGAATTTAAAACCTGCTCAAAAGCAGTAGATTAGATTATATAAGTTATTTTTCCACTGGTAGAGGTAGTCTCCTCTTAAAGCTATTCCAGTTTATTATTCGTAAAACGAGTCCACCCCAGAAGGAGATGGAAAGCGAGGCTTTGGAACTAAGTCACAGATGACGGTGCCGAGCAACACAACCGATAATAAAAAAAAAATCTAGCAAACGCAACTATACAACAAACTTGCGTATGTTACTGATATTCAAAGTGCCTCTTACTTGCTAGAGCCCTGAAAAGCTGTTTGTATCGTAAGTCGTAACCGAGAGCATTGGTCAGTAAATGTTTTGAAGTATAGCTCTCCCAAATTTAAGTGCAGTTAATAAATCGTAGTGATGGATATCACTTCAGTTATGTATTACGTATACTTGAATGCATATGCTCTGGAAATTCACTCTGATTGATATTACCCTGTTATAAACATCACCTCGAGATGAATAAAAATTTCATTTATATCAAGCACAGTTGGCAATTCTGTATGTAAGGTTTTCAAAATTATGTTTACGTGCTATCACTACAGCTTGTTTTCAATTTGTGTGAGCTGCTTCATGAGGCTGAAAAACATATGGCATCAAAAATATCCAGACTTTAATGCAAGTAATGTTTACTCTAGATACGCTGCAGCAAATTTGCTATGTACCCTACCGGAAAATTATAAATACATATTTACCCGATGTTTATGGGCATATAGTGATAATAATATCGGATAATCGTGTTAATATTTCCGACTGAGTAGAGTTCAGTAATATTAGACAGCGGTCGCTTGCAAGCACCGTGCTTCCTAGAACTCGCCGAAGAAATCTCTGCAGAGAAACTCATTCAGTTTCAGCAGCCAGAGAGATCTGGCAGTCCAGGGTAGAGTGCACAGAAGCTCCTAATAAATACGGTATTCTATTACAGCTTGATTACCACTGACGTCAAATATGAAAAATGAAGCTCGCTTCATAATTTGCCAAGAGGCTCCGTTTGCTTTTAAGTGGCCTAAGACCGGTGCTATTTCTTTGCGATTTGAGCGCGAACACAAAACTCCGATAAAATGGCCAATAGAGCCTTTACGTCGAGCTAAATGCGTTTTTTTAATGAAATGTATAATCAGTTCGAGGTCTTAGATTGCCCAATCGCAAAGCGCGATTCTTTTCCACAATTGTTGAAGCTATCGTGCACTGCGCTTAGCATATCATATGGCTGCCTTTCTTTCCTAATAATATAACGGCATTGCTCTTTTACGATACTTCTGCAATCTAGGAGTAGCTAGCACGCCTGCTCGCCTTTACATGCGGACGTTGTCGTTCAAACTATCAAAATATACTGTATGTTGTGACCGTCAGGTCTAGCACCGCATACTGGTAGCAGGGATAAAAGAGTAGCTATTCCAGAAATTCATCGTTTCTTCGAGACAGAGAGTCCCATGAAAAGCTTACAGAATAACTACTTGTTTTTCTATTATTCATTTATTCATATTAGTCAACAATTCTATGGATCGCAGCTATCTGTAGTTATGCGTGGCGCTAGAGTTACAAATACGAAAGCGAATTTACTTTCCATTCGTTTGCCTATTCAAACCCGTGGGCCTCACTCTTCTTAAGGCGTGTCATAATAGTTAGAACTTAGAATGTTCTATGCCCATGTCTCATCCGAACATAGAGTGTAACTCGGGAGGTAACCATTGCGCAGATAATGAGACATCGTAACTTGAGAGTGCGGCTTCTCAGTCTGCAGGACTAGCTTTATTTGACGCGGTGTGCCACGTACATCAGAGTGGCATAGAAGCCACTTGAGACTCTTGGCGGGGTACAAAAACCGATATGATGAATTCCCTGCAGTCCCAAGAAATTAACATTCCTCGAGCATAAGAGTCATGCCAGAGAGCTGTGTCTCAAGCCGCAGATGAGATATTAGTTCCTGAAGAAGGCCCGCAGAATATTTATCACAGGAGACGTAGGTAATTAGAGAACCTTGCTAACCAGTTAGCCTGCGTTGGTCGAGCTTCAAATATTTGTCAACACCTTTGCGCCTCAACGCCCAGGTCTGAAGGTTCCTTAAACAACAACTACCAGCGCTTTTACAGCTTCTGGATCACTGATAAGCATCCAGAAGCGGCTGGAGGCGAGTGCCAAAGCCACTGAAGTGTCCGAGGCAGCATTTTGGACCTTGAGGTGAAGCACCGCAAAGCCCTTTTTACAACGGCTCACAGAAAATCTTCGTGGTTTCTTGAGAGGACGGAGATGGTTCATAGCTGGCCGATCGCGACGCAGCGATATTTCAAGACTTGGTCCGTACTCATTTCTGGTATTATTAACTCCTCATTGGAGTAATAAACGACAAAATTACTAAGAAGGCCAACTCTAGGCCTCGTACAGCGACTCTCTAGCTGCCATCACCTCAGGTATATCTAATAAGCTAAGCTTATGTGTCCACTCTTCTTACACGGACACTCTACCCGCATGGCTACCACCGCGACATATACAAGCAGCAGCAGCAGCTCTAATACAGAAATGCGTGCTTTCTTCTTGCGCTTTGCAACCAAACCCGAGGTGGTCTGTGCTGTCTTTTCCATTTGCTCTAGGGTGAGAATGTACGAGTTGCAGAATTGTAGCATCCTTGGAAAGGTTATATGCCAGCTTTCAAAACTGTCACTGTTTCTTCACGGCTACTTTTCAAAATGACAGTGGTGTGCTGAAATTAACTATCATGCTGCTCCCAGAGCAATTTTTGAATGTCAAAGGAGGGTAAAATGCTCCTCTTACGTGAAACTTTCTTCTTAAAATTTTTTGTATGAATTTTTTCATCTTGCTCGACCAAAACCTTGTATACGAATTTGCATGGATACGATATAAAGAGTTTGGTTTAGTTTGGTAATCAATTTTCTACGAACAAAGCTGCCATTCCTCACTAGCTGCAGGCTGTTTTGGCGATTGCTTCTGTGAAAGTGAACTTATTCATATATCTGTTATCTCTCCCATATTCATATTTATCAGAGAAAAATATCACCCGTTCAATTGTTAAGTACTGTACTTAGCAGACACATAGTGAATTTCAAACACATGGGTTTTCTCTCTCCTCTGACATAATGACATTTACTATAATTTTCTTCAGACGGCTTGTGAGGGGACCTATATTTAAGCCATCTACAGTGGACGTTAAATTGTCCTGGAATAGCCCTGGAAAAAGTGTTGAAATTGTTTCACGTTTCCGTTGATAGTTGATATCCTAAAATATTATTCTAGTTGTCTCTGCCAAGGAGGTTATGTTTTCGTCGAGTGTGTTTGTCTGTCTCCTTGTCTGTTTGTCTGTTACTAATATAGCTCGAAAAGTTACGAACGGATCGTTGAGAAATTTGTAGGATTGTTAGGCGTTTTATGAGTAACAGATGATTAACTCTTGGTGAAGATCCGTTCAACCGTTTGTTTGATTAATTGTTACCTCCGCTAAAGAAGTTATGTTTTCGTCGGCTTTATCTCTCTGTCTGTTGTACTGTCCAGGAAGCAAAGAGTGTAACGGGAGGACTCACGAAAAATTAGCAGCAAAAAGTGACGTCACATCGGCGAATCTATGGCTGAGCAGCCTAGGAGTATTTTAA
>LQNS02278083.1:12783946-12808968 GCA_001587735.2 Parhyale hawaiensis | reverse complement strand
CGCCTAAACGATCCCCTTAAGTAACGCTGTACTGCTGTGTATGATTCATTCATAGTTGCATGATTACAATGTGTATATTTAACTACTTTGTTCTTCATCTCTCTTAAGTACATGTTTTAGTTTACTTCGTCTTTGCTCTGAATATGTCTCAGGTTCAGCGGTAATGTCTCTATTACAGCACTGCTGTTCTAATAGCCAGCGCCGTTATGAAATGACGGCATAAAACAATTGCTTCAACGAAACCCTCGCCTCCTTCACTCTTCACCCTCGCCTTCCTTCATTCCTCAAGAGTATCTTTTCGTTTGGTGATCTTTTACTCATTATGGGCTCAGAACATATATCAACAAGGGAAAGGAAGGACCATTCGCATCTAGTCTACCACTTAGACGTACTTCAGATTTCTTCAATAGCTTAGATTTTAAAAAATTTGGCAGGGCTACTGCCACCTTACCGGTCTGCAAATAAATTTCCTCCTTCCTAATGACTTCACATCGAGACGAAGAAACCAGCCTACTAAGTAAGCAGACAATGTAGTGAATTAGCGCCTAATGGTTTTTCTTTACAGTAATAGCACAGATTAGTGAAAACACCGACGAACAGCTTCTAAGCGCAGCTCAGCTCTTCCTGAAGATTCCTGTGGCAGCATAGTTCAGCCATCAGCGTTGTGCCTTTAATAATTTCATAGAACGAGAAAAACTGGACTGAGCAGAAGTAGAAAATAATAACAAACAAGTAAAAATTTAATCGAGGAAGTGTACTGCATTTTCTTAAAGTCTTAGAAAGTAGAATGACTCGCAGGTTGATGTCATTTTAAAAAGCCTTCTGGGCTCAGAGGAATGTAGTCCGCAGACATCGATGAAATTTCGAGCGGCTGGAGTTATGCACATAAAACTCGTATCCTGAATACCAAGTTATGATGAAAACAAAAAAATGGGGATCGTGACGTCACCATTCAGCCAAAATTTTCTTGCAAGAATACTGAAGAACTGCCTGTCTGTGTCTTCCTTAGTCTGTGATGAATAGGTAGGTAAGCGTCATCGATAGTTTTAACTTGGCCGGAATTCAAGCTACTAGCGGCGTTGGTTTCGCTAATTTGAATCGAGTTTCAGGGGTTAAGCCCAAGCCAATTATCCCTGAGACGGCCTCAAACTATATCCTACTTAGCAAAGCAATTACACCCTTTTATTTCATTAGAAGCATCCCGGCTAGGTACACTTTAGCTCCTTCACGTCCAAATTGCTGGCATCTCGTTTTACGTAAATGACGCTAGAGTAATTGCAATGTGCCCAAATGAGTACCGCAGCTGATGTTGAAGAGGTGAAGGATTTTTGAACAATTATGAAAATAGTAAAATCAGCACAAATAGTCCATATATATATCTTCGTGATGATAGTTATTTTAAATTGAAGTTTTGTATTAAGAATACATTTACCCAAAGCTACTATCGCATCCAAAAGGTTAGCACGCATTAAAAGTAAGAACTACCCACAGTTCCAAGACGGTCAAAGTCTGTTCGCTATCTAAATATAGAGAGTTTCAAATAATAAAGGTCATTAATGGCACTATTCTGATATATGTTAGCTTACATTCATTGTAATGCATTTGTATAGACCGGCTTGGATGATTCGCACACAGCAACTTAAATAACTTTGCCAGCGAACTTTGCTGCCTGAAGCTCGTCTAGCATTGCCGTTGGCGTGAATATACTGATGGCATACTTATGGAATATAACGCTTCGGATGACATGGAATTATTCCAGTAGCATTAAGCACAAAAATAAGCAATAGTCATCCAGTGCAATGTTACTGAATATTTTAAGGCATTTGTTGTCTGCCAATACTCTAATGAAGATTTACTATGATGCCACGTCTTGAAAGGGTTCAGCAATGAGATGCCAATTAAGTTTCATTAATTCTAGCGATGTTTATCTTATTTCGGTGCAGCATGCAATGTAATTTTATTCTTTGCAAGCAAATTTTCATTCTATTTCAGTGTTGTTTTTGTTTAACAAGATAATCTGCATCCAAATGATATTTCCCGCATTGTTTACGTTGCTTGATAACGTTATACTGTACATTATATAACTTCTAAGAGATATGTGTTGCCTATACTTTCATTAGTTTGTCAACCCTCCCAGTACCATATGCTAAAAACTAAGCTACTCATTTTTGGCCTACTATAGTTTTTCAGTTTAGTCGATTTTAATGCTACCTACTCAATATTTATAAAAGTGACCAAATCACTGGATATGTCTAGTAATTGTGAAAGAAAATTAACTTCTCGAAGCATATCCATGTTATTGTGTGCGTGCCGAAAGTACTTAATGACATCTTTATGATATATCTTCACTTCTGCAAATAAAGTGATGTACTCTCCGGTACCTCATACATCTCTCTATTTGATTTTATGATGAATCAATTGATAACATAAGTTTGCAATCTAATTGTTTAACCTAAATATGGTTCGCTTCTAGTAGCAGTTACCATCGTACTGACAGCCTCATCTATATATTTCACCCATTGTTTACATTGCCTGATAATATTGTACCTTAACTGCTAACAGATCTGTGTTGCATTTACTTCATTTGTTTAATTAATTCAAATGATGATACGATCGATATGCCTGTTTGCAGGAGTATCGCATCCGTTAACAGGGTCTTTATGTGTACTTGCGTGATTTAAATCATTAAAGATACAATGTTTGTGCACAATTGTATTCTTCAAAAGCTGGCTAACTGATTATCCATTATTAATGTTATTTTTAGTGTATTCGTGCCGTGAAAAATGACGTCGAAATATTCGTGATATTTTTCCATTGCCACACTTTCGTTAATACTACTGCCAACTTGAAGGAACTTGTAGAGATTAGCGTTCTCGACTTCACACCTACTAAATAGAGAAATTCTTCTTTTCTTTCTCTGACATGGAGAAAAATAATCGCCTTTTGCAGGCAGTCAGGCATCACTTGAAACATTAATTTCGACTCTGTATCATGTATAAACAAGATCATGTAAGTCGGAATTGTTTTGCTCAGCAGAAAGTTGTTTTTTCGGCGAATGAAATTAAATTAGAAAAATATGTGACGCAACGAAATTGTGTGTGGGAAGAAAATGAGAAGCAGGATGCTTGAGAGTACTAGAGCAAGGCCCCTAGTATACAAAGCCTGTTCGCGTCGTGACGTCAGAGCTGTGACGTCACGTCGTTTAGTTCATCTGACCGACAGAGCTCAATTTTGCTGGTCCATTAACTACGGTAATTTACAGGATTATAAACAGTGGATGACACAAGCACGTTAACAAAGGCTATTTAACGCTACTCTGCCATAGTATGGCCCGTATTTTCCACCGCTAGGTAGACTAAAACGCGAAAAATTGTAACTACAGAGCAGCTTTTCAAGCGCTCGCACACAGTGTAGGTTGGCCACAGATGACAAAAGTTACTGCGCGTTATGGCCATGACACACGCTTGTAAAATAAACGAGTATCGTCATCTTCTCGTCCGAATACGTTGATGTACCCTTTTAAATACCACACTTTCCAAGAATCTTTATAGATCTTCGCCGATATAATGAGATGTCCGAAAGTAACCAACAGCATTTGCAGAGTGAGCTGTACTGACAGTAAACATTTTCACACCATATTTTGCCAATCTCAAAGCTGTGTTTACGAAAGTTTAACATAACGATCAAAAGCCATAATTAATAAAAGGAAAAATAATGAAACAAAATGAATGGTACTATAGCTACAGTATATTTTTGAACAAAGAACATAAATATTACGGAAATAAAACGGAGACATGTTTAAGGCTACAGCGGTTGTCCGAACTGCACAGCTGTAGGCAGCATTTCCATACGCTGGAGAAACTATTGATGCTTCAGTGCTACTCTATGAAAAACGGAAACGTATTCCAAAGGTATTATTCACCCGTTATGTATGTATAATGCATAGCACTGATCGAAGTTGATATGGAAGGCAATTTAAGTAAATGGGTTACGAACAGCAAAACTTTTCGGGCTTAGGCCTGCAAAATCGACCTAAGCTTTATTTAAATTACTGCAGATGTGAATACATATAGCACTATAGCAATGTGAATATAGTTTTCACTCAAACTATTATCATCTTGGTATTACAACTTGATTGCCAGCTGTTCTTGGTGACTTGCTTGTCTGCAGGAAAGTGAGGAGCCGCTGATCGACAGACACATCAACCCTTTCCAGAGTAGGAATCTGCACAGAGACCGTATAATTCAATAAATGGGTATCTAAATGAAATCACTGGTACAAAACCAATTCATTGCCGGCAATCGACTTACAGTCGTGTTGGCCTGCAGGCGTTTAAGTCAGCTGTTCATGGCTTTTTGTTGGCTTTTCTTTGGCAGCGTTTCAGGCTTCCCGTAGTTGCAAAATGCGTTATATTGAATTGTACTAAGTAGGCTACCTGTCCGTGGCGGCCCGGGCGTCAAGTTTTAATAATAACAATAATACAGCCTGTCAATACGGACTTGTTCTGTCTGATAGCATGTTATGAGTTAGGCAGTAGCAACCAGCTCTCCATCAAATGCATGCATTATTATTATTTCTTTTTTTTTTCACTTCTATTGAGGATTAAGCTCAAATAAAAGGCTGAAAAGTACAGGCCAAGGAGCTAGTGTCACATATTATTTGGAAGAAATGCAACTGTAAACTATGAAAGAGAAAAAGTGAAGTTTACTTGTACAGCTTCCTGTGTCACTGACGTGTGATACTCCACAACTGTAATTCTTTTTGTTTTTGCATAGGTTCCTAATATCCATCATAGGCTAAGAAATGCACATCTTAATGAGCAAAGGGAAGAAGAAGCAAGATCTGTTTTATTAGGCTACATATCCAATAGATATATGCTAATTTGCAAGCAATGATTAGCCTAACTACCAAAGGAACTGCAGTAGCTATTTTACACTGAGCTTTACTGAGTGTGTGATTTTCTCCCTGCTAGTCCATCTTGTCCAGTTTGTGACAATAGGTTCTTCATCTTCGAATGGACTCCATGTACCTGTAAGAATGACCATAATCAGTTTGTTTTAGTGAAGCAGTAAGAAGCAATAATTTTATACTCATGAAATATGATACTTCAACAGAGCACTTTCAAGAAGGTATTGAATTAAGATGTTGATTTCAATCACTTTTTATACTATATAACTAGATATTACCCCCATTCAAATTCAATATTTTTATTGACATATTTAGGTTAAATAAGCCATTCTAAGACTATTGCATGGATAACATTTTTGTTGGAAATGCTTAGTTTTTGAAATATTTGACTTTGAAGTTCCTATTGTTTTTAGATTAGGTTTTGTTGGGTTAGGCTAGGTTGGGTTGGGTTGGATTGGGTTAGGTTGGTTGGGTTTCTGGGGGTAGCAAGCAAGCCTATAATCACGGTCACAACAAAGTGAAGTAATTCAAGTAAACAATTTTTGCAAAGGCTAGTTCTTTTTATGAAAGTGTTTGATGAGCAGCCTTATTAGCTTTGCTTAAAAACAGTTAATTGGTATGATTATGAGCTCAAAACTGTTTATATTTAGGTTAAATTCTTGAGAATAACGCGCGCGCACGTAAAATTCAGAGATGGCGGCTTTTGTTGTTTTCGAGTTTCGACTAAGTGCTATGAGCCTAAGACGTTACAGAAACGCGAAAAGGCTTTTTTTTTGTCTAGGGGGCCTTGGCATAGAGTCAGGAAGCAAAGAGCATAACGTTGTATGCTTTGCTTCCTGGCTAGAGCCGTGCACAGACGAGCGACATCTTCGATGATTTTGACGGGACAATATTGTGGGTAGACCCAGCCGCAACATTTTAATGCACAGTTGCGCACGCAGCAGTGAAAGGAGCTTGAGTTTGCAATTTTTTGGGTAAAATAATTATAAGTTGCATAAAAAGAAATGTTAAATATTAATTTAAAAGATTTTATTTCTTGTTTACACCCCGTTTTTTTTTCTTTACTGTGCATAGATATTGCTCAGTGAATGAATGTTTTGTGCGATCTAATAACTCGTAAACAAAACTTTGTGACGTGTACGTTTTTTGCCGGCTATCATCGTTGCAATTTGGAGACAAACTCTTTTTGTAATTTTGACATTGCAGTTGGAATCGCCACTATTTAAAGCAATGTCTTAAGAAAAACAGAGGCGTTATGTACCGTAGTAGTGAAAAGACGACAGAGAAAATTGAACTGCAAGTTGCTTTGAATTGATCGAAAGCTGCGAAGGAAATTGGCCAGGATCCTTCCTCCTGAATGTCCTTTTCAAACAACTTTTTCGACAAGTCTGGCAAAGCTTTTGTTGGCGAAATGCCACTCTTGGTAATTTCTGCTTCTCGTCTGCATTGGGCTTTAGGGAAGCTTCAGTTATCTTCAGTGCTTCTGTTTCAACGTTAACGATTCAAAAGGTGCATTCAAATACAAGGTTGCCGTATACTTCTGCCATCGGCTCCGACCTGGACTATTTTTTTGCCCTTAGTGTGTATCAGAGCTTGACAGGATGATCACAGTCTCCAACCTGGCCAAATTTTTTTCCTTTTTTCTTCAAGCGAAACAGAAAACAGACAGGATAATCAGATAAATACACAACGGTGTGTATTATGCTGTAGATAATTCTTTTTATTATTATCATCATTGTTGCTCTTAATATTATTAACGCTATTCTTGTTATTAACTTATTTATCATTATTATTATTATTTGTGGTGGTGGTAGTAGTACAATTTTATTGAAACTACTCGCCGAGGTACCAAGAGACAAGTAATAAAAATAAAATTTTTACTGTTCCTGTGAACGTTTTCATAGTTAAAGCAAACCGAAAATATGTTTCTTGCTATTTTTGTCGGTGATCGAATCAATTTTTGTCGGCAGTATTTCTGCTTTGTAGCATAACTTCAACTGCTTCATCAACCGTACGTAATGTTTTGGAAATTAGGGAGTTTCAAAGAGGTTAGGAATTTTAGAAAACTCAATTCATTACCATCACTCTGGAGTAGAGTACGTAATATGTATTCCTACATAATTACTTATTAACTAGTCCCAAATTAATGATCTAATAAAATATCGGTTCCTTAAAGGAACTGACAGGCCAGTCCTAAACAAAATGCTGTGTAGACTACGAGTAAAGATGCTGTCACGGCTGTGATGCGAATCCTCATGGTAGATTATTGTATTAATGTGAATACAAACCGCGTGACTACTTTATGTACTGTCTCCTTTGCTTATTTTTGCATATCATATTTTCCTTTCTTTGTGCAAAGGGGCATCTTAAATTTGGAATAACTGAAGAAGGAAAACAAATTCTTCTTCGTCTTAATCTAGTAAAGAGTGATTCATCAGAGTTTTTATCTTTGAAAATACCTCTACCAATATTTTCAGAGAGACACAATTTAAGTAGCAGTGTTGATAATTTTAGAATTATGACAGTTATGACAATATTCTGTCAGTTTAGGTAATTTCAATAATTTGGACAGCCAATTTGGTGCGAAGGAAAATTATAAATTTATTTATGAATATAGAGATGCATAAATACCTATCTCTATTAATAAACACGTGTTGTGAAATATTATATACTGTTGATGGAATAAACTACGTTGTAATCCTAAGCGCTTAATATTTCCTTTTCGATACTATCCAAAAATTCTAATATTTTCAAGCAAACAAGAAAGTGCGAAATATGTAGCAGCTCTTATTCCGTCAGAGAACAGCAGCTCTACCAGGAAGTGACAGAGAAAGAAGAAAGCAGGGCGGGTGCTCCGTGTGACAGGCGCTCGATGGTATCGGATGAGTAGTAAGTGTATGTGTTGCACGTACTCCTGAACATGGAAATGAGAGACCTGGAAGTGCGACAGCTGTGTCTGGGTGTGTTTACTCCCATCCTGTTTGTGGCTTTTTCTTCCTTTCGTCTGGTGACATGCGGTGCGTAGTATGGCTTCGCTCATTTTGAAGTCCACATTTCCACTTGCAGAAACGTTTTAGTTATCTTTCTTATTTCGTCCGACGATTTGCGATGTGAAATGAAGCTCCTCTAATTTTGAAATCTGGGTTTTATTGTACTTGTTACGAGCGTTCTCCTTTACTCTGCCGTTGCCAAGCGTTGTAAAATGCAGCTTCTCGAGAGTTATTTTTACTTAAAAGTGATAAATAAGCTAAATATATTTTTTTGAGCGCACAAAATAAGTCCTCTTCACGCGCTCTTCACCAATGACTATTACTACTGGATATCATGATAACTCGATGCCTAGAAATATTTTGACATAAGTATTTATAATTACTGCTGCAGTACGTACTCTGCAGTCGTTCATTTCGGTAAAAATTATACTCATATCACTTTCCTGCCCCATTGCTTAGGTCCCGCTATTTATAGGGAAATTATCCTATAGCATTGTTTTCGCTCTGTTGCTTTTGTGATTGGTGGACATGTCTGTCGATCTAACGCATTCGTTGTTGCCCATTACAATGCACTAATTTTCATTGTACGGTGCATACACGCTTGCACAACTGAATACAACTGTAACTACATACGAGAGTAATTACGGATTTACATGGCTTGTTATTACGGCAGTGGGCATTATGTATAGCTTGTTTTCACGGCTAGAGAGCTCTTATGCAAAATGCAGTTTTTATTACTCGAAACTTTTCCATCACCTATTACTTGTTATAGTTGTATAGTCATCTCGTCTGATGAGGCTTTTCACTAGTCGCCCGTACATATTTTTTTTTTGCATCACGGTAAAAGCATGACAGCAATTGCTCGGAACGGGCCGGTGCGTGGGCTTTGGCTCTCTCTGGGAATAGGTCTGTTGGTCAGTCCATTGCTAACTTTGTAATCTAGCTGCCATCACTTTTCACAAAAGTGAAATATGCTAATATTTTCTCTACGAAGAAGTTGCTCATTAATTAAGATGTGTAGAACTTGTTAACCAATTAACATATACAGCTAAAATTACACGTCCGGCCGGGTGCCGTACGTGGGCCTAATAGTCATAAATAAAGCATTAGCTCATTACGTACCATAATAAATCACCAGGAATTACTGAAATATAATAATAGTTTAAATTTTCCAGTTTCTAATGATGCCACCTAGCTTCGAAAGCTTGAACATGTACTAAATGGGCTTCTAAGCTTAAAAAATGTGAATGAATCATCTTATCATGAAGCTGATTCGAACATGCGTTACTATAATTCTGTGCCTTTGCAGATCCTTAAACCGTAGATTAACTTCTTGGGCGATCTAGACTTTCTTAGGGTAAAATAAAGTCTCAACATTGGGTACCGGTAATATGTGGCTTTAAACCAAAATGCTCTAAGTGCTACCAGAAGAACAGCTATTTCTCCACAGAAACTCTGCTTTTCCACAAAGTATTTTTTTATTCCTCAACATATTAACCCTTTTTTTTAAATTATGATAATATTACATTTTACGTATATATTTTACTATCGAACTCTTGAATTTTAAGCTTTTGGGCAGGCTATTGAATATCCAGCGAATAATCCCTGAAACAATGAACGACTTACTGACATTAGGGATAACAACTGATGCTGATATAACTAGAAATGCATCAACAGCAATAAGGTTACCTCGATCGGAAGAACCCATGATATCCTTTATTTTTCCTTGATAATCTTCAAATAAATACTTGACGTTACCTTGCAGTGAAGATTTATATTTTCAGTTGAACTGTAAACTTTTCCATTTTAGTTATGGGCCACATTCGACTTGCATAGAAACAACGTGATGTCAGGATGAGCAGTTCGCATGTCGTTTATGCCACGGTATCTATGCTACCGAGTTTAAATATATTTCAATACGACGACTGAATTGCCCATCCTGACTTGCAGTTGCTTGTACGAATGCATGTGTGGCCTCGGCACTACCATTCGTACAGGAAGGCATCAGTAAGTACTGCAGATGCATGGTGATTGACAGAGTAGTATTTTTCGAATCAGTGGCGTACAAGCTATCAAATAGGCAGCAAGTCATTGTGATTCAGTCGCATATTTCGAGGTACTGCTGTACGAACCGTAATATATTACAAGCATACATACTCAGATCCTCAAGCGGATATTTCTACGTATGTATCGCATTACAATGTATTGTGGCTAGCAGCTGGCACTTTTCTCATTGTACTGAACGTAAAAAAAACATTACAGTAATTTAACTTGGAATGCTTTTCCTTACTTGAACTGTGACACAGGAACGGTATGAGCGGACGCTACACATTATGGCCGTCGTATGTTAGGGATTTTGTTGCGGAAGTACGACACTTGCGCCCCACTCGAAGCTGACAGCTTGTTCCGTCCTCCCGTCTGCATGCAGGTACAACAGATACTAAAGTCATGCCCCCAGTTGTTAGACCAGTGATTTTTACTCTTGCTGGAGGGTCTGATTCCCGAAACTTTTACACGTGCGTTGACGGAACCCAACGCAATTAACGCAACCAAGGAGGTAATGTTTTTACCAGGTTTTGTTCCTGCGTTATTCTGTTTGTGTGTCTGGCTGTGTGTGTCTGTTAGCAACTTAACTAAAAAATTAGGAACGGATCATCATGAAATTTACAGGAATTGTAAGGTGCAATGTGTTGGTAGTAATACATGATTCAATTTTTTGGTGATGATCCGGAGAATATTCAGGATTCTGGACCAGTTTCAACTTTCCATTAGCATTACCTGGCTTGGTGGAGATCTGCGCTCTCACATAGTCTTTCGAATACATAGTGAGGGTACAGTGTTCCCTTTCTGTACTTATATGTGCAGTATATGCGTCAATGATCTCGCATGTGAGACTAACGTAATCAAATACAGTTTAGAGTGATAGCAACGTTTTAAACCTGACTCACAGGTGGAGTGGTGCTTAACTCGATCCTGTACGGTTTACAAAGCGTTCAACAATAAAGGAGAATGGTTTATTGCCTCTGCCCCATTCCCCGACGTCTTTAGGAGAAACACATGAGCTGCTGCGACTTATAGGCTTGGCTCTTTACATTTGAAACTATTAGGTGCCAAATTCATCAATTAGGTCGGTGTTTTATAGCCGGATCTGTACTGATATGGAATACATTGCCGAGATCCGTGTTCGGCCATATGATATTTATGGGTTCAAGTTAGCCGTAGGCGGCTTTTTGGGTTTGGGTGATATTTTGTAGCAGTGTTCGGATCCCTGGGGTTGTTTAATAATTAGTAGATAACCATTAAACAGCCCCAGGATATCCGATTTCTTTATTTTCCATGATACCCGAGCGTATAGTTCCACTATTCTTATTATTGCGCGCTCTTCCTTAGAAATGATGCAGTTTCCTTATGTTTATAATAATTTTTTACTCAGATTCTCTCGACATGTTTTTCGTGATCAGCCTGAAATATTTCAATCGTATTTCTGTCCACTTATGCCAAACAAAATCCGAAACGAAAAGTAATAGGTATTTCATATTCCTCTAAAACTGCGTGTTGATGTTGAGAGCTTCTTCAAACTGCATCGCTTCTTAATAGAATTTCTACTAATCTACAAGATCCTACTTTCGATAATGTATTCAAAAAACTATTAATTGACTATATCATACAATTGTATAACTCTTGCTGTTCTATTTACCCAAAAAGTTGTGTATAACTTTCTGTAGAATTGCTGCAAACATATATCACTAGGCCTATATAATGTAACTTATACCTTCTGAAATAATTTTTGTAATGTACCCAAAAATGTATCTGTGCGCAATAAACCTATCAAACCCGTCGGATGAATGCTAATGATTTTCTTAAAGGAACGTATTGGTATTGGCGGCTTTAAACGATCTGTACACAGAGCTATTCTGTGATTTCGGATCTTCTTTTTTTCTATTCTTTTGTTTTTTCCACCCGCTGGGCTGGTTGCGTGGGGTTTGTTAACCTCATGGAGTTTCTCCGTTCCTGCGTCGCCAGTCTGGTGTGATTTAATAATAATAATAATAACGTACGTACTTACAGTAAATCCTCGCTAAACCGAAACGCTTCACTGTATTATGACATCTTTCGGTAGGAACAGCGTTCGGTTTACCCAAGTGTCAGCGACGCATTGAATCAGGTGTTAAATTCGCGGGATTAAGCTTATTAGGTTGTTTTATGTATAATATGGTAACTTAGTTCACTAGGCGAAATTTAACAGGTTAGTTTGCCCGGTTTCAGTGTAACCACTTAGGTGAAGATTTAAAAATTTGCTAATTTAACTTACTGTTCTCATTGAATTATTCTCCCTGGCTTAGACTTTAGTGAGGGTTGACAAGAGTTTACACGAGATATGGTGTCTGTGAGTTGCGCACATTTACATAAGCCCTACGTTTACCAGTTAGCGTATTTTTGTATGTATTCCTGTATATATATGTATATACCTATATAATGTATGCTGTGCATACGTATGTCGTACGGGCTGAATGGTTATAATGATATTCGATTTTGTGTACCGAGTAACGTTATTGTTCGTGGAAGGGTTAAACTATAGACCACGATATCTGCACTTTGAAAATCCATATACTTACACAATGATTTTTTTTCCGTTGGACATGCAACACCCTGTTTCCCCAGCAGACACGCAGCTCCACTGCAGATGTCATGCAGCCAATGGCTACATTCGTGAAAATGTTTCCATTGTGATCGTCATCACCGCGATATATCACCGGTCGTGGTGTTTCACAAAGAACATTGCACGGTAGCCTGTACGTAACTTTGTTCCACAGGTGTGTAGAGTGACTCGTGGTGCAAAGCAGCAGTAAACTGCCGGACAGGTTGAGTTATGCGACATACTGTGGAGTTTCGTCGTTGCACGCATCCGTGCGCTGCCAAATAAAAAATGTTATTTTCTTCATTTGTGAAGTATCGTTCCTACTGCAACTGATATAAAATACCATTATTTTTGTTTTGTGTTTTCAAAGCAAGCAGACATGCATACGTTGAATTTCCTCATTAATCTCTGTCGTCAATTTTGAATGACTGCTTACGATGAGAACTAGACACATTGCACTACAGTGGGACGTCCAAACACGTGAAGCAAAAATCGTTTCATCAAGATACGCTATACCGCGTATAGTCTATACTCTGGAACATACATTTATTGTTCCTGGAGTTGCGTGATGATTGAAATACTCAGCAGGAAAATATTTCAAAAATTTTGAAGCCAACCAATGCGGCACCAGTTGTAATAATCATTCAAATAAAAGTCCAGTGTAAACGGCCTCACAAGTTTTTCAGCTGTATTCGTGCGCACTCTGCCAACAACACAAAACTATCGTTAGTGCCATACGTAAAGTGAAGTTTTGCTGTGTTCAGTTGAACCAAAATTTCAAAGAAAACGAAATGTTATTTAAATCGATTTTAACTGAATGTGTTTCAGCAGTTCTACAGAGCCCGATGATGGAGTCCGACCCTGATACGTCTTTAGTTACTATCTGACTTTTATTAATTAAATTACAGATTCATTCCCAACAAGAAGCCACAGAATAGAAGTCAGTTGCCTCTGGGCCACTGCGACTATGTTGACACTTATCAAATGTCATAGACGTCAAGAAGAATGCAAAATAGATCTTTTCTTCTCTTTCCGATTGTAGTGTCAACTTTCTTTCAGCTTTCTATATCAAACGCTACTAAGCAGCTAAGGCAAAGGGGGAAAATAAGGCTGATATGACCAGCAGCAGCAGCGCGCGGCTCTCCCTGGCACCGTAGTGGGAGTGCCAGCACCACTCCGCCATTTGCTGTGCAGGGCAGAGCAGGCGCGTGGGTGATGGCACGCATTACTGCGTGGCCCAACGCCCTAGCTATGGAGGACTTGGGGGAGCTCCCGCAGCTACACGTGTGTTGCTTATTTCTTGCAGTCTAAGCTTCAGATTTTGATACTCGAAAGATAGAACGAGCGAAATATAGGAGGACTCGGGGCAGCTCTATCAACAATACGAGTATGGCTACGAGTATGGCTTTTCGTTCTTTCAGTCATAATTTCGAGTTTCAACACTCAAATAAAAAGGCAATATGGAAGACTCTGGAGAGCTCCACCAACTACAGTATATCTTTTGGCTTTTCCAGTCATGCATTCGGGTTTCGATACCTGAAAGGACAGAGGAAGGAATATTTTCTATTTTTCCGCTAAGTGAAGGCATTCTAAACATACTGTCTCTTCCCTCAAACAAAATTTCAGTAGACACGTAAAACACAAATTGCTCGTCTGCTCCACTGATGGTGAGTAATTCATCCCAATCGTTTAGCTGCACATAAAAAATGTAGGAAGCAGAGGAAAGAAAATAATTATAGTACCCATCACCTATACTTATATTAACCAATATTTATACCTGACGGCCCACTCAAAATACCTAATAATCCTGCGTCTGTTAGACGGAACTTCAATAAAAAGTTTTCTAATCAACATTAAGAAGTCGAACGAATGGAGACTACCTCTAGTGATGCAATGAATGTGTTTTTGATCAGCAAGAAACACAACTTTCTTAGCCACAAGTCAACGATGGGCCACAGTCATTTCATTTTACGACACCAATTTGACTTAAACTCGATCAAAACTTATTTGCCTTTCACCATCAGTTAGTGCTTATACAATGAATGTGTTTCTTGCCAATAAATACATTCCTTGTGTTACCATGAACAGTTTATTTTCTTTATTTGCTTAGGTCGCTGTGTTAACCACGAAATATTTTCTCGAAGCTTCAACAAGTCAAGCTTTGAATTGGCCCCATTTCGGTGCTCAGTCAAACATGCCCTTAGTTTTCTGCTCCTTCTAGCATACCTAACAATCCCTAATTTAAGGAAAATTCGGCTATAACTTTTTCATTGTCTTTAGTCCAGACCGACAAAGAGAAAAACAGATAAACTGCGACATTACCTCCTTGGTGCAGGTGAAAACATCATATTGACTAGCCATTTGCATGCATTACCGTACGTCTCCCGTAAAAACCATGTTTATGGAATGGGCCATGTAAAATAAAAGAAGCTGAAATTGCATGAAGAACTGAATTACTGAACTCAACTGGAAAACTGATGGATTTCATCTTCTATCTTTTCTGTCCCATTTGTTTTATGTATGACAACGACACTAATAATTGCGCGATTTTTTGCCTTTGGTATTAGTTTTTAATTCCTAGTGTACCCCCCTCCCTGCAGGCCCCCTTCTTTAAGCTTTGCAGTCAGACACCCTTCGGCTGCCTACAGGCACAACAAATACGAATAATAATAATTTAACCCTAACCGGTGCTCATTTTATCTAAAGGCCTTATTATTAGAAAAAAAACATGTTGAAAGGCCATCCTTTACATAGACGATTATATATGTAACCGTAACATTTCCGTATGCCATAGATATGCTCAATCGCATTAATGTTAACAGTGTTATGAGAAATAACCGTGTTTATATTAATAACAATATCTGCAATAGTTTCTATTTATGACTTCAATTAGTGCAATTCCTTTATGCCTCGGTCTTCTCTTCGACTTGATACATGATAATCGTATGTTCACTCGAGGTAGTACGTTATCCCCTATGTGTTATAAAATGAATGAATTCACCTCTTCATAAGCTTCTATTTCTTTTTTTTTACTGTTGGCATTAAAATCAGATTCATATGCAGTTGCTCGTGGCTACTGAAGTTAAGAGGCTGCACAGTACTTTATTATTTGTATTTTTTAGTCAACTAGACAGATACTGACATGACAATGTAGAAATGTTGCAGCTACTCGTCATTCTCCCGTTCCTGCTATGTAACTGTGAAGCATTACCATCTTAGTACCCTCGAGCCGCCTCGGATCAGATTCAATAATCTATTCCCGTCTTTTTTTGTTTAGCATCTCAAATCGACCGTCCGCAATCTCATTTTAACTTTTGGGTGTCACCATTAAGCTTTGCCCTTTTTTACTACCTCCCATGGTTGCATCATCCCAAACCATCGCCAGTCCCTCAAAATCATCTTCCTTACAATGCCGGTTCAATTTTCCATCCATCTATAACCCCCATTCAAGTAAATTACTGCAGCGCCTGCCTCCATGGTTTCGAGCTAAATTCCAAATTATTATTCTGCTGTTCCAGCTGCTATTCATTTTCGTAACTTTTTCCTCGAGTTTTTCGAAGCAATGATGTGAAATTTTTTACTGCTTTTCAGGTACCCTCTGGCTGACGCGGTCGACCATATTGCACGCAACGTACGTCCCACATCCTGTAGACCCCCAAGCCATTCACCGCAAAATTTACCTTTCTTCTTGATGCAATTACGTACTCGTATACCGATCGCTGTTGTATATTCTGCAGTAAGTTATGCGTTTAATATTACTAACGAAGCCACTAATTTTTGTTGGAGCTCTCCATTTAACCAGAAAGTTCTTGAACACAGTTCATTTGCAGTTTTGCTTAGTACAGTTCTTCTGTTTCATCACTGCCAAGAAAGATCATTTCGATGAATGGCAGACGCATAAAGCTAAAAAAAACTCAGTGAAGTTAAATTTTTTATTTAATTGCGATTGTCTCCCTTTGATCAGCTGACCTCCATCTCCTCCATACTAGTGATATAGGTATAGTTAACGTGTTTTAACCACGAAAACTTACATAACATGATAATATTGCCAGACATGTTGTAAATGAAGCCTCCGATTGCAGCTTACACCATATTATATGATGATGCTTACAGTTGGATGGAGCTTGAAACAGAGCAGCTCTGCAGCGGTTTTAGTGTATTAATTGCCTTGCTTTTCCTTCGGCTCAAAAGGCACCGAGAATCTATCGCTGCTTCTGTCTTTGTGTGATGACCGACAGAAAGGAACTTAATGTACAACCTTTACCTATACTCTTGTGTACCGCCTATTTTTTTTTTTTTTTTTTTTATCAAATCCAAAACACCCGCTGTTGGGCTTGAAGTACGGCAATACTTTTAACACTTATTGCGGGCGTAGCAATGCTCTATGACAACAATGAACATACCTATGACGAAACATACCTGGCAATCCAAAGATTAAAAATAGGTAACTAAGCATAAAGTTCATTAAAAATGCAAACTTCGTGATCTATCCAGTGGCTGAATTAGAGACTATACAGTCTGTGTGCTTCGTTTCCGACAGAAAAGAAATCAGCTGAGATAATGAAAATTTGAGTATTACTCCGTTACCCCATGCCTCCTCAACCTACACACCGCACTGTGAAGTGTCCAGGACACTGGTGGTGAGTACCCCTCGCTGTTTTTCTGCTATGTGTCTCTGTAATGTTTGATCATATGTTACAGTAGCTTGAATGTTCGTTTGTGTCTATACTTAGCCATAGATTAGTTTGTGTCTATAGTAAGTTAAAGATTAGTTCAGTCTGCTAATTTGTGTTTGTATACATCATTAACTCACAAATGTAGCCATACATTAGTTCTGCGTATGAAGCTTATATCTAAAATTTATATTATTTTGATAAAATAAGAAGGCGTTGATAACCCTATGCAATGCAGGTATTGAATATAGATTATGAATATGATTCAGTGACATACCGAAACGGTATTACAATAGAAAACAGTTGCAATCCAACGCCAGTTCCTCCCCATACTGTAATATCACTCCAGCGTATAGTTCGAAGATACGTGTGCGCGCGCTTTTACCTCAACGAACGCTTGTTGAATCCATGTAATCAATTATTGCTTAATTCAGGTTCCCATTCGACTCCAGCTTACCTATAACTAAAACAAAAAAAATGACTCGTGATCGCTTCCCTGCACAACTTAAACTAACGAAAAGAAAAACATGGGCTCACAGTACAACAGTCTGCCGAGTTAGCACTGCCTGGACTGCAGCACGGGGAAGTCAACTAGCTTTGCGATTAAAAGTTGTCATGACGTCGAGGCAGAAAACGACCCGACTGCTCGCTATGAAACGATTGGCGGTACCGGAATATATATGAATTATGGGGCACACCTGAGGTTCATGCATAATAGTATAATAAGTATTATAGATTCGGAATCTATTCTAGTTGAACTAAGCCCATCCTTTCAAGCCTAACCAATTCTTAACTAACCTAACCTATTCTAACATGCTTTAACCTAACTTAATATATACTGTAAGGTAAACTACACACCATACAGGAACGCGAGCTGCGATAGTTCCTTTCCCCTTAACATTTACTGAACATAGTGACGAACACCCACCCTAGTCACTGGCACAAAGTACTTTATTTTTCTCTTTCATGTTCTGCTTAATTATTGGACTTCTGACTATAGTCAAACCAAGCTCTAAATATAGTCAGAAAACTACGTACATTAATAGCGTAAATTCCCATGTTAGTGGTACGCAGTCGATCCTATTCCACGTACGTAGAACCAGCATATTTGCTACCAATATTAAACTTGGCTGGATACGTTTTTCCGTTTCGGCATCGAAGATATTTCTTAATTTTTGCTTTCCTTTTAAATACGGAGAACTAGTGCCGGTCGCATTTTTCACTTTAATGTCGTGTATGTACTAGTAGTACAGTGACAGCTATTACAATACTCAATGTTTGTATTCGCAAACGTAACCTATTTTTCAACAGTACAACTGATTGCACTTGATGATGAGCTTTCCAGTTATTAATTCAATGGATTTTCGTTGTGTAGGAAAACTTTACAATCCTTTTATAACGATGCGTAAGTTACACACACCATTTCTCGCTTGTGAAGCATATATATTCCTCTTTAATCTATTCTGCAGTGGAGCATTTGTCGGTAGAACAGACTACAGATTTATTTCACTGAAATAAGTTAAGAACAGAAGAACTCCACTCGTGGAGAGGCCCATGTCATATCTATCTATAGACTATACCACCAACAACCGAGTCAGGCGGTCCACCCTGTCGCCATAGCGGGCCATGGAGCGAGCCATGTGCTGACCGAGCCGACCAACGCTTATCGAGCAATCAATGCTGGGGATGCGACGTGTCCAATTTTTGTCCCTTGGTTGCCAAGCTTCATTTTCCTGGAAATGCCTCCTAAATTGATCTGTAATGGCTTTGTGTCTGTTCGAATACAGATCAAGCTGCGCATCTTCGATTATCATTATACCTATGCTTCTCATTTTGGCGAGAAAGCAATTTGGAAGAGCGTTGTCGTAATGTGATGGAAATAGATTTCGTATGTCAGCTTATTACTTCGATTTGTACGATGTCTTTGCAGACAACAGACAATTTTTTTCCATTAAAGTATTTTAATTTGTCTGGCAAACAGATTCTATAATGTGTACATTGTATTATTCCGGGTTCCAATAACTGCCTGAAGACCAATTCTATAATACGGAAAGTATTGTACACACCTGTATATATGAGGCTATGATTCCAAGTTAGCAATACATTTGTCTTTAAGGTTATCTTTAATGGTAACCATTACTTAACTTTCGTCGTAAAATAGCGAAAATACTCTATAGTCTGGGAGTCTGCGGCAGCAGTATGCTATATCTTCTTCCATAAGAAAATTAACAACTAATTTTTTGCTGTTTGGAGGCTGCTGGGTATTTAGATCGCCGAGAAGTTGCCGTGTTTACATAATATCTTTTTACAGCAGTGAGTGCATGTCAAGTTTCCCCTGTTATATTAGTCCCTTTGCTAATCATTTTTAAACATATGTGTATATATAGACTCTACTGCCTACTGACCTAGTAAAATAAAATTTCAAAGAATAGTGTTCCTACGAGAAAAGTATATTTAACTTTGGTAGTTAAACAAAAATTATTAAACTAGAACAATTTACTGTGAGGATGTCCAGTTGTACTATATATATATATACACGATATATATGGACAGGGAGAGGTACATACATACAACTTACGTGTCTTTGTGGGTATAAGCGCTCATCAGTGTCGAGAGCTCCTCTCAGAGAGAAGAAACGATGCTCTTTTGTGAGCCCAAGCAGTATGTTTTGTAAACTTTGCAAAATTATAGCATGGGCTTTACGTTAAGAACAACTATTTTGAGTCATCTCGAATAAACTTTTCTACAAAAAACTAAGAGTGTATTGACTACCTTCAGCCATGCAAAAAGTAGTTTACTTTGCGAACAACCCCAAGTTTTTCACATGAATGACCTGTGAGATATAGTGAACAAACCCTAATAAGTTCCTAGAAATTACTAACATAAGTCAGCAACATTATCATTCTTATGCCCCTAAATGCACTCTGGTAGATCCTACCTAAGAGTAGATAAATGTAGCAATACATTGGCTGATAGTTCGGTCTCACATGAGACTATCATTTTTTTTTTTTTTTTGCTAGTGGGTCTCCGATGCAATCTTGATAGTCCATAGCGCACAGACAATTTTATGACGTACTCTCCTGAAGCGCAGCGCTACCCCATCATCAGCCAANGGAAATTACTAACATAAGTCAGCAACATTATCATTCTTATACCCCTAAATGCACTCTGGTAGATCCTACCTAAGAGTAGATAAATGTAGCAATACATTGGCTGATAGTTCGGTCTCACATGAGACTATCATTTTTTTTTTTTTTTGCTAGTGGGTCTCCGATGCAATCTCGATAGTCCATAGCGCACAGACAATTTTATGACGTACTCTCCTGAAGCGCAGCGCTACCCCATCATCAGCCAAGATCGGTTTTTGCGCCAATCATACATGGGTATGAGCTGGCAAGGAGATTGGGTCTACATGGGATCTGGTGTTACGCCCTGAGCAACGCACTCTCCTAAGCGTGGTTAGGACCTTTGACTGTGTCTAGCCAATGAACTTACCTTCTTTTTCTCACGCAGCTTCTCTCTAGAATGTTTTGGACCCGGAAAGCTCTCAGTCATGCGCATGCTACATGTGGGATTCTGTAGGTAATGAATAAAGCACAATTCGAGGAATAATGGAAATAAATGTTGATCAGTATGCAGTTGGGATCGAATGCTGAATTGTAATAACTTTTTTGTATACATGCGCTATGTATTTCTGTGGAGCAACGCTCTCTGTAATGCGATGGCTTATACAGTGATTTTTTGTACTGGTTGCTTTCAAAAGCCTCAGTAAAGACTGGCTAAGGTGTAGTGATGGACGAGAGACCTCGTAGTCATATTTTGATGCATGCCTATCTGCATATTTTAAAATAGATTAAGCTACAGTGTAATTCACACTGGAAAAAGAGGTCACTAGTGGCCGGCAGTACTGTAGAGGTCTGTACTGCTGTGGTGACGGAACTGAAAACTGTCCACTTAGCTTAGAGGATCATGAACCAGATTTCTATGGCCAAGTGGGACCTCAATTTAATTGCATGACTGGGATTACATAGGTATAAAACGGGATCACTTATCATTGTACTTACTATAAATGGGCTTACTTATTCTAAGAGTACGTATTTAGCCATTTGAACCTCTCTCTTAGTTGACTCAGTCCATTACTGCTTTTTAAGTCACAACCACTAAATATAAAAGAATTTCTTCAAAATTTTATTTTTGCCTCTATATGCATATAATACTGGAATAACGTCCGCTAAATAACAGAAATTCATTTCCTAGAGGACTTCATCGCTCCTACTTTCTTCCGTAAATCGGAATGCGATATAACTGATTATAATCAAGGCAGCAGGGCTGTGTGAGTGAGAAAGTGTCGTCGTAAATGTTAAATTTCATGCCGCTGCTCTACTTTGTTTGCATAAATATAACGGCGATGGGTTGTACAGAAAATTATGACCCGTTGATTCCTATACTAAATCTTGTAAACAATAGAACTTTCCCGACGTGCAGGCCGAGCTTTCTCGGTCGCATATAATTGCGCTGAAGAAATAACAAAGGCAAGATTTTTCGCACCGGTGGATTGGTGAGTAAATTGTGGAGTTTCGAGTGAGTAATATCGATGAATGAACTGTACATTCACCACTAATGTACCCAAGGAAAATTTCCTGATACTAGTATGTAAAATATGCTCAGAGAAATGAGAGAAATGCTAAAATTACAGACAATTTAGTCGTAGGTAATCTTAGCCTTTACTTCATCAGTTGAGTATTCACTAATTCGACCTAGTGAGCCACTATAAGGCAGGGATGACATATTTTTCTTATTGTATTAATTTATAAATTTTTAGAATTATGCTAGTTATGAAATATTAATCATGAGAATAGATGTAACATTACTGGAATAATGACGATGAAACAAAAGTTTTGGAGGGTATCTCTATGGCTCGTACTCTTTTCAGTTTTCAAATATAATCGCTGTCACGGACATCGCAAGATATGACAGACATCCGTTTGATAAATCTGTTTCGTCCAGATGCAAACTGCAACACGAAAAACGCAGCTCTGCATTATAGAATTTGCCGTTTGAAAATTAAACTAAATTTTCAACACGTAAAACTACCTAATTTTCATACACATCCATGTACTATTTACCCGTACGAGGTGTACACTTGAGCGTACCCTCATCACAATATGGTGAGCGGCCATGTATACATTTCCTGCTCGCGACATAATCGCTTCGTGTCACTTAACCACCATACTCACAACGGTGTGGTCTAATTTGCCGTAGAAGGAAATGACAGAACTGCCTTTGCTTAGCATTACTCTGGCGACACTTTATTATGCAATAAATCATAATTAAGGGAAGTCTTGATCATAATTAAGGGAAGTTTTAACCGGGAGCTCTGCCGCTGTCGGTAACACGATGGATGACATGGCGGTGGGAAGGTGGAAGTGGAGGAGGGTGGATCGGTGTCAAAGTGTGCCCGAGGTGTCCCCATCTTTGGCTATATTCACAGACGGAGACGCACAACAACATGAATAAATGTAGGTTATAGGAGTAGTTGAAGTTGATGTTCTTACCATAGACCGTTGGCAACAGCTCTGTTACGGTCTATGTTCTTACTTTTAGATAAATTGATATTAGCAGTTCTCAGTGTGAGAGTTACAGACCTCTTTTGAGTGACAGAAAAAACTGGGAGGAGGCGACCAAATACATTCCAAAATATAAAGAAAGTGTGTCTACAAATGTGTTTGAAGTAAAGAGCCACCGTTGCAACTCGAGGCGACAACCTAAAACAGGATTTTACTGAACTTCTATATTTTATAATAAAAACTTTTTCTATCTAGCTGTGTGTGACTCATATAGAGATATCCACAGGGTAACGGCATTACTCTTAGGAAATATAGCCTTCGGTCGCTCTTGAAACGCAGAACATTTGCTTTCGACTTCTGAGATTGATTACTCGATTTGCGTCGGGAGATTTTCGAAAACAGAACTTGCAGCATCGAAACAGAGACATTATGCTAAAGATAGGTACGATAGATAACAACCTGTAGAAAGCTATATTGTGTTCAGGTGTATTCGGAGTAGAAATTAACACTAATAATTAATGTATCAGTGGCTCTCTTGTAACTATCATTGGCATATAGTATGGCGAACACATTTACAGTCGACACTCTGCCACTCACGAAGAGATGATGTAAATGAAAACGTGTTTCAGGTGTGGAGAGCTGCGTAGAGAAGAGGATGCTCTCATATATGAGTTACATTTCATTGATGAAAGTATCGTATATATACTGCATTGTAATGCGACAATAGGGAGGCAATCTTTGAAAAACAATCTCGATTGAATTGATGGATGCTATGTATAAGCGCACTTAAGTGGCTAGAAAGATGAGAAGATGTAGGAGCTTACGTGAAGGGTTGGTCAGCTACCTGTTTGTTAGAGCAGAGTAATTGCTAATCATTTATGGCGTTATCCGGTTGCATGTTCGGTTACCTCTTTTGTTAGCTGGATGTTCGGCTCATTATTCCTTCGTCTGGCTGACTGTACAATTATTTGGTCGGCTATTTCCCGGTTCATTTGCAGATAAATAAGTTTAAAATGCATAAATTATTTGTTGATTGGTCAGCTTGAGTGTGAAGCCGAGTTTACTGAAACAGCCATGCCGGCAAAGAGCACCTTCCATTTATATTACTGAGCTCTTCTGCTGACGCGTAAGCATGGAATCGTAGCAGGCAATGGATCCACACTAATTATAATAACACGGCCGTCGAGTATGACCTTTATCACTCGTAAATTAGGCCAATCACACAAGATAAATAACCTCGAAGTCTTAATGATTGAAATATCCGTTGCTCCCGTTGCAGTCACTCATTAGTCTCCTATGAATAACACACTAGGAGTATCAGCCTCGCGACGTCAGGGCGGAAGCCAGTAAGCAAGGGGACGCTGTGCGCCAAGCATAGTGATGATTATGTATAGCTTGTGTCATTATATACGGGGATGAAACCATTAGCATATGTCAGAGCTTCCTTAGTAATTAGACGTAGCTTTGGATAGATGTAGGGTTGTTGTGGACGCGCCGTAATTCCTAAATTATGAGCCAAATGTGACGTTGCCGAAATCGGAAGACACGGAGTAACGTTACTGAATGGCTGCTCTGAGACGCCAAGGTGTGACAGACGGCGCCGAGGTGACGCAACCCGTGGCTCCAAAGTTCATAGGCCGACTTTGCTCCACTTTTACCGAGCATGAGAGAGCTCGCTATTAAAAAAAAATTCGTGCGTTGCAGTACCCCATGAGGAATTTAATCAAATCAACACGGAATTTCTTATGTAATTAGCAGTCACGCTTACACGCTAATTTGTTTCATCATTAGAAAAATACTATAATCATTCCATCACGTATCAGAAAAGTTATTTCTCGTAATAGTAAGCAATTGAAAAATTTTGTAAATGAACGTGTTTCCAACAAAAACGAAGTAAAATGCAGTGATGCATTCTTTAGAAAGTGGCTACATTACCTGGATATGAACCTGCCAGGCAGAACTGAACTTGGACAAACGCCTGGTGTGGTTCTGCCTATAAGAAGTGAGTCATTACATACTAGGGAGAGAGTAGGAAATTCGTAAGACGAGTAGCCACCCTGGCTAATGTATGGAAATTGCGCAGCGTGCCCCACAGAAGAGCGCGCTACAAAAAAGAAAAAACTTTTCTGCTATGCGATTGTTCCAGTAAATGACAGCTACGGTGAGATTGGTTGGACCAGATAATAGGTACCTGTGGGGTACCTGGGTACCCTGTGGGGTGACCCTATCGTGCCGTACTGGCCGG
>LQNS02278083.1:12770325-12783767 GCA_001587735.2 Parhyale hawaiensis | reverse complement strand
AACAAACGGATCATTACCAAAATTTGATCATATACTCTTTGTTATATACCTAATAACTCATGTTAATTTTATCAAAATCCATCCATAACTTTTTGAGTTATGGCATCGAGAAAAATGAGGCACACAAACAAACAAACGTATAGACCTATCTTTACCAAAAGTTAATCATCTGTTCCTCCTAACATACCTAACAATCCCTGTGAATTTTATCTAAATCGGTTCATAACTTTTTGAGTTATCCTGGTGACAGACAAATAGACAGACAGACAAACACGACGAAAGCATAACATCCTTGGCGGAGGTAATAAGGGTCATTTGTTAACTCGCTTGCATATAATGGCTACATCTAACGAGGTTTTCTTCTTACCTTTGCTTTAAATTTTTGAAGAGCTGTTTATCTGAAGGACAGGAGATATAGTCAGTGTCGAGCCAATTTCAGAATCCGTGGGCGTGCTTCCCCTCGCCGCTCGATGCTGGAGAGCTCTAACCAGTGTAAATCTGTTCTCAGTCTGGGAGAGTCTGAGACTCGAAACAGGTACCGCGCCGCTCGATGCAGAGTCGTTGTCACTGAGTCTCCGGTACATTGAGAACTCTCTCTGATTCTAGATGGCATACCCGAGTACCATGTAGGACGCTCTACGCGCAGTACCGAATCTTGTACCGGGTGGCTGCACACTGAGAACTCTCTAATTAAAGTAACGAAATGTTTCAACTAGAATTTGTTTTTGCGCAGCAGGTCGTAACAAATACATGTAGCACTCACAGCAGCAACAACTGCGCTTGCTAGTCCTCAAAAGCAATATGCTGCTGGTTGAGACATTTGGTTACATGAACTGGAGAGCGCTCTGTGAGCCGACAACGCCACGCTCGAGGCTCAATGCCGATATGCCGAGGTATATATAAAATTATAGGTTCTTTTCTATAACTTTGGCCGCTATTTTACCCCATAGCCTTTACTGCAGATGAATTGCATGTAACTCTCCAAACGGTGGATCCCTTAGTGGTCAGGTACGTGACACAATGACACGACACGTGTACTTCGACGACATGAACTAGAGCCCGCGAGGAAACAAACAGCCTGCAGCACAACACAATCTCCACGGCAGAGTTCTCAGAGACACTCGGCTCTCGAACACACGAGCAGAGCTCCAGGCTGTCGCCAGTACAGCACAGCTTTTGCCTCGCTTCGGTTGGCTGTGGCGAAATTCTTCTTAATACAAGCAGTAAATCAGAATACTGTTAATTTACTGAAGACTGAACGTGGAATAGTACAGGCAAAAAATGGTTTCAGAGAACAAATAATGTGCATGGTGCTGTGTAGCAGCCTTTTCCGATGACATCACCTGAAACATGCCAAATATATCATTGTACTAACGGCATATTTCAGCCGCCTTTAATATCATCGCACTTTTTCCAGTGATTTCTAAAGTTCACCATTAAATCGTAGTGACAAGATATGAAAATAAACATTATTTGCGCATAAATTCCTCAACGTAATTATTAAATTGAAGTAACATGACACTGAAATATTAATTCACTTTGAGTTGATCATCATATTGAACCAACATGACATAGAAATATACATTTCTTTGTTCATAACTGCAAAAAAAATCATTTTCAATATCTTTCAGGGCCAGAAAACAGTCGGTCTACACGTCGTTCTTAGCCTTCTCGCACTTGACGCTGTCTAGTGATATCAGCATCAATATTTTATACTCAAAATCAGGTCGTTATTTCTTCGGTGGAAAATGTTGATAGGGCATTAATTAGCTAATCCTTTTGAAGTCGACCAATAACAACAAGTAACAAACGTCACGTCTCTACTACTCAGAACACCAATATACTCTGCAACACGGTTTTCCCGCCCTCGTAAACGATGCTCGTAAAGGTCCCGATGTTGGTGCAGCAGTGGGGTGGCAATTTCTTCTTTTCAGCTTTCCTGCATCCTTTTTGTCAATTTTCAGGCTGAGGACGTTCGGCCGCCCTCAAGCAAAAACTATATAATTGAACATGCAACTTTTGACAACAAAAGGCATATAATAATTACCAAAACCAATTGATGGAATTGGTCACCCTGCGAGCTTACCAAAAGAAGCAAATCATTACTATGATCATTAAAACAGCCGCTTGCACGCTAGTCGTAAAGCCTGCCACAAAATAGCGCACTGCCAGTGGCCACTGTGTTGCCAGAAAAGGGCTGTAGGTCGAGTAAGTTAAAAACAGAAACTGCTGCCACATGGCCGCGCCCGGCTCTCAGTGTATCGTAAATAACTTCTCGGGGTTTGTAAAGGTTATGAACATCGTCGATGCACAGACAACATTAAGCTAGAACATTCAATCACTCGCTATTTTAAAGCGTCTTCGACGTACTCACTTTCACGTAAATAAACCAATCTGATCGATTCGCATTAATTTGTTCGATCCCATGGATTCAACTTTCGGTCGTCTCAAGTCTAATCGGGTTTCAATTTCCGCCAAAACATGGACCTAGAGTGACGAACCGAACTTTTTAAATTGCAGGTTAGGAGAATGCAAAGCTTTCAGATTAGCTTCCCTCATTCACCGTGAAAAATAGAATACGACTTTAGAGATGAATTATTGTAATTAACTTTCACGAATTCCCTCCAGTACAGTACATTTCAAGGCACTTACATCCTCTACGCGTAGAACTTTAATTCATGATGCCAACACAGCTGAATTGTAATGATAACAGCCTTGAACTAAGAAAAATGGAGCATTTAGCCATTCATGACGGCTTAATATGCTAAACTCAAACAGTTCGAGCGTACAGTTGCTGTGTTGACCAGTGTGGCCAAATAATGTACAGTACATGCCATTTGAAGAGAAGCACAGTAAGTATATGCTCAGGGTCAATCATGCATGTCTAGCTGCATTGCATCTATTTTTTAAATTATCAAGCAGTGTGCAATAAAATGGATCTCCTAACATGCGAAAATAGTCTGCAGTCTGCTGCAGCAACACAAACTGTAATTAATTGTGCTTGCTTCTCATAGCGCTGGTGTCTGTATAAAACAAGGGCTGCGTGGTAACCGCTCTACACACGGCGGTATCAACGGAATGCGTCACTCAACAGGCACGTTCAGCTGTCCATACTGAAAATCACATCTCACACACACACAAAAAAAAACTTTTTCTATTTCAGTCACCATTGGAAGGTCCGGTTTGAACATAAAGAGCAGCAGCACTTCGGAGAGCTGTTTCTTTGTTGGAAGATGGCATGTCTTAAACTCTCCTTATTTGGAAATAAGTTGGCATCTTCAAGATCAATAACCCAAATTTTCGTTTTGCTGTACGCAAAACGTTTCCAAGGGCAAAATACTGTTGTGCCTTCTTTCCAAATCTGATTCACAATTAATAAAAATGCATTTTGCTCAGAAATCTTGCTGGGAAGCTTTAGCCTATAGGTAGGGCTTGGTTAGGTAAAGTAAGTTAGCTGGAATTGATTGTGTCAGCTTGGGGTTTACTGATATTGTTTGACACCTACCTCACCGATATTTTCATCCCTTCATACTCTATGTTTCACCTACACCGTAGTGTAGTGTTACTAAACAGACATATTTCGACTACTCATCATCAAACCTAGACACTTGCGACCATTGCGTCATTCCCATAATAAATAAGGAACACAACCGGCCGCCGGCGACACCCTTTACTGACTTTTTGCTCTTGTGGCTGCGCCGAGCTGGAGGCCGGTAAACGCACAGCCCCGCCGATGGAAACATGTGCTGCGATGGCCAGCATAACCAGCACAGCCTATGCCTTTTGTAAGGATTTCCAGCTCGACTGCCTCACTGGCAAGAGCGCCTCCTCGGCAAAACGAAGGGCGCGTTTCTATCAAAGCATTGCTAACATTCCGTACAAATTAGGTCGGGCTGTAGAAGCGTCGAGGAAATAATTCAAGCTATAGCTCTCTGGCCAGATAGGATAATCATTTTAATTAGGGCTCTTCAAGATTAGCTTGTTCTTATTAACGTTTTCTTGTCCAACTTTATCTTGATTGAAACCATAGATTCTTGGGCTGAAACAAGAATTTATTTAACTTATTAGTTTCGTTCTGCTTGCCCACCATTCTAAATTTTTTAAGAAGCGTGGGCGAAGCTCAGTACCAGCGTAGTAACAATAAAAAGAGCGTGGCAAGTTTTGAATACTACTCTTCACTACCCGGGAACAAATGGATTCACTGTTATACCCTTTGTTAACAGCACTGCCCTAAATATGCGTGACATTGTAATTACGTAGCTACATTAAGGGTACTTTAGTTCGGTAAAAGCTAGCACTGTAGTACCTAACTAAGGGTTAGCTAGCTTTCTATCACAAACTTCTGTAAGGCAAACATGTGGACAGTTCCCCAGAACATGTGCACTGTACAGGTCTCATCGCAAGGGTACCANTAAGGGTACTTTAGTTCGGTAAAAGCTAGCACTGTAGTACCTAACTAAGGGTTAGCTAGCTTTCTATCACAAACTTCTGTAAGGCAAACATGTGGACAGTTCCCCAGAACATGTGCACTGTACAGGTCTCATCGCAAGCCATGGTCGTCGATTGTTTGACAGTCGTCCTAGGATAGCTTTTTAGCAGAGAGAGGAGTTCATTCGAATATAATGCCCCGGTATTTTGTTAACGGTCTGGGACTGAACCTCGACAGGAAGCTCAAGTGTTGGGAAGAGTCTGGTGGAAAATTACACACGAGTTTCGGGCTAACTTACATTTGTGTGCTCTAAACGCTTCTTCGCCGCCTAAGAGGTGTTCACTGTTCAGGCCAAAGAAGGAGGCTTTCCCTGGGGGCTAGGGCATTTCAGAACGACTTTTGCTTAGTTACGATCATTACACTTTGGTTAATGGGGAGTTGGAAAGAAACAAGTCGGAGTCGCCCGGCCGCTGCAGTACCGAGATCTGCCCTGGCTCTGGGCAGTACCGGCTATTGCACGGGCTCTATTTCGAGTTTAAATTTTAGAGTTTTACCTGTTCACGGATGCGCTAGGCGATAGACACTGCTTTTCTGCCCCGAGAAGAGATGCGCATATTCTCTGGTGTATTTGAATCATTCGTTTTTTTTTCAGGAGAGTGTACGAACACTAAACGCTCTTTACATTTTCCAGTCGTATTTATTGTGAAGGTCATTCGCGTCTTTCAGTTTTTAATGTCACTGTTCGTTTCATGATTTACAAGTAAAGAAGTGATTCACGCCTATGATTTACAATTGCTAAAGGAAGTGCATTCCATAAGAATACAAAATAACTCAACAAAAATGTACTGGCATCTTGCATAAATAAAACTAGAGTACTCTATACTACAGGTTCATCCGGAAAAGAGATCAATCACCACAGTTCCACGACTCTAAAGCTTCAATGAAAACTAATTATTCCTTTACAAATATTTACAAGATCTTTTGTAGGCGGTAATTCATACGATACTGCCGCTACTGTTCGGAATACGGGTGGAAAAAGTTCTATCGGTATCGTGTGTTTTGATAATTCTAGGCATAGAGAGAATATGAACAGTTTATGAATGAACAGAACATTATATTGCATTATTTCAATTAAAACGCTCAAACCAGAAAAGGATGCATTGAAATTTTCGTCAGCGACGACGCAAGTTTAAAGAAGCCACATGCGTATCACGTCAAAAACGCTATAATAATAACCTTTATTTAGTATTCATGGAGATGTTACAAGATTGAAATTATTGTCCCATAGTAAACTAAAGTATATATCTTAAATCTAGATTACACACAAACAAAGAACATGGTCTTACTTTTTGGAATTCATTACGCCCCATTGCTTGACCTCTGTGTTTATAGTGATAACTCGGAATCGAAAGAGACATTGCCGCTCCCATGCGCTCTGGATACATTGTATATAACATTATAAATGGAAGTGTGAAAGTTATTTGTAAAATAAGCTAACTTTTGATATCTGTTTTAGCGGGACATAATAATTACTCTATAATTTACGCTAAAGAAGTGTCCAGCACAATTTATATTATTGTTCGTGATGAAATTAGTATATCGATATTGATACAATTATAATAACCATTCTCATGCATCTATTGTTCTGCCCTAAGAACTTGACGAGCTTGTAATTTGCTATTACTGTACAAGCCTCAACTCCCAAGGGCTAGAGCAAACGTTACTTGTTGCTTGCGGTCACTTTCCAGACGAATTTGTCCTGCAACAGTAACTAGCTACCTAACTTGCTGCATTGACCGCTAGCACCGATGTGTAACTAAATTACTTCAAATGCAGCAAGAAGTGATGCTGTGTACCCCACTGCACTTCACTTATGCCCTTCCTTATTTAGTCCCTTCAGAACTTTTGGTCTGATTGAGGCGAGGCCCTACTGTTCCGCAGTGATAACGTGGACCAAAGACTCCAGCTCTTGTCTGCAAGATCGAAACGCCTCAGCCTATTCCTCCATGCCATCAGAGGCATTGGTGCTTAAGCTCTACAACCTTGGAGGCTATCCAACAACATGCATCTATTTGTTTATAAAAAAAATATTATTTCAGCTGGAGAAGCTCTGTAAAGGCCGACGCCTTTGGAAATGTTCGATACACTTCGAAGTGGAAGTTAACAGAATACGCAGGATGACGAACCGAATTTATTTTCAAACTGCGAAGTGACAAACTGTTGAACTTCGTGGCAGTAGCGTAGTAGCAGTAAGTAAGTAAGTGTTTCGAATCATTGGAGAATCTAAGCATGACCGTGTGCTATGGTGAACTAAGAACAAATGACACCGTTTATAAAATTCAATTACAGTTTGTTGCGTTCACGAACCAATTTTAGGATTACAATGCGAAGTTACTAACAGAAACGTATGGCGTTAACAAGCTCTCCAGGAGTGCAGACCTCTGCCAAGCAACGCAAGCGAAAACTTTAAAATGGTCCAGAATTCAATATTTCTTTCACAATTAATCATCAAATTTGAACTGTCTATTAATCGTGACAATTCTAACAATTCTTGTGAAATTTATAAAGATCCGTGCAAGACAACTATTTATACAGACAGATAAAGAGACAAATGAACTGAAGGATCATCACCTAACTTTAATTATCTGTTGCTCGTGACGGTCCTAAACAGTTTCTGTAAATTACAAGACGATCCGTCCATTACTTTGGGTCACATTAATAACAAACAGACAAACATACACGCATACAAACCCCTGAAAAACATAGCTTCCTTAACAGAAAAACTTCCCATGGTATAACCACTTCTTTGACCCTTTACCGGTCCCGTTACCAAATGTGGTTACATGTAGTTCCCTATATGCTGTTTTTGAGGCAACGTTTTGCAGCCACCCGGTGAGAGGTTAAGGATGTCTTTTAAATACTGTGTAACTCCTGGACTAAACCATTTTGTACTGTTGAATAGTTTCATACACTTTAACGCACGTACAGGAAATACCCCATATTGCAGCTTAAGCGAGCATAGTGTCAAAACTAATTTTTCTTGTAAGTTGAAGAGCAGTCGCGCTGCAACAGATGGCAGATGCTGCCTGATGCCAATGCCTTATCAGGCAAAATGAAGCTAATGCGAGCGTATTGCATCTCGTGCTGCACGCAGTTGAACAATATGTATCCCTGTACGTGTTCGTGCTCTGGACACACGGATCATAGAAAATTAGTGGGTGAAAAGAGTAATGTTTGTATGATCTGCTAACAGAAATCTGTTAGGCCGTGCTAGGTTCTTGGAATATCTGCTGCCTAGCTAATTCCTCATGACACCTCACAGTCTGATGACGTGGGATATAGCCGATAATTTTGATAGTCAAGTTGTGCGAATGTTCTTAGAATAACTACTGCTCAGCTAATTCTTTACGACACCTTATCATTTGATTTGTCACATAACCGTTCTTTTTGTTTGTTAAGTTGTACGCATGTTCTTAGTATAAGATTGTGCATCTGATTCTTTATAACACTCTAGAGTTTAACTATATGTGTTATAACCGTTATCTTAAAGCTGGTTCGTTGTCGTTCAGTGTTACGTCTTAACGTTTCGCTTTGTCTATGTTTTCATCAATCCATTATTTCGTTTATCCAACTGTAAGTACTGTCTAAGTCTAAGACCTAGCTGCTGCATAGTATAAATCCTTACGTAACTTCAGCAGTGGATGGTTTGCAGTCCGATCGTTATCGTGAGTGAGAGCTATGTCCGTGACATTTCCTTCGTTATTTCGAGCCAGCTATATATTTACTATGTTCGCCTGCCCATCATCTATCGGCTAAGTAGTACACCATATTAAAGCGTCTTTCATATGCCATTTTGAATCGTAATCCGGTTTGAGATCATCCACGAGGGCTTTCGATTAGACCGATCACGAGAAGTTTGAACGTATCATAAGAATATGGATTTCGTCAAATTTTGTGGAGCTGAAGAGAAGATCACACTCGTAAAGCTGCTTCTGAGCTATTCTAAAGCGTCCTTTCTTAATCCATAACAAAATTAACCGTAAATAGTGATTAAAATTGAAAATAACGTCTCATTGAGTGACGCGAATTTTAGAGAATCTCAAGCCAGATTGTGATTTAAAGAGCCTAATAGTATGCCCTCTAGTTCCCTAATAAGTGAAATAGATGGACTTCAACTTGTGGCTCACATACATGCATGCCGATGAGGAGTGACAGCTGCTGAATGAATGTGTGGCAATCAGAGAAAACAAACTATCAATATGCTATTGTAGCTTACCCTGGCTGGAGAATACTGCAATTCAAACTAATAACCAGTAACTAGCCGGAATAGTGGTCTATGCCTAGTCAGTGGGTGGTCGTATAGAATGCCCGTGCGCCTACAGAATTCGTCAAGGTATTTACCGTATAACCAGTTTGCGGAAACTACTTTTGAAACCTTAAGAAATTATCAGTAAAACTGGACTTCTTCATTACTCCGTTCTGTCAACTTTTTTAGCCTTAAATCTAGACAAACTTCGTTCTGACCCTTTCCCGGTTTTATCCGTCGATAAATTGTTAACATGCACACGCTCTGTAGAAAATTTTCCATTGAGAGAAAAACATTTCTGATGCATCTCATTAATAATTTATGCTGCCCAGTTTGTACTGCACGGACGCACTATTGGTAAGAGGTATCTGTGATTGACCTCTTCCATAATCTTCTTCTCCTCGCAATCGAAGGAAAGTTAAGGCAGACAGCGCAGGTAAAAATGATGATAGAGCCGATGTGTTTCGCAACTGTGTTACGCGATCAAAACATGAGCGTCCGAGTGCCTTCATGTCAAGCCTTAGGCATATGCACGACTTCGATCTCATGACAGATATCCAATAATTTGAATACCGATGCGGCACGCACGTAAAAACTGCCGCGCGACTCCCCTCAATGGTCAAAAATGGAACCTCATTTCACATTCATGTATCGCACGCTTGTCCTCCTCGTGCGTCGTGAGCTGATCTATGTAATTATATATCAAATTAGGTACGAGTCTCTGAAATTACGCGTGCGGTCTGGGCTTTGCTGGATTTTGTGATCGCATCTTTCCATGTCTCGTTGAAAATTTTTGCTGAAGCATGACGAGGATTGACTGGTATCTAAGAAGGTAATGGGGGTATACCTGCTGCGGTCACGGCTTCATTCCAGAGTTTATTTCCGGAAATCAAAGAATCTCCTCCTCTGCACTTTGGAGTTTGCAGCAGACAGTCATGCCCTGTGTTGTGGGTCTTAAAAATGCCATATTTTGGGCTTGCGTTTTTCTTGTCTCGAGCAAGCAAACTCTGTTTGATTTGTGAAGATAGCTAATATTTTTCACAGAGTATCATGCATAGAATTCATATGCTGCAGTATGACAGTAATATGTGCTTGGGCTAATACAATTTGCGTTTTATAAACTATAGTTTTATAAACTATAGTTTATAAAAAGAGGAGGGCGCTAGATGAAACGACTGTTTCTTGAACGTGGCGGTATCGTCAAATAACATAAGGATGGTATTCCACTTACGACTCACTCGCGTCACGACTCTTCGCTTCTACCAATGCTTTTGTGCTTCTTCTATACATATTTGGTGCTTATTTTGATTCTTGCTCTGACTCCCTGGAGAAAAGCTGCTCCATCAATTAATAGTACTGATAATAAAAGGAGAGCGATCTCTATACGCAAGACATCGTGAAATGAGCTAAAACGAAGACTGGCCCTTCGTCAGACTTACGTCGCTATGTGTGTGTGTGTGTGTAGCGAGAAGAACGACGGTGTTAACTCTTCCATTCACATAAACTTGGTTGCACGTCCTTGCTGAAAATTGTTATCACTCATTTGCAGTAGGAAAAATCTAGTTCGAGTTGGTAACTCTAACTACTTCAAACTCTCACTGACGACCCATCTTGTGTTGGCCTGCACCCCATCCAAACGGCAAGCCACCCGTGTTGCCAGGTACAACGCACTGCTGCTAGTGCCATTATATCTATCATTTGCGTTATTCTTATGAGAAACGAAAGTTTCGGACACAAAGTAGAAGATTAATTTAGCAACTGCACCGTGCCGTGCGGTGTACCCTATATGACTTTTTTCAAATAACCTCTGAACTTACCAAGCCGAGCTAATTCATTGTATGTTTTCTGAAAGTTTTCAACTTTCCATAATATCTCTCGTTCGTATTGTTGCCGTGACTGCTGCCATTTTTGGCCATTAATGTTTACAATATATCGTAGTTGCAAATTACTTAACCCCTCAATTAAAGACCTCTGTATTTCCGAAAGGACGTTTCAAATGATGTTTTTCTACAAGAAACCGGCATTTTAGATGGTCCTAATAGGGTTAAATTAAAGAAATAGATCTAGGTCGGCACAAGAATTCCATTCTGTAACCGAGTTAACATCCCGTCGTTCACTTTCTTCATCGTCTGTTTTCAAAAATAATTAAAATCCAACCTCTGAATTGCAAAGCCTTTTACCGACCTTCAAGCTAGGGCCGGAACCCATGGCAAGATTTCAGTTGGCTACTCATATATTAGCCATATTCCAGCAAACAAACACCACAATGGAGCAGAGGATTTCTCACAACTTAGTCAACATCATAAAACAATTTTAATAACTGTGTCGGGTGATGATGAAGTGCAGTAATGACTTGTAGAGTGCGAGTGATGACCACCGGACTGTGATGTACGATCTTGATAAATTACCTTCTCGGTGATAACTTACGTGCCGTGTCAGAGATAATCGATTCTCAATATACACTCGGTTCATTCCATATACATTAAGATGTAATATCAGCTGGGGGGAGGTCCTGTATGGTTAGTACATCGGTACTGTCAGCACCAGTTCTCTAGTTTATGACACTATATAGTGCGTACTTGAAAACTCCGACTTGCTTACTGAAGATATCTCTGTAGAGTTATTGAATTCCACTAATAAGTAAATAAATTTCTTCTGATTTTTTTAAGCTGCACAATCATACACTCGTGACTATGCAGTTTAGAACAGTTGGCCACTATTCAAATTGAGCTTTGTTGGAAGACAATAGTGCAGATTTACTAAAAGCGAGTAGGTATTGACCAGTCTGAAAGAGAACGACCATAGTACATCTTATAACGCAACTTGTTTACATATTATAGTATTATTCCTGACATGATTTTCAATGCTGTACCCTGGGGCTTTCCGAAAAACAATTTCGAATCGGCAGAAGATTCGTTGTCTGCTAACAGACGCTGCATGAAAAAATAATTGTCAGTTAGCATTGATTAAAGTTATTTAGTTGAAGTTGGAGAAAGAATAAGCGACTGGCACAATCAAAACGTTTTTGAAATCCAGACTGATTAAAGTCAACTTTGACTCCACCCTCCTCTGAGAAACCCACACACACGCACTAGTTCGTGCCGCAGATATGGACCAATTGGCCCCGAAGGAGTAAGTACAGCTGCAGCCGACCACGGGTCACTAAGAACTATGGCGCATTTAGCGGAAGGTTCATTTACCAGCGCCCATCTACCCTTAAGGTAAGTACCCCACGGTAGCTATACACATCGAGCCAATGTGCTGATTCAGCGCGCCGAGCGTTCAAAAACTAAGTTTACCAGCTTTGACCCTCCCACCCGATGAGCTGGAGAACAGTGAAACGCGCGTCGTGGGTAACAAAATTTCTTCAACTGCTTCTCTTCGAGTTCTACAATATTTATGCCATTTGACGAAAAAAGTTATTATAGAGTAATTGTATTAATCCTTTGCAATTACTGGACTGAATTATGAGTATCTCATTCCTAAGACATATAAAGAATTACAATCATCCTGAAAAATTACCGCACACCTCGCAGGAAAGTGTCCCCCAACGTTCAGGAAAGGCGAGTTCCATTCCCTTTAGTTTTTTATGGTCTCGTTGTTTTTTGTTCCATCGTTCTCCATAATTGCTGAATTCAAATACAGCATAGGTGCATGATTAAATATACTCGTGTATTGAATAAGCTTTGTCGGGTATTTTTGCAGTGATCTTATCAAGCATTATCTGGGTAATACACGTTATAGGTTCTAAACCAACAAGCACCAGCGCCTAAATCTCCTGTTCCCCTTGGTCATTATATGATTATGTATACTATGAAAACAAAATTATGAACACTGTCATGTGTTTATATGGATATATGTTTATATATATATAATGTAGTTATATATTTGTATCTTTCATGTCACGTTCTTAATGAAATAGGCGAAATATAAGTCACGATGCAGATTTTGTAATTCTGTTGAGTTTTGATGGAGCTCGATCAGCGAAAATTAGACCAGGTTGCAGAAGATGGCCAATGGGAGAATCCTTATCTTTACTAGACTACCCAGCCGTAAAAAATTATTACAATAATTTTGTAGTGAAGCTTTTTTTATTGTTCCTGCTAGCGGTAAGGGATTTGTTGGAAAAATTGTGCCTAATACCTTTAGGCTTGATCTTCTATTACAGTAACGAATGTTATGTCAACGTGAGTGTGCTAGAGCAAAATTTCCCCCCTGCAAGTAATAGCCCGAATATCAGTTTTGAAATGGCTGAAAGTCAAGTAGTACCAAGAAAATATAGTTCAATCAAAAGAATTCATCGGAAATGCTTAGTGCTTACCGTATCTTGGATACCAACAGTTATACATAAGATCAATATTTGGCTGCAGTCCTCAACGTTAAGTTACAAAGAAATTCAACGAAAAAAGCATGTGAAACTAGCTGGAATCCGTGGATAATCCACAGATCAAAAACAATGTTCTTCAGTGATATCTCTGACCAGTATCATTATAAGTTTTCCCTGTCTAATACTGAAGGAATCTGTGGAAATTCCACAGAACAAAGAGTTGTTCCTCAATTTTGATCCCCTCGGACCCACGGAAGAAGTATAGGGGGAGACGACATAAGCCCTCGCGGTGGCTTTTTACGGCGTCTTTTTGCAGTAGCATCCTGATGAACTCAATTCTCGTAGTCACTTTAGATGTAAGAGACACAATTACATGGCTT